>CAUYUJ010013669.1:62500-275000 GCA_963575745.1 Prorocentrum cordatum | reverse complement strand
ACGAGGAATTCAAAAGGAGGCTACAAAATGTGAAAGGGATGTACTTTCAACTCGCTGCCAGGCTCCCCAGGGCTTGCCGAACCTGGGAGCAGCCTTGTGTTGTTTAGCGCCTTGAACCTAAACAGCTCCGGATGCCGCGCTCGGGACGTCGGCTCACCTGTTGTCCGTTTCACGTCTGTCGGCTTCCAAGACGTGTGAATATACACATTCCTGTAGCTTTGTATCTTGCTAGCTGCCTCCAGCTTCTTTCGCTGTAAAGCTGGGCCATGCGGCCACCGCCTACACCAACCTACCCCCGTTGATCCCTTCGCATTTTTTCGCCTTGTTCATCCCGCCTCTCCCTCTGTCCCGTCTTGTCCCCCTCGCCCCTCTCCTCGGCCCCCCCCCCCTCTCATGAGGAGCGCGAAGGCGCCGCACCCAGCGCGACAGCCGACCTGCCGAACCGCTTCTACGCCAGGCCCCCGAGCACCGTGGCCACCAGCGGCCAACATGAGGGTGGGGAGGACACCGTACGGGAACGCAACATCCGATATGCACTGGTACTTTCAAGGAGCCCGGGCTCCCCGATGACCCCTCCAGCGCCCTCTCCCCCCCCCAGATGTCACGCCACGAAAACATCTGGGCCTGCCAGGTCGGTACACTGGTCAGCAGGGGCTGATCGGGTACGCCTTCGCTTTTTTCCCGCCACCTTGGGGAGGGAGCGCCAGGGGGGTCATCAGAGTGCTAGGACTCCCGCTCTCCTGCTCTTCCCCTCCTTGTCGTGCCTGCTGCCCCCCTCTCCTCCTCGCCTCCTCCTCCTCCTCCTCCTCCTCCTCCTCCTCCTCCTCCTCCTCCTCCTCCTCCTCCTCCTCCTCCCCCTCCTCTGCTGGTGTCCTCGTGTGGTCCCCTTCCTCGTTCTCCCTCTCCTCCTGGGGTAGCCCCAACCTTTCGGTTAGTGGCGCCACCTTGACACACCAGCCCTGCGGAGCAGGGCTGGGTTGGCCACGCCTGTCCCGCCGTCAGGAATCAGGAATCAGGAATGAGGAGGAGAAGGAGGTGCAGGAGATGGAGGAGGAGGAGGAGGAGGAGGAGGAGGAGGAGGAGGAGATGGAGGAGGAGGAGGACGAGAAGGAGAAGGAGGAGGAGGAGGAGGAGGAGGAGGAGGAGGAGGAGGAGGAGCAGGAGAAGCGATCGGGGAAAAGGAGGAGGGGAAGGAGCGAACAGTGGAAAAAGAGCATGTGCTACTGCTACAACAACAATAATTTTAAGACTGTTCGCCCTTGTATGCTCGAGTGTCCCATCACGCGAATTTCCCAAACCCTCGATACCCGCCCTCTTCGTCTTCGATCGAACCCCTTTTGGGGGGTATACCTTTCTTCCCTGCAGGCCGGGCCCCGGCAAGCGGCGGGGCGGCCGCGGACCGTCGGCCTGGCCAGCGGCAGCGCAGATCGGCGGGGCGGCCGCGGACCGTCGACCCGACCCCAAGAGGGACGGACAGGGGACCGACCACGACGACGACGACGACGACGACGACGACGTCGAAGACGACGGCGACGACGACGACGACGGCGACGACGAGCGAAAGCGAGAGCGAGAGAGAACGACAGCAGGGCCACGCAGGGCACGAAGTAGGCCACGAAGGGCGACAGCGGGGATAAGAAGGGAATGCGTATAGGGTCACGAAGAGCGCGAACGAGCGGGGGCCACGAAGTGCAGACAATGCGGGCCACAGAAGGCAACTATGGGGCCACTGAGGGTAGCAACTGGGCCATGTAGGCGAGTGAGGGTAACACAAATGGCGACAGCGGGACCACGAAGGGCATGCACATGGGGCCACAACGGGCGCGACTCCTGGGTGCCTGGGTGTCGGGAGCGCGGCGCTTGGGCAAATTACAGGAAATCCCAACTCAAGGCCATTCTTCAGTAAGTTGCAAGTAAGTCTCCAGCGAGAGCGCGACTCCAGAGAGCCAGGAGAGCGATTCCTGAATAAATTGTAAGGAAGTCACAAGCGAGAGCGCGATTCCTGACTAAAGTGCGAGGCAGTCTCGGGCGGGAGCGGGGGTCCTGGCTAAATTGTAAGGAAGTCTGATGCGTGAGCCGTTGTTGTTGTAACCCGGGGGCCAGGGGCCCAGTTTGAGCATTAAGACTTGACCTGTCAAAAAACAGGGTGCGAGCGTCGAGGGGCACACTTTGATTGAGAAAAAGCAGTATGCAACGGTGGGGGGATCAACAATAACGATTCTTCTGAAATGAGATTTCAAAAACAACAGCAAACATCACTACTACTGCTACTGCTACTGCTACTGCTACTGCTACTGCTACTACTACTACTACTCCTACTACTACTACTACGACTACTACTACAACTACTACTACTACTACTACTACTACTACTACTACCACTACTACTACTACTACTACTACTACTACTACTACTACGACTACTACTAGTATTATTACTACTACTACTACTACTCCTACTACTCCTACTACTACTACTACTACTACTACTACTACTACTACTACTACTACTACTACTACTAGTATTACTAGTACAAGTATTACTACTACTACTACTACTACTACTACTCCTACTACTACTACTACTACTACTACTACTACTTCTGCAACTACTACTACTACTACTACTACTACTACTACGACTACGGCTACTACTACGTTTACTACTACTACTACCACTACTACTACACTTTTACTTGTACTTTTGCTTTACTTCTACTGATCTAATGGACACTACTTATACTACTTGATGATGCTTACTAACTACTACTACTTATAATATACTACTTTAGATTTACTACTATGCTACTTTACTACTACGACTACTACGACTATTACGATACTACTGGCTGCTGTACATATTACCCATACTACTACTACTCCTACACTACGACTACTTTAACTACTATACTACTACGACTACCTACTACTACTACTACTACTACTACTACTACTGGACCACTACTACTACTACTACTAACTACGGCTATACTACTACTACTCCTACTACTACTATTACTACTATATACTACTTACTACTCCTATTACTTACATGCTACCACTTACTAATACTATATACTATATGTATACTCTACTAATAATGTACTACAACAACAACTACTACTACTACCACTACTACTACTACTACTACTACTACTACTACTACTACTACTACTATTTCTACTACTACTACTACTACTGCTACTACTACTACTGCTACTATTACTACTACTACTACTACTACTACTACTACTACTACTGCTACTACTACTCCTAGTACTGCTAGTATTACTACTACTATTACCACTACTACTACTACTACTACTGCTACTACTACTACTACTACTACTACTACTACTACTACTACTACTACTACTACTACTACTACTACTACTACGGATCATAATAATACTGTTGATAGTACAACGAATGAGAAGACGCATACGAAACCTGCACAAACTTAAGAACCTTTGAAGGTCCGCGCGGATTCCCCGAATCGGCACTGGACCCCCCTCCCTGGCGCGCGCATCGCTCCAAGGGCTGGGCCCAGCGCCGAGCCAGAGCCCACGCCTCCGACGACTTGATCTTTTCGAGTCCCAGGGATCCAGAGCTATCGACCCTTTACCTGCTCTTCGTCCCGAGTCAATTGTTCGCAATCCTGGGGCCCGAAGCCAGCCTTTGGAGACCTAAAACAAGGAAAAGCCTGAGACTCGATATCTTCGAGCCTCGGGAGGTCTGGAAGGGAAGGAGCGAACGGCGAGGAGGCAAGCTTCATCTCCCAGGCCGTCGGCGCCGCGAGAGCACGCACGTCGCACACCGCGCTCCCGCACGCCGGGGGGCCGCACTGGAGCCCTCCGATCCGCCCGTGCGCCCCAGCGCGGGGACACTCACAGGCGGCGACCGCGGCGACCAGCCTTCTTGCGGGTGCAGTCGGTGGGGATGGGGGTCACGTCCTGGCTGGGCTCGCGAAGGGCTCGCGGCCGGGAGCTCCTGCTCAGCGTGTCGCGACGGCGGCCGGGGCAACACGCCGTGCCCTGCGAGCCGGCCGCGTGTCGCTCCGCGGGGCGTGAGGCGGGGAACAGCTCGTGACGTTGATGCTTCGAGACTGGGACGTGCCTGGCGTGCCACGCCGAATCGTGGTGGGCCAGAACCGGCGGCGCGCTGAGCGAAAGTACTGCCAAGGCTTACCGACTCTCGGCTCGCGCTGGATCTTCCACGGTTTCCGCGGATTTGTTCTGGAGGTCTCCAGGTTTGCCTCGTTTTGTCTGGAGAGCACTTTCTTGTTTGCGGCGATAATGGGCGCCATGGGGGGCAGCGGGGGCATAACGTGACGCCCCCGCCTCCCACGGTGACAGACTGTGGTGCTGGACACGCTGCGGCGCTGCGGCAGTGCCGAGGGCGCACTTTGGGGTGGGGTGGAGAGCGTCACGTCATGGTGGTGGTGGGGGGGAAAGAGGGGGCAAGGGGGGGGGCATGACGCGCGCTATGGTCCAGAGGGTGACGAAAACACTCCTTTGGGTGCTCACCGAGCTGGGCTGGCCCATCATCATGCACCCGCCCCTATCACCGCAAGCTGATTGGTGAAAGCCCGATCTGCTTTCAAAGGAGGTCCGACGACAAGCAGGAACGGCCCGGACGCCCCCCCACTGGGAGTGGAGTTCAACTTGGCAGCCGTGGGGGTCGTGTTGGCGCAGCTTGCTGGAGAATGATGTTTGTTTGGGAGCGATGTTGAGCCTCCGCCACCTCGTGGGGCCCATTGGGGCTCTCTGAGCCCTGCGGGCAGTGCTCCAGAGGCCGTGGGGGGGCCTCCTTGGACATTCTGGAGATGACTTCGGCCAGGGACACCTTTCCAGATCTCCGATGCCTTGATTGGCCCACTACGGGATCCCTGGAAGTCCCGACCCTTTCCCTAGAGCCAGGTCTTCATCCCGAGTCGTTTTGTGACTGTCCTGGGGCCAAGCCAGGCCCCCCCCAGAGGATGCAAACATGAGAAAACCTCCGCATTGCTCTTTTCAATGCGCAAGAGTTCTGGCTTCTGGGTCATACTTCGGGTGTTCGGCGGCCGTTCGGGACGATCTGGGCACCCCAAGACGCCTCTCGGTGAGGCGCGGCTGCTGGAAAGCCCCCCCAGGACTGGAGGACCACCGAGAGCCGATGAAAGACGGATGCCGACGCGCGTCATGCCAGCCACGAGCCAGCGAAGACGGACGGCTACTAGATTAAGAATCAACTGCATAAGCATAAATTCGTGGAGGTCCGCGCGGATTTCTTGGATCGGCGCTGGACCCCCCTCCCCAGTGCGCGGAGCGCGCCAGGGGCGGCGCTGGAGGCGCCGCCAGTGAAGCCCAACGCCGATCCAAGAACTCCGCGCGGAACTCCAACAATTCATGCTTATGCAAAAGCTCATTCTTCGAAGCGTGGCTGGAAAGCAACGTACGGAAACTGTTGATCGTCCCCAGGCTGCCCGAGAATGCATCTCCCTCACATGGCGTGATCGGGCCCTGATGGTCGCTATTGTGCGCTGCTTGAGCGCTATTCGGCGCTGCGGGGCGCTGTTCAGTGCCATTTGGCGCTGTGGGGCGTGGTTCGCCGATATACAGTCAACCCAAGAAGAGAGGAAGCTTCCGTGGCTTACTTGCGGGCAGGATGCATATCCAAATCCTCTCTGGATCTTGGCGTGTCGGGCTCCCTTCCCCAGAGAAAACGAGGCGCAATGGATATGGATAAAGACCTGGCCCTCAGGGGCTAGATGTTTTTCCGTGCCTGCTGCGCCTCGGACTCTTGGCGCGGCCTCCCAGACAGTCCAAGACGCAGTGGACATGGGTCTACGCATTGCCTGCCGTCTCGATATTTCGAGTCTCTGGAGGCCTGGGAAGTGGGAGGTAGACCCAAACATCCGGCGCCGCGATTTTTTCGACCACTTCCCTGGGACCAGCTTTCCGTCCCGAGTCAGTTTGGTGACAGCAGGAAGGGCCCCGAGGGGCCGAAAACGAAGAAAAACCTTCGTCTCGCCTTTTTCAAGGCGCCGCAACAAAAATCACGATCGGAGCTCTTAGCGCCATCATTCTGCGTCGTTTTTGGAGCCGAATCGATCTACGAGGGTGCTGGGGCCCGAAACTGGGCGAAAACGCAGGGTGCGAAACAAGAAATGCAACACAAGGATCTATGAGGGTCCGAGAGGTCGAAAACGACGAAAAACCGTGGGCGGGTCGCGGGTGGGTCGCGGGTGGGTCGCGGGCGGGTCGCGGGCGGGTCCCGGGACGGATCGTGGGCCGGGACGACGAAAACAATTCAAGGCAACGCAACGCAACAACAATCCACACCCTGGAACCCTACTTCGGCCACGTAAGCAGGGACAGTGACTTACCCTTCGGCCCCCTCGGTCTGATCAACATTGCCCGCATGTGCTATCTAAATGCTTGACACCACCCGAGGTGGGGGTCGCGTCCTCGATGCGGCCGATCTTCATGCCCGACCGCGCCAGCGCCCGGAGGGCGCTCTGCGCGCCAGGCCCAGGCGTGCGCGTCCGGGTCCCCCCCGTGGCGCGCAGCTTGACGTCCGGTGGTTCAAAGATGGGGTCCTGAGTGGCGGGGCCCCAGGGAAGAGGTGCCTACAGCAGGGAAGATCCACCCCTTCATCCACTCCTAACCTTACGTCCCCGTCCCTCGGGGGCCCATCTTTGAACCGCCGAGATGTGGAGCGCCGTGATGCCCAGCTCCTTGCAGCGGGCGGCCACGTCCTGCGCGGCGAGCGCTGGCTACCTCCCGCTCCCCTGAAATCCTGGCGTTGCATTTTTGTTCCCCCACTGGGCGTTTTCGCCAAGTTTCGGGCCCCATGACCCTCACAGATCGATCCAGCAGGGAAAAGGACGCAGAACGATGAGTCTATGGCCTTGGGCTCCGATCGTGATTTTTTGCGGTGTCTTGAAAAAGTGGAGACGGACATTTTTCACCGTTTTCGGCCTCTCGGAACTCTTACTGGGTCTCGGGGCCGTCAAAAAACGATTCGGGATGAAACGCCGGTCCCGGGGAAGTGGTCGAAAGGACGGGGGGCCGTCGCCGGATATTTGGGTCCACCTCCCACTCCCCTGCAGGCCTCCAGAAAACAAAGAGAGTCCAGAATTTTTGCTCATTTTCTTTCGGCCGCCAGAGGCTGGCTTCTGGCCCAGGGACTGTCAAAATTGACTCTGGACGGAAAGCCGGTCCCAGGGAATAGGTCGAGGGGGTCTGGGTTTGACGCGCTCCAGAAATCCTGAATCCAAACATCATGTTGTGATTTCTCGGGGACACATGTCTTACTTCCTCTGGCGGGGTGGCATGCATTGTACTTCCGCTGGCCCTCCGCCGCCTTCCGCCGAAGAAAAGGTTTTAGGCATGCATACGCATATATTTTAATCTAATAGTATTGGGCGCGGTGATGGGAAATATGTTTCACGCGAAGGGGCACGCCATGCTTACATCCCCAGGACGAAAGGTTTTCCCTCTTGGGTCCGGACCGACGGTTTGAGGTCTTGAGCAGACGCGTATGAGATAACCGCCGTCGGATCCCATGGAGTTGGCGCGGATCCAATTATGGTGAATGCATCTCTCCCTCTGGTTGCTGCGCGCAGCTCGTCCATACGCCGTCCGTTCGGCGGCGCCGATGTTATCTGTCCAACTCATCACCGCCATTTGCATCTCAAAAGGAAAATCTCTGGCCCTGCGTAAGTGTGCCTTGTGGCTTACGCATGCTGTAAGCGAGACGTGCCGCGTGGAACAACGGGGCGTCTGAACGCGACATTCAAACGGGCAGCCCGAGCGCCAATGCCCGCACAGCTGGTCTTCCGCGGCGAACATTCCTAGCAGTCTCAGAATGCTGCATCGGTATATATATATATATATATACACACGCATGCACAAACAATTATACATCTATAACCTACTGAGAAGCATATGTAGATCATTGGTCAGCACGAAGAGCAAGGTGTCCTGGAGGAGAGGGGTACTTTGCTTTTCGCCACTTTCGGTCTCACTGGGCCCTTCGTGAGCCCCTGGACGCCGGTCCCAGGAAAGGCCACAGGGTCCAGGACTCGTGCCCGTCTCCCTCATGTCCAAATTTTATGTTTCGCTTACGTCCTGCGCGGCGAGCATGGCAGCGTACGGGGAGGACTCGTCGCGGTCTGCCTTCACCTTCATGCCCCCAGTAACGCGGATGATCGTCTCGCGCCCCGACAGGTCCGTCACGTGGACAAAGGTGTCATTGAAGGAGGCGTAGATGTGCGCCACGCCGAAGACCTGCTCGCCCTCGCGGACCGTCGGGCCCAGGGTCACCGCCTCCACCTCGGTCCTCTCCTTCTTGGGCCCCATTCGTCCCGCGCGATAGTGTTTCGAAGGCTCCTGGTGTCAAGGCGAGATGAGATCTGTCCGAGCCAGCGCAGCTTGAATCAAAAACAGCAGCGGAAGGGGATGGGCAGAAGAGGGGGAGGGGGAGAGAGAAACAGGGGAGAACGAGAGTTGAAGGAGCGAGCGGGGCAACGGGGGAAGGAGAGGCAGACGTAGGGGATGCAGAGGGATGACGGGAGAGAGCAAGGCTCGCGTTTGCTGCGGGGCCACAACTACACACCGCAACTTATCAGCCGCAGAGCAGGAGACACACACGCGCGAGACCCACCCGACAAAGGCCGCCACTGCGCGCCTGCGTCAGATGCAGGAGCTTGACCTTTCAGTCAAGTGTGCAGGTAGTGGCCATCGTTGGTCGACAATGCGTGCAAACATTCTGAGGGTGGTATGTAAACGTAGCCCCCCTTCCGAGAGCTTTGCAAACAATGAGATTGCGCAAATGGCATGTTATCGGCTCATGCTGTGACACATCGTGCGACCTACCGCTATACCCAGAACTCGGCCAGCCTATACGGCAGAAAACCAGCCCGCGTTGGTGGTGTATTTTTGTATGCTGCATTCGTTCACAGCTATGTGCATATCTATATGCGTAGTAGAACCACGCGCGCGTTTCGCGCGCACTCTTGCGTTCTAGCTAGCTCTAGTTGTAGTCGAAAGTGTTCGACGTCGGACGTATGTTGTCACACGGACCGTGCATTTCGGGGAGCTCCATCTGCGGCCAAAGAGGCAGGCGTGGCTTAGCGTCCCCCGCCCATGTCGGCACAACCCTCACAAGGATCGCGCCCCACAGGGGACTCCACCTAATCACTTCCCCAGAGACAGAGTTCGCAGAGGGGCACGCCCGTCAAGCGGATCGTGCCCCGCAAGTAATTGCATGTTAGGCGCCAGAGGGAAGCTTCATAGCGTCGCCCCGTTCACTCTGGCACACCTCTCACACTGATCGTGGCCCGCAAGGAGTTCCAAGGACGGGGTTCGCATCCCGCCCCCCCGCATACCTCGGCATACCTCCCACACGGATCGTGGCCCACAGGGGTCTCCACCTAAGGCTCCAGAGGGAGGGTTCGCACTGCGCCCCACGCTGGCGATTGCGGCACACCCCATCACGCGTCTCGTGCCCACAAGGAGCACCAACTAAATGCCCAGAAACAAAATTCGTACAGAGCCCCGCCGACCATGTCGCCACACCCTTCACGTGAATCATGCCCCAGAAAGAACTCTACCTATGGCACCAATAGGCAGCATCGCACGGCGTCACCCCGTCCATTTCGGAACATGCATCGCACGGGTCGTGCCGGGAGGACGTCCACCTGCGGCCTCAATGGGCGTGGGCATCCAAATTATTCGGCTCACCCTTCACGCGGATCGTGCCCCCCCCACAAGGAATTCAGCGCACCCGTGTACGCGTGTTTCGCAGCAGCCATCTTTCCGCATTGCCCCGCGGCGCGCAGTGTATGAAGAGAGACCCTCGCCCTGCGCTGCACATGACTGCATAAGGATGGGTCCGTCGGCAAACCGATTGCTTGCTTATCTATGGCCTTCGGCCCATACCGCTACTGTGCCTGAATTTTGGGCCAGAGGGTTCGTGAATACCTGTAATTCGGGGTCTCTTGGCATGCTTCTCGGGCGCCTCGTGGAACGAGTTCCGAAGTTTCTTGTGGCCTCATGTGGGGCCCTGTGGGGGCCTCTCGGGGCCTCTCTTGGGCACTTGGGGGCCTCTTGGGTGCCTGCTGCGACCTTGAGGGCCCGCTCGCGGCGGAAGGCTCGAAAAGTCAGCTGGAGTTCCTCCTCTAGGACTTGGGGCCCTCTTGGGCGCCTCTTGGACCGTCTTGGGGCTCTCCTGTGCCGTCTGAGGGCGATCTGTGGGGCGTCTTGGGCCATTTTGGACGCTGTGGAGACCCATTTTGGACGCTGCGTTCCTTGATGGACTTGAACAATTTTGCCTTCCTGGGGCCTTCTCGGGGCGCATCTTGAAGCTTTCTTAGGACGTCTTCAGGGTCCCTTGAGCCGTTTTGAAACAGTATTTGCGCGTCTTCGGCCCTGCCATGCCGCTCAGGTCGCTTTTTGGTGGCCTCTGGAGCTGTTTGAAACAGCGACGGGGATGCCCAGGGGCCCCCGGAAAGGGGTCAAACAAGTCGTGGGCCGAAAGGGTGGGGGTGCGTGGGGGAGATCCCAGAAGGTGTCCCGGCCCGTGCCCTGGGCCCCCGGTACCCCAACAGACACACACACATATACACACACACACTCACACACACACGCACACACGCACACACGCACACACGCACACACGCACACACGCGCACACGCACACACGCACACACGCACACACGCACAAGCGCACACGCGCACACACGCACACAGGCACACACGCACACACGCACACACGCACACACGCACACACGCACACACGCACACACGCACACACGCACACACGAACACACGCACACACGCACACACGCACGACACGCACACACGCACAACACCACTACACGCACACTCGCACCCAAACACACCACGCACGACACACACACACTGCACGCGCGCGCACGCTACGGCCCTCACGCACGCACGCGCGCGCGCAACAGCACGCCAGCACGCGAACTCACTCACCGCACTCACGCACGACTAGCACACACCGCACGCACGCACCACGCACGCACACACACACACATTCACACACATACAGTCACACACGCACACTCACCAACGCACGCACGCACGCACGCACGCACGCATGCACGCACGCACGCACACGCACACGCACACACACCAACACACACACACACACGCACACTCGCACACTCGCACGCACACGCACGCGTACATGTGCATGCACACAACCTCGCACACGCACACGCAAACGCACGCACACACACACACACACGCACAACCGCACACACACGCAATCGCACGCACACGCGCGCACTCACGCACACACACGCGCTCACGCACGCGCACGCGCACACGCAAACACGCAAACATACGCACACACGCGCACACACACACGCGCACGCGCACGCGCACACACGCGCACACGCGCGCAGACACGCACACGCACACACGCACACACGCGCACACGCACACATACACACACGCAAACACACGCACACACGTATGCACACACACACACACGGGCACGCACGAACACACCCGCACGCACACGCACACCCACGCCCGCGCGCACACTCCCGCACACACACACACACCCAGACACAAACGCAAACACACGCACGCACACGCACGCACGCACACGCACAAACCACAAACGCACACATACGCACGCACACGCGCACACACGCACACACACGCACACACAAGCACACACACGGACACGCACAACCAAGCGCACACGCACGCACACACACACGCACACACACCCGCGCGCACACACGCACACACACACACGCACGCACACGCACGCAGAAACGCGCAGTCGCACGCGCACGCACACAGACACACGCACACGCGCACACACACACGCGCGCACACGCACACACGCACGCACGCACACAAACACACGCAGACACACGCACGCACGCGCGCACAAGCACGCACAACCACGCGCGCACAAACATGCGCACACCCACGCACACCCGCACACACACACGCACACGCACGCACAGGCACACACACGCACACACACACACAGATGCGCGCACAAACACACGCACTGACACACGCACGCACACGCAAACACACAAACACACATACATACATGTATGTATGATGTCTATTTGCATACATGTATGTATATATGTAGATATGTATGTTTGTATGAATAAATAAATAGCTACTACCACTCGCCAGGCTGCCAGGGACGCCGATTAATTTTCCATTGAGAAAAGCAGAGCGAAGAAACCGAGGGGGGCTGGAACCCGCGCTCCTTCGAAGGATGGCAGAAAGACCACCTGCGTGAGAACGCGCAAAAGCAAACGCGACACGAGGGAGGAAAGCTTGAACGAGACGGCGGCGGACAAACGACCGTCGCCAACGGGCGCGGCTGCCTTCGCCGTGGGGGGCAGCGTGCACTCGTCAAGAGGATCAGCCACCGCCGCTCGCCAGGCTGTCAAGGGCGATTCTGCAGTTTCCACGGGGAAGAGCGAGGCCTCGGCGAGCAGGCAGCCTGAGGAGACCAGGACAGGGCCGGAACCCGCGCGCCTTCAAACGATGGCAGAGAGACCGCCCGACTCCCGCAGCACAGACCTGGCCGCCTAGCTGGCCGCCGCGACCTCCGCGCGAAAACATTCCCATTTGGTGAGGAGTGCGATGCAGTCGCGAGAAGCCACGTTGCAGTATGCGACGCTCTCTCAAGCATCGGCTGAATCACTCGCGGCAGCGGCGGCGGCTCGGGCGAACTCTGGGGGCAAGCAGCGGCCAACTCCTGTTGCGGGGCGGCGCTCTCTCGCCCCTGCCGGCCCTGAAGGATGAGAGAGGCCCGAGGGGGGGCAGGGGCCGCGCGATCCGCGCAACGCTTGTGCAGAGACGGAAACGCCCCAGCATCCCAGGCCGCAGCTGCGGTGGGCTGCTTGAAAAGCGTGCCGACTCGGCACGCGTCCATCCTGTGACTAGAGCAGGGGGAATCAGCCAGGAGCTTCGACATGGCCGGCGCGCGCCGCGTGAGCTTCCCGCGCGGGTTCCCAAGAAACAACTGTACAACCAATATCGATGCAAAACTGGATGAGCCGGCATGTGAACAAATCAGTTGCCAGCCAGCAAGCCCCCGAGGGCCGACGAGGCCGGGCGCGCCGCCCGCCCTGGAAACAAATGGACCGCAACGGGTCTCTGGGCGACTGCGACCTCGACGCGCAGGGGGCCCCGAACCACGGGCCCGCCGCGGCCTTGGCGAGGGGCCAGCCGCGGACAACCGACGCGAAACGCGAAAGCGGCGGAGAAGTGGTCCTCCGCGGCGCCTCGCGAGGTCGAAATTTACGCAGCCGCGTTCGCCGCCGGCGGGCGCGGCTCGAGATCCGGCCCGCGCCCGAGAACAGCTCCAGGAGAAAACGCCTGGAGCGCTTGTCGGCAGCAAGGAGCGCGCTCCGACAACGGCGCTGGTGGTGCTGTCGCGCGCTGTCCGGGCGAGGCCGTCAGCGGCGCCGAGCCCGCTCGGCGGGGGGTGCCGCGGGGCCTGCCCGCAGGCGCCGCCGCCGCCAAGGGCAGGCCTGGCCCGCCGCGCGGCGCATCCAGGAAGTTGTTCTCCACGACAGATGAGCAGGACGTCGGGGTTCGCCTTCGAAGCCTCTCAAAGGAGCCGCGCCAACTTGACGCGGCGGCGCGGTGACGCCTGGGTTGCCCGCGGGCCCCTCCTCATGACCTGCTCGGGCGCCCCCGCTGGCCCCGCCATGCGGGTGCGAGCGCAGGTGCGGCTTCGGGCGCATCAGGTTCAGACCGCGGCGCGCGTCCGAGAAGAGGCGGGCAGTGGGCGCATGCTGGAAGTCCCAGAGCGGGCCATCCCCCGCCGTGGGCTCCAGCGCCTCCAGCACCCGGGACAGCCGCGGCAGCTGGCCCAGCAAGGCGCTCTCGTCCCGCGCGTTCGTCTTGCCTGGCAGCCGCAAGTCAGAGTCGCGCAACGGCGAGCCCCGCGGCGTCGAGGCCTGCCCGAGGTGGGCCGTCGGCGGCGCCAGCTGCCAGCCCGGAGTGCGGAATGTCCCATGCGGCCGCGGGTAGGCCGCGAACGGCGCCGTCGCGAGGATCGCATGTCGCGGCTGGCCCCGCGACGCCAGTGGGCTGGCCGCTGCGAAAACGGCCTGGCGCAGCAGGGGCAAGCGCGCGCGCGAATGCACAGCTGCGGGCAGTAGTGGGCGAGGGCCGCGATCGGCGCTGTCCTCCATCGGCCCCCTGACCTCGAAAAGCGCGGAGTTCGCGCGGCTGACCAGCGCGAGGTCCCGCGTCGCCTCGTCGGCCCAGTCGAAGCTCGACGCCAGGCAGAACTGGGGAAGGCCCGGGGGTTAGAACTACTGGCGCCCCGTGCCCGGCGCGGTCGCCGCGCCCTCCAGCGCGGAGCCCCCCCGCGCCGCCGCGGGCGGCAGCCGCCTGCCGCGCCGCCGCCGCGCGTCTCTGGCGGTCGGCCAGGCGGCGCGCGACCGCGGCCAAAGGCATCGCCGCCGGCCGCCGCGGGGGGGGGGGCGCGGAGCTCGGCAGCCGGCGAGGGCCCGAGAACCAAGCGGGGCGCCTTCGAGACAGGTTGTCTGCTAGATTGAACTCGCTGCGCGCCCACCGCGCGCGAATGGAATTCATTAGAACGCAGAGCTAACGCGCGCGACTTCTGAAGAGCACGTCGTGGATGAATGGAAGCAACCCTCCCTCTGCGGCGCCCCAGGGTCAGATGCGTGCCATCGGCGAAGAGTAAGATATGTTTCCCAATCGCAGCCTTGGACCGCAGCGGGCGTTCGACGCCGGGAGCGCGCGCGTCGCCCTGCAAGGTCAGGATGCGGTCGGGCGCCGCGACGACCCGCGAGACAATCGCGGGGGCCCAGCGGTGGCCCTCGAAGAACTCCCCGGGGACCTCCGCGAACTCCCCCAGGCGCGCCCCGATGATAGACTCCAGGCCCAAGACGCCCAGCAGGCCGACCAGTGTAGCGGGCAGCGAAGCTGTTCCACGTGGTGGCGAGGAAGAGAAAGGCGATGGTGGCCGGGCACTCCCTCTCGCCTTTTCGGCGCCAGCCACTCGGCGGCGCCAGCCTCGAAATCGGAGGCGCCTCTCGCATCGCGCCCGCCGCGTCGCGCCAGCCTCGGGCCCTGCGGGAGATACAGCAGCGACCAGATCAGCGGCCAGGGCCGCAGTTGTCACGCACGGCGCCGTGCGAGGTCGCGCGGGACTCGGCGCGCGCAGCAGCTCACGACGGAAGAGGCAGATCCAAGTCACGTGGCCGATTGGCGCCTCCAACATCCCCGACGCAGACATGGTGCCCCGCGCCGCCTGGAAGCGCCAAAGGTTGCGGCGCTCGACCGAGGGCCATCGCCCCTCGCGCAACTCCAGGCCGACCAGCATCGCGCTCGGCGAGGCGTCTGTCTCCTCGTGGATCGCGAGGGTCTGGCCGCGCAAGGTGGCAGAGACCTCGCCTCCCCTGCGCGCGGCGAGCTCCGCAGACTGGCCAAAGACGTAGAAGTCGTCCACGTTGCCCGCCGCGGCGCAGCCGAGGGCGAGCGCGGCGGCGCGGCGCGGCGCAGCGCCCCTTCCCCACAACGCCAGACTCGGCGAAGCCAGGAGATCGCCCCCATGGTCACTGCTAGGCAGAAGTGCATCGCCAGCGACAGACCCGTCCGCGAGATGGTGAGGCGCGGGAACAGCGGGGCGCTGGCCCGCGCGCTCTGGCCGTCGACGCGGGAAACCCCAATCAGCGTCGACGAGAGCATCGGCAGGGCGAAGTAGTCCTCCAGGCCGGACATCGGGCGCAGACGGTAGAAGGCATTGTCAAGGTCCCCGCTAGCGATCGGCAGCAGGCGGTCGTCGCGCTCGACGGCCGACGCTGCAACTGCGGTGGGCAGCCGTGTTGCGGGCGCAGGATGGGCGACAGCGCTGGCACATCGAGCGCCGAAGGCGACGCGCCGTCGCCACGACCTCTTCTCCGCGAGAAAACGCGCCGATCGGGTGGCGCGAGCGAGAGGCCCTCCTTGAAGCGCTGCGTTCCACGATGATGGACCCGACGGACGAAGTCGTCGCCAAACCAAACTGGGCCCCGCGCCAACCGAGGGTCGACGAAGGGCCCGCTGCGGCAAGACCGCCGCGCCGCCCCCTCCACAAACCTCGGGCCCAACCGCGACCCCCCGGAGACAGACCGCCCATCGAATCAGCGGGGCGCGAGCCAAGCTCAGGCCAGGAGACCACCGGCCTCTGGGAATGCGCAGCGCGGGGGCCGCCGCCGTCGGAGTACACGGCGGATCCACTGAGAAGTTCGCGGGGGACTTCTTCCGAAAAGCCTGGCTCATCCGGCATCTGCCCATCCGGGGATCCCGAGGTAGCAGCTCTCCACACAAGTCAAGACATGTCCGCTGCCCCAGGTTGTCGGGCTTGGCCGGGGCGTCGCCGGCGTGGCCGTGCAAAGAATTGAGCGCATCGATGCCGTCGTTGGCCCCCTGAAGCAGCGCGTCGGAGCGGCGGCGCCATTGGTGCGGCGACCGCGATACTCAGCCGTGCGACGAGCCACATGAGATAGAGGGAAGATATCCCGATGGCGTGGACCATCGGCGGCGGCGTGAAGGCCGCGAAAAAGGACCTGGTGCTCGAGCGCGGCTGCAGCAGGCGGCCCCAAGTCCTGCCTCGCGCCCCCTCTGACCCCTTTCCATCATCACCCTTGTCGCCCTTCTTGCTTATCCCTGCCGCCGCTGGCGCCGTCGGAGCGGGCGCGCCGGCGCTCCTCCCGCGCCTTCCTGTTCTCCTTGATGATCGCGCTCTCCTTTGCCAGCTCGGCGCTCGCATGCGACAGCTGCAGGGGATGCGCGCGTGCATTCCCGCGGTTCTGGGCGGGACCGTGGAAGAGGTGGGCGCCCATGGGCTCCTCGGCGTTGGTCGGGAAGCGCTCTCGCCACCCCTCTTCGTGGACCTGGATACTGCTGCGCGCCATCTCAGCTGACGCCGCGCCCATAGAGTTGAGTTGATCGGGGACCACCATCCGCTCGACAAAACCGCAACATCTCTCGTGCTCGGCCGCTCCAGAGTCCGTCTGCGACAGACGTCCCTCCGCCATCCATCTGCTGTGGCGCCCCAGCGGGCTCGCGCCGTCGCCCCGCATGTAGAGGCAGACCCAGAGCGTGGTGCGAAGGCTGGAGATGGGCCAATCCGGCCGCGGGTTCTCCAACGGGCGGTTGACGGCTTCCGCGAAGGGCACGCGCCTGATCCCCATGGGGTTGTACAACACGGGCTGCGCGCGAGGATCCAAAGCCGCGGCGGCGGGGCCCAGCGCGGCCGCCGCAGGGCAAGGGGGCACTGCTGCTGCGGCGGCGGCTGCACCGTCAGCCGGGGGCGCGTTCGCGGCGGCGGCCCTAGCGGCCCCTCTGGCGGGCCCGGGACGGGCGCCCCAACGGCCGCGGCGGATTCCCCATGGATTCGGATCGGTTTCTAATCGGATTCCAAGAGAAACGGAGCAGATCCCAGATCCAAAGCGTTCCTACTGCGATGGGTCAAACTTCTGATATGAATTCAACTGGACAAGAACATATCCCACGTCCCGGAGATTCCGATTGAATGTGGATCCGGCTCTCGTCGGAATCAATAACAGCGGAACAAATCCCAAATTCAGATGATTCCCAATCGGATTCTAACTAGGTTTCAATGACAACGGAGCAGATGCCAGATGCAGAGGACTCCGCATTTGAGAGGGAGAACGAAGACATAACAAATATGAAACGCATCGAAGATGAGGAAGCTGGGGAGATGAGGAGATCGTGGGGATGACGAGTGATAATGGGAGCGGACGGATGATGAGGCGGAGGATGTGGAAGAGGAGGGGGAAGACGAAGCGGATAGGGAGGAAGGAGGGATTAGGAGGAGAGAGGGTGAGGGAGGGGGACGAGGAATATGAGGAGAGAAGCGAAGGGGAAATAACAGGAAAAGGAGGAGGAGCAGAAAATGATGATGAAGAGAATGCCTCCCCCCAGTCCGTTGTGTCGGGGTGCAGGGGGGGCAATCGCATACATACATACATACATACATACATACATACATATACATATACATATACATATACATATACATATACATATACATATACATATACATATACATACATACATACATACATACATGCGTTCATTCATGCATACCAAAATACATACACACAACAAACATACACCCATACATCGATTGGTGTGCACATGTACAGTACATATAGGCATGCATGTACGTATGTGCGTATGTATATATGCATACATGTATGTGCATAGGCATGTATGAATGTATGCATGTATGTGTGTATGTATGTATGCATATATATATATATATACATGTATATGTATAGGTATATGTATATGTATATGTATATGTATATGGATATACATATGTATATGCATATGTATATGTATAGGTATAGGTATAGGTATATGTATATGTATATGTATATGTATGTATATGTGTGTGCGTGTGCAGGTGTGCATGCACAGACATATGGATGCTGATATGTGTGTCTGTCTGTATGTATGTATGTATGTACGTATGTTTGCCTGTATGTGTACAACAACAGATACAGATCGGGGGCAAAAGCGTGATATCGCAATGAAGCGGAGAGCCCCCCACGGGGAAATAAGTGTCGGTTTCGTTTTCGTGCCGTGTGAGCGGGCGAGGCGGAACTGCGCGGGCAGGCGAAAAGAATGAACCCTCCTGAGACTAAAGCGCCGCTGGGCCAACAGACCGCGCCGCCCGGGTCGTCCGGCGGAGACCGAAGGTGTCCCGTGGGTGTCCCATCGGTGTCCCGTCGCTGTCCCGTCGGTGTCCCGTCGTGGGGTTGCTAGTGAGATCGATCGTGAGATCGGTAGTGAAGTCGATTGTGATATCGATAGTGAGATCGACCGTGCGATTAATGGGATATCGATCGTGGGATCGATCAGGAGCTCGATAATTTGTGAGTTCGATCGTGGCATTGATCGTGAGAGGATATTGCAATCGGGTGTGAGATCGGTAACGGAATCGATTCTAAGATCGATCGTGAGCTCTATCGAATGAGACCGATCGTGCGAACGATAGTGAGACCGATAATGAGATCTATCGTGGGACCGATAGGGGAATCGATCGTGATATCGGTACTGGGATCGATTGAGTGAGACGCTGGTCCCCCCCCGAATGTCCTTATCACCCATATGACATGAGATGCGGGGCGTCTGGGGGCCTTGACCGGCCCCCGGCGTCCCTGCCTGCCCCGTACCCTGCGTTCTCCCTCTTTCCGATGCTAGTCGGGCACAGGGACTTGGAAATACCTGAAGGGTTATGAAGAACCTGCATCTTTTCATTCATCATCATCATCATCATCATCATCATCATCATCATCATCATCATCATCATCACCACCACTAACATTCACTGGGTGGTGCGACTCGGTCACAGCTCCACCGAAGTAATGACCCAGAAATGGTTTGAGCTTGAAGCCAACAGGGTACTTATCACGCGGATTCAGCCGAGACCTACGGCCCCAGAAGGCAGGGTTCACACACCGTCCCCCCACCAATTTCGGCACGGTCCTCACGGATCGTGCCCCCCCGTGAACTTTACTGTCGAGTCCAAGGGCAAGATTTGCATCGCGTCCCTTCCCTCGACTCGGCACACCTTTCGCACGGATCGTGCCCCCGAGGGATGTAATTTCACGTGCGGCCCCGATGGAGGAGTTGCATTGCGTCACGTCCCCCTGTGTATGCCGACTGTCTCCCAGCACGGATCGTACCCCACAGGGGCTCCACCGACAGCCCCAGAGCCAAAGTTCGCATCCCGACGCCCTGCCCATGTCAACACACCCCTGACCTGAATCGTGAAGTCGGGGCGTCTTTTTTTGTCCGCGCACGGTTGGGATATGAACACTCCATGGGCGCGCGCGGGGACCGTGTTCTGAGCGCACTCTAGCTGCAGGGCTGAACGGCGCTCGAAAAGGTGCCGATTCTATCAGGCAAAACAATGGAAACTATGAGGCACACCGAAGCGTAACAAAATCGCGGCCGAACAGAGCTCGATCACAGACAGTGGCACATCCATACAAGGCAATGCGCACCAATGCCAAGCAGCGAAGGAACTGTTCAGAATGGAGTGCCGACACTGGCACTGCGATACAACGCAGTGATGAAAACACCATGATACAACGCAGCGCCATGCATCGAGAAGCAAATCAAATGAAAGGCATACATACATACATACACGAATGCGTATACTACCTCCAGCCTGTACTGGTGGCCACGAGTACCCTGCAAGCTCTTCGAAAAAAATAGGGGGGCAAACCAGCACAGCCTCAGTGCGTCATGGTGAGGCAGATCTTGCCGATGCTTTTGCCAGACATCTGAAGCTTGGTGGCATCATTGATATGCTCCATGCCCCCGTACTTCTTCGTGACAGTCGTCTTGATGCTGCCCTGGTCCACGAGCTTTGCCATGGTTGCCATCACGCCACCCACCATCGCGGGCTCGGTGTTGAACATGGGCCGCGCGAACATCATCTGGAAGCACAGCGTCTGCCTCTTCAGCCACACGGTGGTCCAGTCCACCTTCGCCATCTGCTCTTGCGTAGGGCCGTAGGTGACCACAAGCCTCCCGTCGCACACCAGCAGCTTGAAGAGCTCCCCGAGGCGATCGTTCTCGTGGGCGTTATAGATATAGTCCACGCAGTCGAAGCCGACCTGCTTGAGCTCAGCGCCGAGGTCCTCGTTGCGGTGGTTGACCACGTGGTCCGCGCCCATCTGCTTGCAAAACTCGATGGTCTCCGCGCGCGATGCGGAGGCAATCACTGTGAGCCCGAGGTGCTTAGCGACCTGGATGACGATCGACCCGAGCCCGCCAGCGCCATTCAAGACGAAGATCGACTTGCCCTTCTGGACGCCCATCAGCTCCACCATGCCCTCCCACGCTGTCTGGAAGGTCAGCGGCAAGGCAGCAGCGTCCTCGAAGGAGAGCGTACTGGGCATCTTGCTGATGAGTCGTGAGTCGATCTTGGTGTACTGCGAGTAGCATCCGTCCTTGGTGATGTCACCTGCGAACCAGACCTTGTCACCGGCCTGGAAGTCTGTCACTCCCTCCCCGACAGCCTCGACCACCCCCGCACTGTCCCAGCCCACGATGAGGCGCTGGGGGGGCGCCTCCTCGCCTGGTGCCAGGGCGCCGGCGATCACCTTGTAATCGATGGGGTTGGTTGCGATGGCCATGTTCTTGACCAGGACCTCCCCGGCCCCTGGCTGCGGCTTCTCCACGTCCATCGCTGTCAAGAGCGCCGAGGCATCGCCGTACTTGGTGACCGCCCACGCCTTCATCATGCTCGTCGCTTGCGCAGAGATCGACGAGGGCTACTAACAACGAGAGGGTCGAGCGATGCTGGCTGGCAGGGTGGCCTGCTCGAGTCTTGAGCCAAAATGGCTACGGATGAAGTCGGGGCGTCTTGGGTGCCTCTCGGGACCTCGCGGCGTGTTTCTCAGGGGCCTCTTGATCCCTTGTGGTGATCGTGGATTGGGAACCTCTGGAAGCCTCTGCGGGAACGCCGTGCAGGACGTAGACGCGAAACGTCTCATCCGCTTCTAGGGGCCTAGTGGGAAGCCTCCTGGAAGCATTCAGGGAGCCTCTTGGGGTCTCTTTAGGAATCTGGGGGGCGTTTTCAGGGTCTCTCGGGAGCCTCTGGGGGCCTCTTGGAAGCGACCCGGAGGCTTCCCGACAAGTGTTTGGGGCATGTTTGGAACCGCGCCCCCCAAGATAGCGTCACACGACCCGTTTTTGTTTTGTTTTTTGCGCACCCTCTTGAGACCCTCTCGGGGCGCCTGGGGACCATCTTGCGGCCCTGTTTGCTTATGTCTGGGGCCTTGTAAGCGGTCTTGGAGCCTCCTTGGACGCTTCTTGGACCGTCTTAGAGGCTGTCAAGACTGGACAAGCGAATCTGCTGAACATTCATATTTTCCGCAAGGGATGGGGTGATTGCTGCCTCCTGGAACCCCTGGGAAAGGGGACTCATTCGAGGCCTCTGGGGGGCCTCGTGGCGCGTCTTCAGACCGTCAGGGGGCGTCTCCGGTGGAGCCAGAACGCCCCAGACGCAATGTTGGACGGTCTTGGGCAAGTTTGGAAAGCGTTTCAGCTGTCCTGTCCGAGACATGTACATTTGTAGATGTATGTCTGTACGTGTGAATATATTTATAGATATACACATGTATATATATATATATATATGTGTGTTCACACACACACGAAAGTGTACGTATATGTAGCTATGTGTGCACGTACCTGTTCAGATATAGGTATCTGTGTATATATGTAGATGGCGATGCGCATGCACATGTATTTGCATGTGAAGGTGTAGATGCCGATGCGTATGCAGATGCACATGCATATGGATATGCACATGTTAGGTACGTGTACTTGTACATCGATAGGCCGGCAGGCATGTACCAATAGATGTAACTCTCAACGTATGTACAGGTATAATAATGTGTGATGCCTATGTACATGCATGGGTGTATGTATATCTATACGTATGTGTATATGTGTGCATGTGTATATGCATATGTATGTATGTATGTATGTATGTATGTATGTATATATATATATATATGTATGTACGTGTGTACGTGTGAATGAATGTATGTGTGCATGTGTGCATGTGTGTATGTGTGTATGTGTGTATGTGTGGATCTGTGTGCATGTATGTATGCATGCATGCATGCATGCATGCATGTATGTATGCGTGTATGTAGGTATGTATTCATGCATGCATGCATGAATGCATGCATGTATGTATGTGTGTGTATGTATGTATGTATGTTTGCATGTATGTATAGAAGCATGTATGTATGCATTCATGCAGGTATACATGTTTGCATGTATCTATATGTATGTATGTATGTATGTATGTACGTACGTATGTATATATACTAGAACCATCGCGCGCGCTTCGCGCGCGCTCAGGTTCCAGCAGGCCCCAGACCTTGACGAAATCACTGCTCCACTGAAGTAGTGGACCACAGTCCACGCATGCCAATCCGCATTCCGGAAGGCTTTCGGGGAAGATGGTTGCGCAAGGGGGCGGAAGCAGGATGATTCGGGTTCCCAGAAGGCCTGGGTTTTTGGGGCGTCTTGGGGAGCCTGTTGGGGCGTGCCGTCGTCGAGGCTCAAGGCTCTAACCTCGCCCTGGGGTTAGAACCTTGGTCGCTTCCGACGGGGAGCCTCGATGGCCCCGCCCGTTGGCGGGCGGGCGCGCGGCGCGCGGAGGCCCCGCGCTGCGCGGCCTCGGTGCATGCATGGCTTCGCGGCAGAGCGGCCGCCCCTGCCGGCCGGCTGGGCCTGGGCAGTCCAACTCGCGGCCGGACCGCCGCTCCCCCAGCGCCGGGAGTCTGGTGGCCGCCCCTGGGAGGAGGGCCGCAAGGGGAACAAGACAGCCAAGCCTCCCAGCTGGCTGCGGCGGAGGCTGGCGGAGCAGCTCCAGGGGCAGCAGCCAGGGGCTGCTGCCCAGAGCCCCCAGCGGGGGCCGCGCTCCCCCTCGAGGAGGCCCCACGGACGCCACGTGGAGGCGGCGCCGGCGTGCCTGGACCCGGCCCCCTGGGCGAGCCCCGCGGGAAGCGCAGCTGCGGGTGGACACCGCCCCGCGGACCGGCCAGAGGGCCGACGAAGCAGGAGCCAATGGGAGAGCGCGAGGGCTCCGGCGCCTGCGCCGAAGGCCCGGCCAAGGCAGCCGTCTCGGCCGCCGCTGCCACCCCCGCTGCCAGCCGCGCGCCCGCGTACGCGCACGTCCCCGCGCGAGGCCAGGGGCAGAGCGACTCAGAGCCGCGGCCCCGCACCCAGAGGCGGCAGGGCGCTGCCGAGCGGCCTGGAGGACAGGCTCCCGAGCCCCGCCAGCTATCGATGGGGGCGAGGAGAGCGAGGAGGCGCCGGCCGCAGCGATGCCGCCGGCGGAGGGGCTCCATGGAGCTCCAGCTGCAGCGGCGACGGCGGACCCCACGTGCGGGGCGAGCTCCTCTGGCTCCGGCCCGCCGACGCCGGCAGGGGGGCGCGGAAACGCAGCCTGCGCAGGGGGGAGCGCCGCGCTGGCCGCGGCTCCGACGCCTCGGGCAGCGGCAGCGGCTCCGAGCCCTCAGACGGCGCAGAACGCCCCGCAGCGACGGGCTCCCCCACTATCTGGCCTATAGGGCTCCGTCATCACTGGTTAAAAAATGCCGTCGTCGTCGTCGTCGTCGTCGTCGTCGTCGTCGTCGTCGTCGTCGTCGTCTTCGTCGTCGTCGTCGTCGTCGTAGTGTCGTCGTCGCCTCTTGGGGCGCGCTGTCACTGTCGTCGTCGTCGTCGTCGTCGTCTTCGTCGTCGTCCTCGTCCTCGTCCTCGTCCTTGTCTTCGTCGTTGCGTCGTCTTCGTCGTCGTCGTCGGCGTCATCGTCGTCGTCGTCGTCGCTTCAAGAGGGCACTCGGGGCAACTTTGTGCGAGACAATCTGCGGGGGACCGCGAGGAAGCGATCAGTCATGTTCCCAGTCAGGTGGTACTTCGGAGCCTCCAGAGACTCTCGGGCCCATGATGAACAATGTCCCCAGAAGGCGTTCTGGGGACCTGATTTGTTGGGGTGTGTTGGGGGGCCTCTTGGGCGTGTCCTGGGGACCTCTTGGGGTCCTCCAAGAACTCTCGGGCCCATGATGAACCATGTCCCCGGAAGACTGTCTGGGGACATTTTTTTTTTTTTTTTTTTTTTTTTTTCTTTTTTTCCCTTGCACATCGGTCATATACTTGTTGAGTGCCGCGCACAAGATCAATGCATTGCTGCGGTAGGGCCCCCCAGACGTAGTCCACTTTCGCTCTTGACCACTGCGCAGTGCCATGGATTTCAAACTTAGCTGAGTTACGGCTGTAGTCAGGCGTATTGAACTCATTGGCAACCCATACGCAGTTATCTGTAATGTAACCATGCTCATTGTTTAAGCGCTCCAATGACATTCGCCAGTGCGAATGTGGTGTCGCGTATTCCATTGGAACGCCTGAGTAATAGCATCTCCCACGCTGTGCCCAAAGCTGGTCTAGCAGTGTGTCGAGGGTCAACTCGAAAGACTGATTCCAAACTTTTGCCGTACGCGATGCGGCGTTTGCCATCATGGACAGAACACTTCCGCGCAGACATGCTCTGCGAAGGCGCGAAGATGCACACTCGCATGCCTTGCATCGACTGGAGAGTTTCAGAATCTGAGAGACACCCCGTCTGCTAGCATAAAACGAGCCTGCTGGCTTATACGCTAAGCAAGCCGAACACCTCCACTCGCCGGCTGCGTTCGGCATCCTTGGGCTGCAGCGTGAGGCACGCGAAGCAGGCTCACGGCGACCGCTCCAGCGGGCCTCCTGGACATTGTTGCTTAGTTCTATTAAGTCGAGTGGCGCCTGTCGTAAGATTGGCACTTGTTGGAATTTACATCTTGACCACTGAGCAGAACCATGAATAGGCGACGCCACACGCCTTCCAATGCTATTGTCAGACGTGTTGAACTCAGCAGCAATTAAAACACAGTTGTCGCGACTATAGCCACTGTCATTGCTGATACGCTCCAAAGACATTCTCCAGTGAGAGTTCGGCTGCAAGTAATTGAGAGGCACTCCAGAGTAGAAGCAACGCCCTTGCTGCTCCAACAACATCGCGAACACATCGTCGCCAACCAGCGCATGGCTGGAGCCACGCTGCGATGCGCGGTGCCGGGATGACGATATGAGGCCCTGAACGCAGCCGCTCAAGGTGGACCGATGCAAATAATTCCTGACCGACTGGCACTCTTTGCAGTAACTCTGCAAGGAGTTGGAAGACACTGAGCGAATGTTGAATGCACCCCGTGCCTTATAGCACCCACAGTTGTAACACCGCCAATCACCTGCCTCGTTCGGCTGGCGGGGAACTCGCAATGTGTGCCCTCGATCTCGCAGCACAATCCTCTTCCTGGCATCCTCGACAGCTTTCTCAAGGTCCTTCAACACGATATCCTGAGTGTTGAATGTCGCCGCAAATCGCTTGCGCGGTTGCAGGACCATGTGCCATTGACCAAACAGTTGAGAAACCGTGATGCGCGATGCAAGTGAAACAAACACAGACCTGCGCGCTACAAAGCGAGACATTGAACAATGGCACAACTTGCGGCGACTACGTAATGTCATGTGTTCGATCGTTGCGATTCGTGGGGAAAGCGCACCAACTTTGCCCTCCTTTCTGCTGCCATTCGCGCAAGGTCAACGGCATGCATACTGCGCGGACGAGTGCGGCCTCGTCGGAAAAAACATACGACACAACGCATCAGCCTGCTCCAAGCTGGTCGAACCAATCTGGCCTGAGCCGAGGTGGCTTGAGCCAAAGTGGCTTGAGCCAAAATGGCTACGGAGGGGTGTGTTGGGGGGTCTCTTGGGCGTTCCCTGGGAGCCCCTTGGGGGTCTCTTGGGGCTTCCTGGGGGCCTCCTGGGTGCCTCACGGGGCTTCGTGGGAGCCTCTTGGTGGCCTCCGGGGGCCTACTGGTGGACTCTAGGGCCAGAGACCCGTGAAATATCGGTTGGCGGTCCCCCTCTGGGCCCACTCTTGGGTCACACTTGGGTTGTCCGGGGAGCCTCCTGGGCCGTCTTGGGGCCCTCTTCGAGGCCTCGTGGGCCGTCTTGGAGCGATCTGAAGGGCCTCCGAGGCCGTGAGGGAGCGCTGGAAAGCAAGAAATGCGAGAACGCCAAGATCCTTAAAAACACAGTCGTAAAATTAATGAATTCTGCCTCCCGGGACCCTCTTGGGGAGCCTCTTGGGTTCCTCCTGGAGCGTGTTGGAGTCCTCGTCGGCTGCCTTGAGGGCATATTGGGCCTCTTCGGGGCCTCTTGAGAGCGTCTTGGGCCCTCTCGGAATCCCCTTAGCCTGGCTTGGCCTGTTTCGGGGCGGGCCTGGGCCGCCTCGGGAGCTCTGGAACCCCCCCACATGCCCTGGCGGGCACGCATGGGGGGAACAGGCAGCGACATGGCCCCTCCCGGACTACTCCGATATATATATATATATATATATATATATATATATATATATATATATATGTCTCTCTCTCTCTCTCTCTCTCGCCGCGCCGCTTTTTCTGAACGTTCCCATGTACACAGAACCGGCACCGCAGCAAACCCACGGCAAACTCTGCATCCGAGGCGGAGTTTGCCCTGGTGGCTGAGGCGCTCTCCCCAAGACGGGCCGCGCGTCGGAACAAACGGCGCGGCGACATACGTGGGACCCGGATCCGTGGTGATGGCCCCAGACGGTAGCATCGGAAGGCGCACAAGTGGACGAGGAAAGGAGGGCGACCCTGCGGGACAGCTCACGCGGGCCGCTGGGCCAGCACGGCACACCGCGAGGACACACAAGGCGCCCACCACGCGCGAACTTGCGCAAGCAGCTTGCGCACGAACGCCCAGGCAGCCGACCGCCCTATTTTTCTGCGCCGCTCGGTGCAACGCAGGCCGTCCGGGCCTCGGGGCGCCGTGCCGGCGGCACTGACGCGACGGCCCCAGACCCCCGACGTTTTTTTGTTTGTTTTGCGCAGCGTCGGCTCCCGACGAGATGATTCGACTCCCCAAGCAGTGTTTGCACTGAGGGCCTCTTACTTGTGGAAAAGCGCCTTGGCGTGCGGGTCGGTCTGGCGGCTATGTCGTCGCCGTCGACGCCCCGTCGCCGCCTCGTCGCTGCCCGTCGTCTGGGCCAGCGCCGCCCCGTCGCCGCCTCGTCGCCCCCCGTCGTCAAGGTTTGCGGGTGACTTTGGCGGCCGTGTCATCGCCGTCGCCGCCCCGTCGCCGCCTCGTCGTCGCCCGCACAACACACACTTCACCGCATAGGTTCTCGTCTCCCAAAAACGGTTAGGATCTGCGATCTACTCCCCCCGAATTAACGGGACCCTTTTTTTTTCTCGTAGTGCAATTTACATGTGATTCTGCTTCATCGTCCATACTGCATATGAACGTACACTTTCCGAGGCAAGCCGGTATCTCCACCACCATCCTCTGCAAAAGAGCTATGCGCGCATACTCGTCTGACAAAACAAATAATCAGTTGTCAAACATACGTTGCAAAAAAGGACAAAGTGTACACGCGCGCGTCGTCGCGCGCGCATGGCGGACTCCTTCGAACACTCCAGGTTTCGAGAGGGATTCAAAATCGGGTGTCCCGAAAGCGTGTAGAGAACTCACAATATCGTAGCATTATGTTTCAAAAGAAAGCCTGCGTTCCCGTTCTGGCGAGTTCTTGGGGAAACCATGCGCCTTCATAATTGTCATAGCATGCTACCAAAAGGGCTTCTCGCGCGGAGTCGCTCGAACGCCCTTGCGCGCGCGCTGTCGCAAGAATCCCTTGAAACAGAAAAACGATGTGCACACGCGCGCGTCGTCGCGCGCGCATGCCGAAATCCTTCAACAAAAACATAACGTGCCGCCAGAATGTAAAAAAAGAGCGTCCTGCGAACAATTCGAACCTCATGGTTTTGCAATATCAGTATTCAAAAAATTTGCGCTCGCGGTCTTGTGGATTCTCGGGGAAACCATATTTCCAACGTGATCACCAAAATTCTGCCAAACAGGGTTCTGTCGCAGCATATCGAATTCATTCGAACGCATTCGAACGCCCTTGCGCGCGTGCTAGGGGGGTGTGGGGCGCGATCCGTCAAGCCATTCGCGCGTGTCGGCCGCGCGCGCATGTCGAACTCCTTCAACAACCTTCAGCGCCGACGCGAGGACATCGTAATCGATATCGGCGGGCGTGATCAACATCGGCGCCGTCATTGGCCTTGCCGTCTTCATCGGGGCCATCGCCACCACCATCGCTACTCTCATAATCGCGTCTACCGTGGTCGGCGTCGCCATGATACCGCGCCCGGCCGCTGGGAACTGCCCAGCGGTCAGCGCCACCGCGGCTGCGTCGGTCGCGCCAAACTAGCAGGTCGCTGCGCGCACGAGCCATGCACCAGCCAACGCCCAGCAATCAGCGC
Organism: Prorocentrum cordatum; assembly: GCA_963575745.1. NCBI lineage: Eukaryota > Dinophyceae > Prorocentrales > Prorocentraceae > Prorocentrum > Prorocentrum cordatum. Next base: position 246,025 of record CAUYUJ010013669.1, on the reverse strand, counting down.
AATCGCCGCCGCATGCGTTTTGCAAACCAAGTTGCGGGTGGGTGGGTGGGATGTTTGCAAGAGCATGGAATGTGTCAACTCGCTCGTAAATATCAATTGCGCCACGCAGATCTCACCGCGTAGATTGCACATCGTAAATCGCACTGGGTGGTTTGCACCACGTAGATTCTCCTTTATACAAGAATATTCGGATCTACCCCCCCCCTTCCCCCGACTGGACGGGTCACGATGTCCGTTCTGTTCGTCGCATCAACTTCTGCGTGCTCGTCCATCCTGACAATGAACTCGCACCATCCCAGGCAGTCTGGTCATCGACCCCCCACCCCCACCCCCCACCCCCACCTCATCCGCTGCAGGAGAGTACGACGCGCGCTCAACTATCAGAAACCAACAGTTTTCAAATAGGTTTCGCAATGGCTGCAGAAACCGCAAATTCGTAAATATTTCAAAACCGAACTCCCTGAAAACATTTGTATCGGTATATGTATATGTAGATGGATATGTGTATGTATCCGTATATGCATATGAACTTGTATATGTATATGTATGTGTATAAATGTGAGACCGACCGATCCCCAGCGGCAGCTTTCACGAAAGCCTGCGCTCGGGTTCTTGCGAAGTCTTGCAAAAAGCCGTAAGTAGCTCATGACTTTCATCGAACGCGGCAGCGCGGGCCTCTCGCGCGCGCGTCGAAATCAGTCGAGCGCCCTTGCGCGCGCGCTGGGAGGGGATCGGCCCCGGTCAAACAATGTTGCGCGGGCCGCTCGCGCGTTCGGCCGCGCGCGCACGTCGAACTCCTTCAGAAACCTTAATTGCCGACGCGAGGGTGCCAGCGCCGTCGTCGGCGCGATCGGCGTCGGCGCCGTCGTTGCCCACGCCGTCGCCATTGTCGTCGTCGCCGGCATCGCCGCTATCATCGTCGCGTCTGCCGTTGTCGACGTCGCCATTATGCCGCGCCCGCCAGAGTCACCGACTCGCGCTGAAGCGCCCGCGTGTCAGCGCAGCCTGCGAGACGCGCTGGGAGGCCCCCGGCGACCAGCGCCGCCGCGGCCACGTCGGTCGCGCCAGACTCGCCCGTCACTTTGCGCGCGAGCCTGCGCGCGCCAGCGAGGCCGCGGCGACGCGCCTGCCAGCGCCGAGCAGTCGTCGCAATCGCCGCCGCGTGAGTTTGCAAGCCAAGTTGCGGCTGGGTGGGCAGGGCGATTGCGCGAGCAAGGTGGTTTGCGCTCGGTGGATTTTGTTTTTTAAATGAATAATGCCGAGCCCCCCCGAGGCCGGGATATCGACCCCCCCCCTGGATGCGCAGTGCACGCGTGTTTCTGCATCCCTTGCCACTCAGAAAAAATCGCACCGCCGTGGCAACACCGGCGTCGACCCCCCACCTCCCCGCTCATCCTCGTCAAATTAAATTACGCGCGCCCGCGAATCAACGGTCGCGATTTGCGCGAAGCCCTTGCGAAAAGGCAGGGGCGACGTGCACGCGCGCGCCGTCGCGCGCCCATGCGACTTTTTCCGCGGCAAACTGATGTAGGCGTCGCAAGGAACGCGAAAATGCGTGCCCCGAAAATATGTTGAAACAAGTGGTTAGACGACGCGGTTTTACCTCAAAAACAAAAACGGCGCCCGCGCTCTTTCGTTTTATCTCTGCAAAAAGGCCCCCAGCGCGTTCGTCGCGTGCGACCGAACTGGTCCCTCGCGCGCGCATTCTGGAACCCTTCGAACGCCTTCGCACGCGCTGGGGGGGGGGGGGGCGCGCGCTCCAGGGCGCGTCGTACCGCGCGGGCCAATCGCGCGCGTCAGCCGCGCGCGTGCGCGTCGAAATCCCGTCGCGAACCTTCGCCGCCGACGCGCAGGCGCCGCCGTCGTCGCCGTCGTCGTCGGCGCAACCAGCGCTGGCGCCGGCGTTGCCCTTGTCGTCGTCGTTGTCATCGTCGCCGCCAGAGTCGCTACCCTCAGCGTCGCGTCTGTCGTCGTCGGCGTCACCGTGGTGCGGGGCCCGCCCAAGTCGCCGATTCGCACTGAAGTGTCCGCTAGGAAATGCCCAGCGGTCAGCGCCGCCGCGGCCGCGTCGGTCGCGCCAGACTCTCTGGCCGCTGCGCGCGCGAGCCTGCGCGCGCCAGCGCGGCCGCGGCGATGCGCCATCCGGCGCGGAGCAGCCGTCGCAATCGCCGCCGCGCGGGTTTTGCGCGCCAAGTAACGGGCGGGTGGATGGGGCGACGGCGCGAGCAGTGAAGTTTGCGCTTCATTTTCGGCAAAGGGAATTCTCATATTTAGCGGCGCCATTGGACCCCCTGCCCCCCCCCCCGGACTTAACTGCCCCCCCTTTTTTCGCGTTGCAGTTTGCGCGTCGTCCTGCCCCATCGCTCATCTTAGATATGAATTCGCATCGCCTCGGCCGCTCCTTCGTCGCCCCCCCCCCCCCCCCCCGCGCTCGCCCCCGGCGGGGGAGAATCTGCGCGCGCATTCTTCTATCGCGTGTCATCGCGCTGCAAGAAACCCTCGCAGCAAACGGGGCGAAGTTCGCGCGCGCGCATCGTCGCGCGCGCGCGCCCTCCGCCAGCCCCGGGCGCCCCGCGGATTTCAGAATCGAGCGCGCCAGCAACGCGCGGAAGCATTTGGAATCGCAGAGGGCATTTTTAAAATGATGCCAGAGAAAAGCCCCAATCCGGTTGATGTTGGGGCTATGGGGCTATAGGACTACAGGGCTTTAGGGCTATGGGGCTATAGGGCTATCTGGCTATGGGGATATAGTGGTATTGGGCGATTGGGCTATTGGGGCTATTGGGGCTATAGGACTATAGGGCTACAGGGCTATAGGGCTATTGGGCTATAAGGCCATATGGGCTAGATGGGCGATTGGGCTATTTGGCTATCGTGCTATAGAGCTATAAGGCTATAGGGCTACATGGCTATAAATTGCCCGGGGCACCACTGGGCACCTCCGGGCATCCTCGAGCCGGGCACCCGGGCACCCACGGGCACCCGGGCACCCGGGTCCGGCCACCGAAATTGGGCACCAGGGCTCCCACGGGCACCCCCGGGCACCCGGCCGCCGGCCACCAAATCGGCGCCGCACCTCGCCTAACCATGCGAATCCGCTAGGACCCCTACAGAGGCAAGTTCTGATTGGGGACATTTAAAAAACTTGCGATCGCGCTTGCCAATTCTAGGCAAAACCGAAGCTTCTTCACCGCGTTCCTCGCATGGCGCCAGACGGGCCTCTCGCGCGCGCGTCGAAATCGTTCGAACGTCCTCGCGCGCGCGCGTTGTCGCGAGCGCCCCTCCCTTGCAACGGGCGGGGCGAAGCGCGCGCGCGTCGTCGCGCGCGCGCCCAAATCCGCCAACCACCTCAGGCGTCGCTAGGATTTCAAAATCAAGCGCCTCGAAACACACACGACAATTTCCCGCCGGAGAAGGCTGCGCCCGCGCCCTTGTGGATTCGCAAGGAAGCAGTATTTTTCAGCGCGTTCGACGCGTGGCTCCAAAACGGGCCTCTTGCGCGCGCGTCGGCATCGCAAGAACTACCTTTGCGCGCGTGCTGCCGTAAGAACCTCTGGGATGTCATTTGTCTTTCTTTTTGTATCAAAAAAGAATGGGGCGAAACGCGCGCGCGTCGTCGCGCGCGCGCTGAAATCCTGTTGGCTACCTCATGGTCTGATCCGCCAAGATGTCAAATCCGGGCGATCCGAAAACGTATAAAATATGGTTTTGAAGCGTCAGCTTGTTTTTTTTATGAATGCGTTTGTGTTTCTGTGAATCCTGAAGAAGCCCATGAGTTCTGCAACGTGTCCATTCAATTCTGCCAAACGAGGGCTCTCGCGCCGCGCATCAAAATCAATCGAACGCCCGCGCGCGTGCGGGGAGGGGGGGGGTCAATCCGCGTCAAATGAAGCCGCGCGGGCCACTCTCGCGCGTCGGCCGCGCGAGCGCGTTGAACCCCTTCCAAAATCTTCAGCGCCGACGCGAGGACGCCGTCATCGTCGTCGGCGTGATCAGCGTCGGCGCCGTCATTGGCCGCGCCGCCGTCGTCGTTGTCATCGTCGTCGCCATCGTCGCTTCTATCATCGTCGCGTCTACCATTGTCGACGTTGCCGTGATACCGCGGCCGCCCAAGTCGCCGACTCGCATTGAAATGCCCGCTGGGAAGTGCCCGGCGGTCAACGCCATCGCGGCCGCGTCGGTCGCGCCAAACGCTGCGGGCGCGAGCATGCGAGGGCTAGCGCGGCCGCAGAGATCCACCAGCCAACGCCATGCGCTCATCGCAATCGCCGCCGCATGGATTCAGCAAACCAAGTTGCGGGCGGGTGGGTGGGGTGATTGCGCGAGCAACGGAGTTGACAATTCCACAAAAGCGTGCGCGCGCGATCTTGCATCGTCGTCGTCGTCGTCGCCGTCCTCCCTCCTCCCTCGTCGCTGTCGTCGTCGTCGCCGTCGTCGTCCTCTGACTTTCCTCGACGTCGTCGTCGTCGTCCTCTTGGGCGTCGTCGTCGTTACCGTCGTCGTTGTCGCCGTGGTCGTCCTTCCTCCTCCCTCGTCGTCGTCGTCCGTCGTCGTCGTCTCGTCGTCGTCCCTCCTATTTCGTCGCCGTCGTCGTTCGCGTCGTCGCCGTCTTCCCTCCTCCCTCGTCGTTGTCGTCGTTGTCGCCGTCGTCGTCCTCCCTCCTCCCTTGGCGTCGTCGTCGTCTTCGTTGGCGACGTCGTCGTCGTCGTCTTCGTCGTCGTCGTCGGCGTCGTCGTCGGCGTCGTCGTCGTCGTCGGCGTCATCGGTGTCGTCGTCGTCGTCGGCGTCGTCGTCGTCATCGGCGTCGTCATCATCGTCATCATCGTCGTCGGCGTCGGCGTCGTCTTCGTCGGTGTCTTCGGTGTCGTCGTCGTCGTCGTCGTCGAAGTCGTCGGAGTCGTCGTAGTCGTCGTAGTCGTCGTCGTCGTCGTCGTCGTCGTCGAAGTCGTCGGAGTCGTCGTAGTCGTCGTCGGCGTCGTCGTCGTCGTCGTTGTCGCTGTCGTCGTCGGTGTCGTTGGCAAGTGCCATTTGGTACCGACCGTCAGGGTCTTAAGAGGTCTTGCGACCAAGTGACGGGTGGGAGGGTGGGATGTTTGCACGAGCAGTGGAGAGGACAGCTTCAAGACAGTCAAAGTGAGTTACAACACATAGACCGCACCACATAGACTGCACCACGTAGATTGTATCAGCATCAGGCATACTGCATCACGTCGATTGCTTGAAACACACTGTTTGGAGTACGCGCTGACTAACAACATGGTTCTCGCGACGTCATGCGGAGGGCTGCTGTTGCTGAGAAGCCCAGACGTGCGACGCCTTGCTTTTTCAATGCGTGGACCTCCGGATGCCTCGACCCTTTCCTCCGGGGCCCGCTTTTCGCCCCGAGTCGTTTCTTGACGGCCCAGGGGCCCGGCCGAGGGCCCCCAGAGGCAGACAACAGCAACAACACGCCCGTCGTCAAAGTGTCCACCACGCGAGGGAGTCCGGGGCCAGCGGCACTGGCGGCTAGCGGCCAAAGGCACGCCAGCGGCCAACGGCCGCACAGCGGGCGGCGAGCCGGCGCCCCGCGCGGCACGCCGGCGGCGAGCTGGCGCCCTACAGCGGGCCGAGCGGGCTGCCCGTGGGCACGGGCATCCTCTTGGGCCTCGGGGTCTGCTCCGGCGCGGCGGGGGGCGCCTCCGCCTCTGGAGGCCTCCCATATGGGGTCCGAGCAGATGGGCTCGGAGGGTCGCGCCGCAGCGCCGACGAGTCGCCGATGCATCGGCAACGTCGGCTGCGTGGGCACCGTCGGCGTGGAGAAAGTCGGGCTCCAAATCGAGCCGCGTTGCCGATGCATCGGCGGTGCGGCGCAATCGTCCGACCCCGTCGACTAGGACCCCATCTGGGATACCTCGAGCCTCCGCGCGGTCTGCCGCCTGGCTCTCGGCCGCGGCCCGCTTGGGGATGAAGGAGAGCCTGGGCGGAGACCGACGACCCCACCCTGAGATGGTGTCGCAATTCTGTTTAGACCAAGCATTTTCGCCTGTTTCTGGGCCCCGGGACCATCACAGATCGGCGTGGCTCGAAAAATTCAGCAAAAGTATTGAGTCTAGGGCTCCAGTCGTGTTTCTTTGCGCTGTTGCAATTTTGTCGCAATGACGCGTTGAAGCGCGCAATGCGGAAATGTTTGCCAATTTAAGCCTCTGGGGGCCCTCACCTGGGACCGCCGATCGACAACACAGCCCTGGAAAAGAAACTGGCCCTAGCAAAAAAGAGTCGGGACTCTTGAAGACCCGCATCGAACACATCAAATCATCGATCTATGGGGCCAAAACCCCCTCGTTTCCTGAACAAGTGCGACGGAGCACTCTTGGGCAAGCCCTCGACAGGCCCCATTTTCAGAATCTGGGGGCCCCCCTGGCGAACCCCAGGGCCGTCAAAACGTGGCTCGGGATGAGGGGCTGGTGCCAGGGATTGGAGGCTTGGAAGTGGGCACCAACACCAAGACAGGGGGGCGCACCCACCAGGAGAGGATGATCCTAGATTTCGGTGGTGGTGGTGGTAATCTTTCGGCCGCCTAGAAAGCCCGAGTCTTACCTCCATCACCGAGATCGGGATGATCTTCCCTCGGTAGAGGTACTTCGCTGATATCGGTGTTGGTGCCAACCTCGAGGCCTCCAGAGGGAGGGGTGGAGATCTCGCGGTGAGTAAATCACGAGGTCGGGGGGTCTGGGATTACGCGCCACGCCGCCCCTGGCCGGGACCATCCTGGGGCCAGGATCCGTGCGCGGCGGGTGGGCTTCAGACGGCGCGTGGATCCTTCAGCCTGGAACGATCACGGCGCTTCCGACCCTGCAGGTCGTTGGATCGATCGGCCGATCCTGGGCCGCTGGCGGCGTTCAACGCTGAACGCCCGCGCCGGGGCCGCCGCCGCGTCGGCACGACACGAGCCCGCCGTGTACGCCCTCCGGGGCTGGCCCAGGGGTCACCGCACCGACCCTCCCAGGCCTCGAGCAGCTCGAGGTGTCCACCGGCCCTTCAGGGCGCGAGTGGTCCAACGAGCGCGTGCTGTGATCGTTCTGCCGTCTTCCCCTGCGGGGAGAGGGGCCCCCCGCCTCCCCCAACCCCCCATACCCCTGGGCCTGGGACCCTCCCCCCGCGATGTGTCAGAGGGGTCCTGTCTGGCTCCAGGCGGCTCCAAGAGGGCCCCAGGGAGCCCAAGATGGCCTCCAAGATCGCTCCAGATATCCCCCGATGGTTTGACATAACCTCCAACATGCCTCCCAGAGCAAACAGCACCGCCCCAGGGCGGCCCCAAGTGCCACTCGAGCGCCCCAAGGAGACTCCCAGGAGGCCAGCTTCCTTTACAACCAATGTGTTTTTTCGAAGTGTTTCGTTGGCCTTCTCGCCTTTTGCTTCCGATGTGCTCTTGAGGCCCCAAAGTAGCGCCAAGATGGCCCAACAATGATTCCAAGAGGGGCCCTGGAGGGCCCAAGACAGACAGCCCCAAGAGCACCCAAGACCGCTCCAAGACGGCCTTAGAGGGCCCCTAAGAGGCGATTTGTCGGGCCCCAACGGAGGAACCCTGTTAGGGCCCCCCCCCGCTCTTTGATCGATTGCTTCCAAAATGGCTCCGAGACTACCTCCAAGGCTTCCAGGAGGGTCCCAAGAGAGCCCCGAGAGGGCCCAAAGAGAGCCTCAAGAGAGCCCGAAGAGCGTTCCAGAGGCCTCCAAGATGGCCCCAAGATGGCCCCTGCAGAGGCCATCGAGTCCGAACACCAACACCAGCGGCCCCAAGAGGCCTCCAAGACGCTCCCAGAACGACGCATGCACGGGGAGCAACCGACAAGCCACTCTACCAAGACGGCCTTGGGCACGCACGACGTAATGCAGGCACCGCAAGCAACCACAAGCAACGACTCAATCAGGACAATCACGAGGAGCCGCGAAACGAACGCAACGACGCGGACACGACTCATCAAACGCGTAAACAGGCTGTGGGTGCTTTGGTTCGGTGGCTGCCTGCCGTTGCTCCCTGATCAGGGCAACTCAACTGGTGTCTGTTTTCGGATGGGCTTGTGGATGCACGCGACGAGTCAAGAATTTCGAGTCTCGGGGCCCCAGATTTTTCGACCCTTTCCCTGGGAATGGTTTTTTGACAGTCCCAGGGCCCGAAGCTGGCCTCGAGAGGCCGAAAATGCTGAAGAACTCGGGGCTCGAGATCTTCGGGTCTCTGGAAGCCAGAGTATACGCCATTTCTGGCCAGGAGAGCCCATGCGCCGATTTGGACGCCCGAAATGGACAGGGAAACAGTTGTACGATGCACAATCGCAGCTCTCATCCAAAACCGACAGCGGCCGCTTTCGGGCAGGCGGCTTTCTGCATCAAGTGGACAAGGTCCGCGCGACGCCGGCAGCGAGTCCTGTTCAAACTGAACAGGAAATGCCGCTGCTTTTCGTGCCCACTTTTCCCGTAGCGATTTCGATCGTACCGAATAGCATCCACATCGCACAACAAAAAACACAAATCGGGCCGGGCCAAACACACCCCGCGCGGGGCCCAACAGGCGCCCGCCCGGGAGCCGTTCGCCATCCGGCTCGTCGGGGAACATCCGGGACTCGTCCTCCTCGTTGGCGACCGCCGAATCGCCGCCGACGGCCGATGGAGGCTGCCGGTGGCCGCCACAGGCCGCAATGGCCGCCGAAGGCTGCCGAATCGTCTGATGCTTTGATCTGTTCATCGCGGGGTTCCCAAAGTCCCGACCCTCTACCCAGGGCCGACGTTTCGTCCTGAATCATGTTTTGACAATCCCGAGCCCAGCGAGGACCCTCAGAAGCCGAAACTGACGAGCAAAACGCCGTCTGGATGTTTCCAAGACGCTGGATGTCTGGGGATCTCGAACTCATTCCAGGAGACCGGCTTTTCATCCTAAACCCGCCGACACTGTCGGTGTGTGTGTGTGTGAGGGAGTTCTGGGTTCGTCGTCCCGTGGTGGTCCTCAATGCCCTCTTCCATTCCCGGAGTCTCTCCCAAGGCCCTTCCCATTCCCATTCCCATTCCCTGAGTCTCCCATTCCCATTCCCATTCCCATTCTTCCATTCCCCAAATCTCTTCCATTCTCGGAGTCTCTCCCATTCTCATTCCCGGAGTCTCTTCCATTCCCGGAGACGATTTTTTATTCGATGTCCTCTTTCATTCCCGGAGTCTCTCCCAAGACCCTCCGCGGCGCGCCAAGCTCGTCAACTCGAAATGACTCGAGCCAGGTCGAAATCGCAATTGTAGCGAGATCGAAGGGTCCAGGGAAGGTCCTGGGTCAGAACGTGCTTCCCCCCTTTCCTTTTTTTGGGGGGGGCTTCGGCAATTCAATTCCAAGATAATCCACGATGAGCTCAAAAAGAGCCTCGAGTCGCCCAAAATTCGCCCCAAGCCGCCCAAGATGGCCTCCAGACAGGTCACGACGCCTCCAATACGCCCCAAGAGGCACTTCAAAGCACTTCCACGAGCGCCCAGGCAACAGTGGTTCAATGCGCATTGTTGTTGGACAGGTTTTAGCGTTTCTCTCTTTTCTCCCTCCCGACGCTCCAATGCGGCCAGCGAGGCCCAACATATTGCCCCAAAACGGCCTACGAGGCACCCCGGAGGGCGCCAGGACTGCTGCCTAACAATCCCAACAGGGCCCAAGCGGCCTCAAAGACGGCCCGAGAGCAAGAGGCTCCCAAGAGGCCCCCACAAGGCCAGAAGGGGGCTCCCAGAATGCCGCTAGCCAGTGATCTTCACCATGCCGTTCAATGAGGCTGGCTTTCTTGCCCTTTCCAGCTCCCGACGGCCTCACAGAGCGCAGAGGGCCTCCACAGTAACGCCCCGCCAACCCAAGAAGCCACGCTAGTGCCCCCATACAGCCCCGTGACGATTCAAAATGGCATACACAACGGCTACATCTGGCCCATGATCCACTGCGAGACGGCCAATCTTGCTTCCACGAGACACCAGAGCCAGCCAAGTGGTGTCCAAAATGGCCAGGCTGGCGCGGCCTTGAAGCCGAGCAAATCCACGATGCCTTCAGAGCAGGCGAGGCTGATCCGAGAACGCCGAAGACGCAAAAACGGCCGCACGAGTGCTCCAGGAAGGTCCGACGTAGCCTCACGATGCAGCCATTCGCCCCCAGAGTCATGCGGAAATCACAAAAAGGCCCCAAATCATCTCCTCTCCTCCTCCTCCTCCTCCTCCTCCTCCTCCTCCTCCTCCTCCTCCTCGGCTTCCTCCTCGTGCTGCTCCTCCTCCCCCTACTCGTTGGATTCCCTTTCGACGGCTTTTGGCATCATGGAGCGTTCTAGTAGTAGGCGCGGGAACCTCACGGGAGCCGTACCACCTTCCCGAGCACCCCCGAAAACCTCCTGCAACGTGAGGGTCATCTTCCAGGGTCGGCGGCAAGGGCCGTCAAGCCTCTCCACCAATGTTTTGACGGTCCTGGGGCCGGGATGTGGCTCCAGAGGCCGAAAACGTAACAAAAACAAAAAAAAGGCGTCGCGATGGTTTTGCGTCGCCTGGATCCGAGGGGCCAGCCCTGAGATCCGACGCTGCAACACAATGCACCAGCGCGAAAAATACGACCGGAGCCCCAGACCGTGTACCCAATCCTTCTGCTGCGTTTTCCTGGCCGGATAGATGTGTGATGGTCCCAGTGCTCGAGACTGGGCGAGAAAGCATGGTGAAGGAGTAGCGACGCCCGGATCTCAAGATGATTTCTTCAAAACGTCGACCCCAGAGATGTCGGCCCATTCCCTGGGCGGGCCTTTCATCCTGAATCCTTTCTTGACGGTCCAAGGGTCTGGCGAGGGCCCCCAAAGGCAGAAAATTACCGAAAACCTCCCCTTGTTCTTTTCGGCGGCGCGCCCAAGGGGGAAGTGAGAAGGGGTAGGCCTTCTCCGAAGCCCTCCAGCCTTCTCAGAAGCTCCCTGTGTCTTCGGGGAAGGCTTGGAACAGTTCTCTCAGCAGGCCCGAGGCCTTCCGAGCCTTCTGGGAAGGCCCACCCCGCACCCGACCTCCCCCCGCGCTCGCCGCCGACCACCGCTTCTGCACAGGCCAGGGCCGAGGGCTCCTCGCAGGCGGCCTCGGCGCCGACGGCCGGCGCTGACGCGCCCGGCGCCAGCGCGGCCGGCTCCACGGGCTCCGCGTGGCCCAGCGGCCGCCTGCCGTGCTGCAGCGGGCTCGCCTTCGGCGGCGGCCGCAGGCGGCCGTCGCGGGCCGCGCCCGCGGCCGGCGCGGCCTTTGCGGAGGGCGCCGCCGACGACGGCGGCGCCGACGACGACGCCGACATCGACGCCCGTGAGACATGCGCGCGCCGTGGGAAAAGCACGGCGGGATGTGTTTTGCTATTTTTGCAGCTTGTGGTGGCCCACGCCGGGCCCCTGGGACTGTCAAGAAGCGGCTCGGGATGAGAAGCCGGCCCTGGGGGATGGGTCGAGACCACCAGGGATCTCGTCTACGTCGGCGTCGCCGACGACGGCGGCGCAGACGACGACGCCGACGCCGATCCTGAGATCCAGGCCTCGCAACTTTTTCCACGCCGGGCGTTTTCGGCTGGCTTCGGGCCCCAGGACCCTCACAGATCGACCCGTTCCGAAACATGCCGCAGAAAGATGGGGTCTAGGGCTGCAGTCGTGATGTTTCGATGCTGCGATGTTGCATTTTTTCGCAACGTCGGATCTCTGAGGACGTCGACGCCCGCTGATCTCCGACGAGAAGTTGTTTTTCAATCCAGGCGGTTTTCCTCTGTTTCGGCCTCTGGGATCCGTTCTTGGGCCCAGGGACGATCATACATGTATCTGAGGCGAAACATTACCCCCAAGGAAAAGGTCGGGACCTGTTGGGCCGCGCATTGAAAAAATCACACCGGGGGATGTCAGGACGCCCCGCTGCTAGGACGACTCGACGCCGCAGACGGCGCTGGCCCCGACGTCGATTCCCGACACCCAGCTGCGGGAAGACGACGCCAACGGCATCATCCCCTCAAGGCTTGGAGGTCAGAGGTTCTTTTGGGCGTCTGCGGCACCCCCTGAGACTCGGGAGGCCTCGGAAAGCCTTGGGGCAGAGGCCTCTGGAGGCGACGCCGACGGCAATATCGTCGTCGTCGTTTTTTTGGAGGATTTGGCGGGCGTTTGTCTGGAGGCCGAACATAACGGAAAACTTCCCATCGACATTTTTCCATGACTCGAGGGGGTCTGGGGAATTGAAGCCCTTAGAGGCCGAGATGAGGAAACAGCGCCATCGCGTCGTCGGAGGTATGGGTCGGGTCGGTCGGTCGACGACGACAGCGGGGACGGCGGCGGCAGCGGCGGCGGCCTGGATGTCTAGGCGGATTCAACTGTAGGCGACGAGGGGGACGCAGGACGCGGCATAGAATGCGCAAGAAACGAGTCGCAAACACGCCAAGGGATAAGGCGCCAGCCACTAAAAAGGAGTAGTGAAAGCCCAACGAGTTAGGAGCCTGTGAGGGCGGCTCCTGTCGCGAAGTGCCTGAGGGAGAGGCGTCGAAAACCCGACGTGACGACCACCCCGACGGCTGCATCCCTGTCGGCTCTCGGGCAGCAGCTCGGGGCCCAGTAGGTCGTTCGGGGTGGCCGATGTCGCCTAGCCTCGCGCATCGGGCCTCGCGATGAGCGATGCGCAGTTTTTGTTTGCGCCCTCGCGCCGCCTCATTGGAGAAGGGCAGCCGCTCTGGCCGAGGCCGCGACGCGCGCGAAGCGTGGTGACCTTAGCGCCCCGGGGCTCTCAACGAGGCGTGGCTGCTGCACAGCGCCGCGGGGTCCGAACACCTCTGCGGGGCCCGTCCGAGAGCCTCCGGAGACACTTGGGGCGACGGCAAAACACGACGAGGACGACCGACGACAATGCCACAGCCGCCGCCGCCGCCGACGACGACGACGGCGACGACGACGACGACGAGTCTCTGGAGGTCTCGGGAGCTCCCGGCGCAGGCCTCTTGAGGCTAGCAGCGCCCCCCAAAACCTCGACTCTCGAGCCTCGATCGGCGATTGGCGGCAACGACGATCGACGATCACGACGACGACGACATCGACGACGATCGACATCAGCCGGAGGCCCCAGAGGTCCGCGGTCCGCAGAGGTCTCCAGATGCCCCGCAAGGGCAAGAACATAAACAACTGCAATCCTCGAGCCTCGACGGCGGCGATGACCGCGGACCTCTGACGTCTTGAAGTTGTTCCGTACGTGGGCCCCGACGAGGACGCCGGCGGCGACGACGTCGACGTCGACGATGGCACGCACACGCACACGCACACGCGCACGCACACGCGCACGCACACGCACACGCACACGCACACGCACACGCACACGCACACGCACACGCGCACGCGCACGCGCACGCGCACGCACACGCACACGCACACGCACACGCACACGCACACGCACACGCACACGCACACGCACACGCACACGCACACACGCAGACGCACACGCACACGCACACACAACACACACACACACATCTCCCCCATGGCCGCCCACATCAAGCCACGCAGAGCAGCAGGGACGTCGAACGCGCCTTCGCCGGCGGAGGCCCCGCAGCCACTGCTCGGGGCGCCGCCTTGGCCGGGATGGCCTTCGCCGCGGGCGCCGCCGCGGTGGGCGCGGCTCTCCGGAGCGTCGCCGGCGCCGCCTCATATCGGAGGGGGGCCCTGAAATGCAGCCGCTGCAACTTTTTCACACTGGACGCTTTGCCCAGTTCCGGGCCTGGGGACCATCACAGATCGTCGATCCCGCTCGGACAAAGGCGCAGACATGTGGTGTCTGGGGCTGCAGTCGAGGAGGAGGAGGAGGAGGAGGAGGAGGAGGAGGAGGAGGAGGAGGAGGAGCGTGACCTTGCGCGATGCTGCAGCTTTGCGCCAGGTCGGATCTCAGGGAGGGCGGCAGCGCCGACGGCGCCAAGCGGCCGCGGCGGCGCCAGGCGGCAGCGGCGCAGCGGCCGCTGGCGGCGGCGGCCGCTGGCGGCGGCGGCGGCGTCCGCGTCAGCGACGTCGATGGCATCCACGTGCGTCAACGATGGTGGCGGCGGAGTGAGGGGCGAGGACGGGAGCAGGGAACGTGACGAGGCGAGGGGGCGGGGATGATGCTCGAACCTCGGACCTGGGACCTCGACCCTCGATCCCCCCATTCAAGAAACTGTCGACCGGGGGGGGGAACGGTTGGGGCGGGGGGGAGGTGCTGGCTCAGGGGCAGAAACATTGCACTGACTTGGAGTCGGCGATGCATCGCAGATGGGTCGGCGATAGACTCTCGATAGCTGAACCGCACGCTCCTGGAGGGAGCAGGGCCCCACCCAGGCACCAATTGGCGATGCATGGGTGATTGGGGGCTGCTGCTGCTCCCCCCCCGTCCAGTGGCCTTCGAGACCTAACTCGGGCCTTCGGCGGCCGTTTGGGAGGATCTGGGCACCCGCGGAACGCCCTCGGCGAGGCGCAACTGCTGAAGGCACCCCGAGGCTGGAAAGCCGCCTAGAACTGACGAGAACGCCCGCAGCCTCGAGGACCCGAGAATGTCGAGGAGGCGATACCACTGAGAACGGACGAGAACGTCCGACCGTCTCGCGGCCCCTGATTCGGTGGCAACTCATGGGAGCCTCCCATGCCATCTTGCTGGCTCGCCATCTTGCTGGCTCTTAGGGCGGGAAGGCGGACAAAGGCTTCCGGCTCCCCGAAGAGAGCGTCCTTTGTGCCTCGTGGGGCCTTCGCAAATAGGGGCAAGACTGCTCTGACGGATTCCCTTGTGCTGCTGAATTGCGAAGAAGTCTCAAAGAGAGACGGCCGTTCCGGCATCTGCGAGCAGCAGCAAGAATGTCTTGACGGACCCATTTGTGGCGCTGTATTGCGGAGCAGTCTCAAGCGAGAACGACGTTTCGGCGTCCGCGAGTAGCTGCTTCTGCAGGACCTCCTTGTGGTACTAAATTGCGAAGAAGTCTCAGGCGAAACAGCCGTGCGAATCGACTCAAATCCACGCTAATCGATGCTCATTGCCTCGAGTCGATACTGATCGACGCTACATCGACGCTAATCGACGCGAAATCGGCGCCTCCTCATCGATTTCCAGACGCCAGCGCGCTAGCGCACACAAGCGCCCCCTAAAGACGGAGTTGCGAGGACATGCCAGGCTCCCATGATTTGCCACCGAACCCCGAGAACCTCAAGGGGGCGGCGGAGGCGGCGACGCGCTGGTGGCCGCCTTCCAGGGGCTCGCCACGGCGGCGACGGCCACGCTGCGGAGCCCTCCTCTCCCTCCTCTCCCTCCTCCTCTCCCTTCCCTCCCCCTCCCTCCTTCTCTCCTCCATCCTCCCCTTCCCCTGAGGTCTGACGTTGCGAAAAAACAACATCGCAACAAAAACACGACTGGAGCCCTAGACCCAATCTTTCTGCGTCATCTTTCGAGCCGGACCGATCTAGGAGGGTCCCGGGGCCCGAAACCGGGCGAAAGCGCCCGCTGTGAATAACACATGCGACGCCAGGATCTCAGGGGCTCCCTCATTCTCTCCTTCCTCCCCTCCCTGCTCCTCTTCCTTCTCTCCCCCATCGATGGGGTCGATGGAGGCGGCGGCCGCGCTGGCGGCCGCCTTCGAGGAGCGCGCCGCGGCAGCGGCGGCCACGCCGCGGAGCAGCCTCCTCGCGCCTTGCGGGGGCGCGGAGCTCCCGGCCCGCTTGGCCTTCCTCTCTCCCCATGACCCCCTCGAGTCATCAAGAAAACACGGCGGGAGGTGTTTCGCTATTTTCGGCCTCCGAGGGCCCTTACCAGGCCTCAGGACCGCCAACAAAAAACTCAGAAAGAAAAGCTGGTCCAGGGGAATGGGTCGAGAGGTCTGGGGGTCGACGTTATGAAGAAATCATGACGTCAAGGGTCTGGGTCCATGGGGGGGGAGGAGGAGAGGGGCGCAAGGGCGGGGGTAGGCAGGAGTGAGCGGAGGGACGGGAGGGGAGGAGGGGAGGGGAGGGAGGCAAGCTAGGTGCGCTCGCGTCATATCTGACGTCCTACCCCTCCCTCCCATCCCTTACCATAGCGTAGATCTGATCTCTATTCGCACGTTCGGATTTCGCAGCATGGCATAGCATTACATGGCATAGCGTTGTGTCGAAGATCAACGCGTAGCATGACATAGCATATCATGGCGTGGCGACGCCCCAAGGTGTGGGGGGGCTTCTGCGGCCCCAAAGATCAGCGAATCGACACCGCATGTGGAATCACTTCCGATGGTTTCTTCGGGAGGTCATGTTCTAGATTTTAGGGCCTATTTGGAAGGACCGAAAACCATGCCGTGGTATGGCGCTGGAAATAATGACGCCAACGCTGCAGCGGTAGCACGATTCGGAACGAGCGGAAGCGCGGAAATGATGCCAGCGCTGCAGCGGGAGCACGATTCGGAACGAGCGGTAGCCCGAAAATGAGGCAAGCGCTTCAGCGAGCGCAGCATTTTGAAAACAACTCAGCGCGGAAGCCCGGAAATGAGGACGCGTAGCCTGACATAGCATGCCGTGGCGACGCCCCAAAGTGGGGGGGCTTCTGCGGCCCAAACATCAACGAATCGGCACCGAATGTGTAATCACTTCCGATGGATTCTTCGGGGGTTCATTTTCTAGATTTGGGGGCCTATTTGGAAGGACCGAAAATCATGCCGTGGCATGGCGCTGGAAATAATGACGCCAACGCTGCAGCGGGCACACGATTCGGCACTAGCGGAAGCGCGGCAATGAGGCCAACGCTGCAGCGGGAGCACCATTCGGAACGAGCGGTAGCCCGAAAATGAGGCAAGCGCTTCGGCGAGCGCGGCATTACAAAAAAAAATAAATCAGCGCGGAAGCGCGGAAATGACGACACGTAGCCTGACATAGCATGGCGTGGCGAAGCCCAAAAGTGGGGGGGCTTCCGCGGCCCCAAACGTCAACGAATCGGCACCGAATGTGGAATCACTTCCGATAGCTTCTTCGGGAGGCCATTTTCTCGATTTTGGGGCCTATTTAGAAGGGCCGAAAACCATGCCGTGGCATGGCGCTGGAGATAATGACGCCAACGCTGCAGCGGGAGCACGACTCGGAACGAGCGGAAGCGCGGAAATGATGCCAGCGCTGCAGCGGGAGCACGAATCGGAACGAGCGGTAGCCCAAAAATGAAGCCAGCGCTGCAGCGAGCGCAGTATTTTGAAACAAAAACCCAAGCGACAACCCAACTCCCAGGAATCCTGTTAAAAAACCGGTACGCGGAGGGTAGCCGGACACATTCCCCAGACGCCTCAGGGGAGAGAGGAGAGTAGCATTCACATCGTTCAATTGTGAAGGAGGAGGGAGGGGAGAGGAGAAGGAGGGAGAGGAGGGACGGGAGGGGAGAGAGGAAGAGGCAAGCTAGGCGCGCAAGCGTCTCATCTGACGTCCTACCCCTCCCTCCCATCCCTTACCATGGCGTGGATCTCCGTTCTATTCGCGCCACACCTCGGTACCGCATAAGAGATAAGATCTGCCAAAACATCTCCCAACCACTCGGGGGTCGGGAGATGCTGGGGTGACGTTCGCAACTCGGGACATGGCCGCGCGACAAGCTGAAGCCAGATGCCGGCTGATGATACCAATTCGGATGATGAAGTAGGGGGTGGTGGCCATGGATCGTGATCATCATCATCATCATCATCATCAGCAGCAGCAGCAGCAGCAGCAGCAGCATCATCCTCATCATGATCACTATCACCAATCGTCACCATCACCATCACCAGCATCATAATCATCATCATCATTATCATTACCCATCGTCACCCTCATCATCATCATCATCATCACCATCATCATCAACATCATCATCATCACCATCATCATCAACATCATCATCAGCATCATCATTATGACCATTGTCAATCGTCACCCTCATCCTCACATTCATCATTAGCATCTTCTTTTTCATCATCATCACCATCAGCATCAGCTCTAGCATGAGCATCAGCATCATCATCAGCTGCAGCAAACAGCACCAGCATCATCGTCATCATTATCATCAGCAGCATCATCATCACCCTCCTCCCCCTCGTCACCGTCGTCGTCGTTGTCTTCGTCGTCATCGTCATCATGAAATAATCCTCGTCATCGCCATTGTCACCATCACCGCCGCCATCGGCACCGTCCTGATCATCACCGTCGCCATCACCATCATCGCCATCGTCACCATCGCCACCATTAGCACCACCCTCAATATCGCCATCGCCGTCGCCATCTTCATCCTCGCCATCGCAATCGACGTCATCATCATCGTTACCACCACCATCGAAATCGCCAAGGAAGAGAAACGATACCGATACCGCTGCTCAACAGACCTCCTCCGGGGAACGATCTGACCAGGACTTCGGGGCGAATCTGGCCGATGCGATGACGGAAGGGCAGCGGTGTCAGTACATCTTCATCCCCTGATCGTCATCGCCGCCATTCAACGGCATCAGCATCATCATCCGAGAGGCAAATATGGGGGGACTGGTATAGCGGGTATGCGTCGACGTGGAATCGGCGATACATCGCCAATAGATCGTCGATAGGCCCACGATAGCGAAACCGCACCTTCCTGGGCGGGTTGGGGCTATCGGGCCCCTATCGGCGATCCATGGGCGATTGGGGATCGGTGACTCCCCCCCTATGCCTATCTGCCTATCCCCCGCCAGTCCTTGCCCCCCGATCATCGCCGCCGCCCGCCCCCGCCTCGGTCCCCCGTGGCGGCCAGCCCGACGCTGCCCAGCGGGCGCTTCTGCTTCGCGGAGCGCCCCTGGCCGTCCTCCGCCCTCCTCGAGGGTTGCGCTCGCCGCCGTCGCCGTCGCCGCTCAAAGACGCCTTCACGAGGGCTCTGAGAACAAAGACGTCGGCACGCCGGAGAAAGCTGCGGCCGTGGGTCAAACAAAGCATTCTCTCCATGCTTCGCTCTCTCCCCTGCGATCTGGGAGGCTCAGCTTTTTCACGCTGGGCGTGTTCGCCTGGCCTGCTCCAGCACTGGTTCTGATTGCTCGTCACCGCCACTGCGCCCTGGCTGCGCCCGCGGGTGCGCCCTGGCCCCAGCGGCTGCCGCGGTGCCCCGCTGCCCTGGCTGGCCGCTCTGGCCCGCTCATCGCGGAACTCGTCCACACGTCTGACCGCTCTCCCCCTCCTCGCTTTGCGCGGCCGCCCTCGTCTTAATCTCTCTTCGGGGACCTGCTGACCCGGGTCAATCCAGACCCGGGTCAGTCCGGCCTTGCAGGATCCTGCAGGACCCTGCAGGATCCTGCACCCAAGCCCGGGTCAATGCGAAGGATCCTGCAAGATCCTGCAAGGTCCTGCACCCAAGCCCGGGTGAGTGCGACCCTGGCCTCTGCAGGATCCTGCAAGATCGGGCGCTTTGGCTGACCCCCGTTTGCATTGACCCCCGTCTCAAGGCTCCCGATCTCTCTCTCTCTTGCACGCCGGACAATGTGCCCATCGGTTGCCCCGATCGCCCCACGCTGGTGCGGACTGCCTCTGCCTCGGCGCCGACGAAACAGTTCGCTGGGCCTCGGGCCCTGGGATCACACAGATCGACCCGCCTCGAAGAATGCTGTAGAAAGATGGTATCTAAGGCTCCAGTCGTGGTTTTTCGCGATGTCGTACATGAAACTCTCCAAGACCTGCTTAGCAATGTCCTGGCTGAGCCGTTTCGGGGACGCCCCAGCCTAGGTCAGCACAAACCAGGGTGGGCCCGGCTGGCCGTAGCTCCCAGACCTGGGCTCGCAGAGCGCGGAAACGGGAAGGGCCACCCGGAGGTTATGTGTGTCCGCCGATCCGGCGTGTGAGTTTCTGAGAGCGTGGGCTTGAGCTCGCGCAAGCTTCGCTCTGTCGGGGGGGGGGGGGGGGAGGACGCCATTCAGGCCAGGGAGGAGGGGGGAGGGGGCTGACGCCAGTCGGGGGGCCCGGGAGGGAGGAGGGGGGGGGGAGGAGGGGGGGGGGGGGGGGGGGGGGGGGGGCAACGCTCGACTGTCGGGGGGAGGGGGGGGGGCTGACGCCATCCAGGCCCGGGAAGGAGGAGGAGGGAGGGGGCGGGGGGCTGACGCCATTCAGGCCAGAAACGGAGCAGGGGGAGGAGCGGCTGACGCCATTCGGGCCTGGGAGGGACGAGGGGGAGGGAGTGCTTCGCTCTGTCGGGGGGGGGGAGGGGGCTGACACCATTCAGGCCCGCGGGAGGGAGGAGGCGGGGGGGGGCTGACGCCATTCAGGCCCTGGAGGGGCGAGGGGGAGGGAGTGCTTCGCTCTGTCGGGGGGGAGGGGGCTGACGCCATTCAGGGCCACGGGAGTGAGGAGGGGTGGGAGAGGGGGGGGGGGGAACGTCATGGGGAGGGGGGGGGGAATGCCATGGCTGACGCCATTCAGGCCCGGGAGGAGGAAGTCGGGGGGAGGGGAAGGGGGGGGGGAGCTGACGCCATGGCTGACGCCATGCCCGGGCGGGGGATCCGAGGGGGGGGGGCGAGGGGGGCTGAAGCCATGGCTGACGCCATTCAGGCCCGGGAAGGAGGAGGGGGAGGGAGGGCGAAACGCCGTGGCTGACGCCATCCAGGCCCAGGAGGAGGAAATCGGGGGAAGGGGAGGAGGGGCCGGGGGCTCACGCCATGGCTGACGCCATTCAGGCCCGGGAGGGAGGAGTCGGGGAGGGGGGGGGAGGGCTGACGCCATGGCTGACGCCACTCACGCCTGGGAGGGGGGATGGACGGGGGAACTCTTTCAAGCTTCACTCTGTCGGGGGGGGGGAGCTGACGCCATGGCTGATGCCAGGCTCGGGAGAGGAGAGGGGGGGGAGGGCCGACGCCATGGCTGACTCCACTCACGCCTAGGACGGGGCAGTCGTGGGGGGCCGGGGCTGACGCCATGGCTGACGCCATTCAGGCCCGGAAGGTGGACGGGGATATCCCATGAGTTTGGCAGTTCACGCGAGATTGATACTTTCGAATATCCGAAGGCTGCCCAAGCGAGTTCAACATGTCTATCTTATGAGGATGTCTCGAGCGAGCGCTCTACTTGTAAATATTACAGGTCATCCGTCGCACGCAGAATCGGTAGCACCCCGGATCGGCGGCACTGGCCGGAGGCCACTACAACTATTTGAAGGTGGTTTGAAAACAGGCAGATTCGGCTCTGTTAGCGCCTATAAGTGTCCACCAGTGTCACTATCAGCGATTCTAGCAAGCCTATTAGCACCGATTGGCGCCTATCAGTGTCTATTTGCGTCCGCTACCGCCTGTATGAGCAACCACTACGTCTCAGCAGTAAACGCCAATATCTAGGCAAGGCAACCACTCATGCCTTGAATGACTCTCACGCGCGGCACACCTAACGGAGGTGACGGTCCGCTCCCCGTTGGCGCGACATCGCCGTCGTCGCCGCCGCCGTCGTCGTCGCCGTCGCCGCCGCCCTCGCCGTCGCCGTCGTCGTCGCCGTCGTCGTCCTCGTCGCCGCCATCGTCGCCGTCGCCGTCAAGGCGTCGCCGCCGTCCCCGTCGTCTTCGCCGTCGTCGTCGTCGTCTCCGTCGCCGTCGCCGTCGTCGTCGCCGTCGTTGTCGCCGTCGCCGTCGCCGTCGCCGTCGCCGTCGCCGTCGCCGTCGCCGTCGCCGTCGTCGTCGCCGTCGCCGTATCTGTCGTCGTCGCCGTCGCCGTCGTCGTCGCCGTCGTCGTCGTCGTCGCCGCCGTCGCAGTCGCAGTCGCCGTCGCCATCGTCGTCGTCGTCGTCGTCGTCGCCGTCGCCGTCGCCGTCGCCGTCGCCGTCGCCGTCGCCGTCCCCGTCGTCTTCGCCGTCGTCGTCGTCGTCGTCTCCGTCGCCGTCGCCGTCGCCGTTGCCGCCGGCGCCGTCGCCGTCACCGTCGCAGTCGCCGTCGCCGTCGCCGTCGCCGTCGCAGTCGCCGTCGCCGTCGCGCCGTCGCCGTCGTCGTCGTCGTCGTCGTCGCCACCGCCGCCGCCGCCGCCGCTGCCGCCACCGCCGTCGCCGTCGCCATCTCCGCCGCCGTCGCCGTCGCCGCCGTCGTCGCCATCACCGCTGTCGCCGTCGCCGTCGTCGTTGTCGCCGTCGCCTTCGCCGTCGCCGTCGTCGTCGTCGTCGTCGTCGTCGTCGTCCTCTTCGTCCAACCCCTCCCCCTCCGCCTGAGAGCATAAAGGTTTCGTATGCTTCACGATATCTGGGTCTCCTGGAGACCTCTCATGCCAGCTCCCCACGGGCTCCTCGTGATTCCTCAGGGGTTCCTCGGCGAGTCCTCTGGAGTTCCGTTGGGGGAGGGGGCTGGCGAAGTATCGCAGTGGCGGCAGTAATGATGCGGATAGGGGGGATCCTGGCTCAAAAGCCCAAGAGGGGGCGGGCCACTCAGCCGCTCGCAAACGTGGCACCTCACAAGAAACTCCGCTCTGGATGGGACAACGGCGGCTGCGGCGCCGACAACGACGATGGATGCCTCACCGACGATCCTGCCGTGGCTTGCAGAGGCTCCTCAAGCGGAGCAGGGGGAGACGGAGGACGAACCTCGGCCATCAATACGGTTTTAAGAATAACACCTACATTTCCAATGATAATCAGAATAATAATCTTACTGAGAAGAATCAGCAACTGCATATATATATATATATATATATATATATATATGTATATATATATGTATATATATATATACAAGACTGCAGTGGCGCTTCGCGCCATGCACCTTGGTCCTTGAATATTGGTATGCAGGCGGAAATGGCAGGAAGGTCAAGCGGACAATTTTGCGATAACTCCTTGCTACCTTTTTCTGGCATCGCCGTTATAATAATGTTGTTCGTTGTCCTTCCTCCATGCTTATTTTCATCATTCTCGCCATACCCTGGGTATTCTCCCCATCCTCCTCAGCTCTTTTTGCGGAGGCTCCTTCTTGGAGAGCCTCTGGGGGCCTCACCAAAGTTCTCAGGGTTTCTTAAAGCCTTCTGGAGGCCTCCTGGGCGTGTTCTGGGGGCATCTGGGGCTTCCTAAGGTCAACCTGCCTCTAACCGCAGTCTCCCTGAACGCCCCAGTCACGATTTGGAATGCTTCGGAGGATGTATTGGGGCCATCTTGGGCCGCCATGGGGCTCTCTTAGGGCCATTTTGGACCCCTGTTGTGCCGTTCTGGGGCTCTCTTGGACTGCCTGGAAGCCCTTTCAGATGGTTGCGGGGCGACTTTGGAGCCTCCCAGGCGACTTCGGACGCCCAGAAAACCGCTGTCTTGGAGCGTCGGGAAGCCGAAAAGAGGAGAACCCGAGATTCACCAAAAACCTACATTAAATCGATAAGTATGCCCTCTTGGGGCCTTCTTGGGGGTGCTCTTGGAGGCCTCTTGGTACGTTTTGGAACGATCTTTGGGGGCATGACGGCTTCTTGGAGCGCTGTTGTGCTGTCTTGGGGTTCTCTGGGACGTCTCCGATGACCCCCCTGATCGCCCTAGGTGTGCTGTGAAGGCTTGGCAAAACGCCCTGCGAGGCCCGGGGGGCCGCTTCGAGGCCCGTCCAGAGGGTCCCAAAGCCCCAGATCCCGGGAGTCCGGTTTTGGGGGGGGGGGGGACGGGTTTTCCCCTCGCCCGGGCTTGTAAAAATATAGAAAGAGGAATATATAAACTGTTGGAGCTCCCCGCTGATTTCTTGGATCGGCGCTGGCCCCGTGTCTGGCGTGCGGAGCGCGCCAGGGGGTGGCGCTGGAGGTGCAGCCAGGAGGTCCCAGCAAAAAATCCGCGCAGAATTCTGAAAATTCATGGTTATGCATTTTCGGAGAACCCAAGAAATACCAATACCACTAGTCCCCGGACCCCTCCCGGACCTATCCCAGGGTGCGTTCTGTCCAGAATTTCGATGCGAATCCAGCGGTGGCGACGAGGGCCTCCCAAGAGGCCGAAAAAGACGAAAACGAGGCAAGGGTAACAGTATGGATACCTTCTCCTCCTCAGGATAGTTTCTTCAATTTCTGGCTGCCCCAAGATCCTGGCGCGTGCCAGCCTGGCCCTCTCTGCCTCCAGCTCCTCTGCTGCCGCGGCCCTCAACCTGCGCAGGGCCACGGCGCAGAAGTCAGAGAACTCCACCGACAGCTCGCGGAGCACCTTCTCCATCCCCGCAGACTCTCAGAGGAAGCAAAGGTACCCATACCGCTACCCTTGCCTCGCTTTAGCCTTTCTGGGGCCTCCTGCGAGGCCCCCGTCGCCACCGCTGGATTCGCCGCGAGATCCTGGTCAGAACGCACTCCGGGAGAGGTCTGGGCAGTAACGCTATCGGTACCTTCTGGTCTCCCCGCTCCCCGGGCCTGGAGCTCGAGCGGCGCAGGCGAGGTGCCCGTCGGAGGAGCGAGACACCTGCGCTCGAGCAAACACGGCCACGGATCTGCACTGAGAGGTCTGCCACTTGAGGGACCTCGGGGAAGGAACGACGCCCCTCTGGGCCCAGTGGCACCCAGACGCACGAGAAACGAACGCCAACGTAAAGCTCATGGCCATGCGTCTGGCATGAAGGAGACGGGTCCTGCAGAGGGAAAACAAGCCAACCTTTCATCCTGCCTGGGTCATTATTTGACTGTCCCAGGGCCCGTGTGGAGGGCCCTGGGACCACGAAAACGGCCAAGGACAGAACCAACTAAGGCCCCAACGGCTTCCTCCTGGTCCCGGTGTCCCTTGCTTTTCGATCTTCGGAGGGTTCCCCCGTCGCCGCTCCTGGACGCAACTCGAAAAAGGAACGCGTATGGACCTCGGAAAGGGTCCGAGGGGCTGTTCCACATGCCGTTTGTGAAGGGGCGTGGCCAGGGGGGCGGCCGTGCAAGACGGCATGGCAACGTCCTGGAAGAGATCGCAGGCGTCTGAATCATGAGCCCGCCCTTCCTGAATTGTGAGTCAGTCCATCTTGGAACAGAGATGGTTTCGTCGGACCTGATCTGAGTCTAGCCCATTCCCTGATAAGACCAGTCGCGTGCCAAGGAGGACCGATTCAGGGTTCAAGCAGGGTCGACTCAATAGAACGGAAGGGATCAAAATTCAGAACGGTCCGAATCACCATCTAGACTGGTTGTGTGCAGCCCCCAGAACGAACCGAGCCCTTTCAGAACGAGAAAGTCAACTACTGGTAAGCATGGTTATTGCTTAAATACGTGTTCGCCTCCACCCGCGAAAAGTATCGCGGCCAGAAACAGCAAACAACACACAACAACAATGATTTTGAAACTCGCAATTGCTGTTGCTGCTCCCGCTCCCGATTTCGCCTCCGTCCGCGCAATCTACGGCGGGAGACATCGCGTAACATTTGCTGCGTCCATGCGCGCACTTGCTGCGACCGTGTTCGCGTTAGTTCTCGCCTCTGTCTGCACTCTACCAGTGGGTGGGAGTAACGGACAGGACAGTTCAAGAAACATGACAACGTCCTGTTTCCAAATGCGCCGTTGCTGCTACCATGTCCGCGCCATTTTTTCGCCCCCGTTGACACAATCAACGGGGAAGGGGAAAACAATACATACAACTTCCTCCAAATCAAGAGAACAAAAGCTGCTACCGTTTCCGTTTCTGCCCCCCCTCCGCTCGCACAGGCTGCAATGGGTAAGGACAACTAGCTGTCTTTATAACACGGTCCAGCGTGTCCTGCGTCCAGACGAGCCATTGGCGCGATTATGTCCGTTTCCGCTTTCGCCTCCGCTCACCCAGCGTGAAATGGGTCGTACAAACTTCGGACAATCAAAACATTTCCAATTTCCAAACGCTGGTGACGATTTCCGTTTCCGCTTCCGCCTCCGTCCGCGCAGCGCGGCGTGTAGAAACAACGTAACATGCAGAAACAACATGTAAGCTTCCTGTTTCCATGCGCACCATTGCTGCTACCGTCTCCGTGCCCGTGTTCACTTCCACCCGCGCGAGTTTTACGGTGGGGCAGGGGCATCGGACAATCAATACGTGTTTTACACACATATATGTGTATACGTATGTCTGTGTGTTTATGTCGCCGTAGCGTTTGCTCTGAACGCGCCCAAACGGACGAAGCTGGCACCGCGGCAAACCCATGGCAAACCCCGCGTACGCGGCACCGCTTGCCCCTGTGGCCGAGGCGCCTGCCCAAGACGTACGGCCGCGCGGGGGATAAACGGCACGGCTATATATTTACGCACTGCATTCGCGGTGCAATTTAGGTGGTGCAAGAATTTCTGTTTGCAATGAATGGTTCACTCCGCTGCTCGCGCAAACCTCCCACCCACCCACCCGCAACTTGGTTTGCAAACCTCATTCGGCGGCGATTGCGATGAGTGCCTGGCGCTGGCTGGTGCATCTTTGCGGCCGCGCCAACCCGCGCATTCGCGCGCGCAGCGGCCAAGTAGTCTGGCGCGATCGGCATGGCCGCGGTGGTGCTGACCGCTCGGCACGTCCAAGCGGGCACTTGAGTGCGAGTCGACGACTTGGGCGGGTGCGGTATCATGGCAACGTCGGCAATTGCAGACACGGTGGTGATGATAGTAGCAATGTTTGTGACGGTGATGACAGCGACGACGGCACAACCAGTGACGGCGCCGATGCCGATCACGCCGACGACGACGACGGCGTCTTCGCGTCGGTGATGAAGGTTTTGAAAGGAATTCGAAATTCGCGCGCGGCAGCCGCGCGAGAGTGGCTCGTATGGATTATTCGACACGGACCGTGCCACCCCAGCTCGCTCGCAATGGCGTTCGAACGATTTCGACATGCGCGCGCGAAGCCCGCATTTTATGAAACTGCTGAAAAAAACACATTGTTTTCTTACGAATTCGCAAGAACGCGCGCGCACGCTGTTGTTGAACATCCGTGTTGCGAAACCCTGTTTTTTTTGTTGTGTGTGTGTGTGTGTTGGACACTCGATTTTGAAATCCTTCCAGAAGTGAGCGTTTCTTTTTTGATTTCGGCATGCGCGCGCGAGGACGCGCGCGCGCACTTCGTCTTAGCTGTTGCAAAGGATTCTCGCGACGGCGCGCGCGCAAGGGCATTCGAACGATTTCGACATGCGCGCGCGGCGCCCTCTTGGTAGTATGTGCTGAAAATCTTGAGAACAACCTATGGTTTTCTGAAGACTTCGCGAGCGCGCATGTTTTTTTGAAAATCCGTGTTGCGAAACCCTGTGTTCTTGTATGTGTTTTGGACACTGGATTTTGAAATACGTCCGAAACCGAAAGATTTTGAAGGATTCCGGCATGCGCGCGCGACGACGCGCGCGTGTGCACTTCGTTTCATGTTCTGCGATTGTGCGCGCATAATGTTTTTTGGCGGAAGATGGCGGGGGGGGGATACCGGTTTGGCTGGGAAATCATGAATTCACCAGTAGGATTGGATGGACATTGGGTCAGAATCCAATGTGTTTTGCATCGGTTCCCGGGGGGTCTTTAACCCCGGGGGGGAGGGTGGTAAAACCTATTTCTCTGTAGAAAGGAAAAAAACGTGGTGCACTCTAAGTGGTGCAAATCACTTGCCAAACTTGAAGTTGTCAACTCCACTGCTCGCGCAAACATCCCACCCACCCAGCCGCAACTCGGTTTGCAAAACCCATGCGGCGGCGATTGCGATGAGTGCTTGGCGTTGGCTGATGCATCTTTGCGGCCGCGCCAGCCCGCGCATGCTCGCGCGCGCACCGGCCAGTTCGTTTGACGCAACCGACGCGAAGGCGGTGGCGCTGACCGCTCGGCACATCCCAGCGGGCATTTCAATGCGAGTCGGCGACTTGGGAGGGCGGCCAGCGCGGTATCATGGCAACGTCGACAACGGTAGACACGATGATGATAGTAGCGATGCTCGTGACGATGCTGACAACGACGACGGGGCAGCCCGTGACGGCGCCGATGCTGATCACGCCGACGGCGATGACGGCGTCTTCACATCGGTGATGGGGGTTTTGGAAGGAGTTCGACATGCGCGCGCGGCAGACGCGCGAGAGTGGCCCGCATGGTATTATTTGACACGGATCGTGCCACCCCAGCACGCGCGCAAGGGCGTTCGCATGATTTCGACATGCGCGCGCGAAGCCCGCTTGGTAGCATGTTATGCTATGTGTAAAAACATACATATGGTTCTCTGAAGAATGCGCAAGCGTTTTTTGTATGTTATTATTCTTTTGAAATCCGTGTTGCGAAACCATATGTGTTTAGATGCTCTTTGGGCACTCGATTTGGACACCCTTCCGGATCCGAAGGTCTCTGAAGGATTCTGGCATGCGCGCGCGACGACGCGCGTGTGCACTTCGTCTCATTTGTTGCAAAGGACGCTTGGAAACTGATAATTTATGATAAACGAATGCGCGCGCATAATATGTTTTGCGGAGGACGGCGGGGGGGGGGGGTCGATACCGGCTCGGCTGGGATGATACGAGTTATATTTAGGAAAGACGATGGGGCAGAATCATATGTAAATTGCAATACGAAAAGGGCGGTCGATAAACCCGGGGGGGGGGGGTAGAGTGTATTCTCTTTATTAAAAGGAGAAGTCAATTTTGCCCAGTCATGTGTGGTCAAATCCCGCTGCTCGCGCAATCACCCCACCCTTCCATCCGAAACTTGCTTTGCAAAACTCATGCGGCCGCGATTGCGGTGATTGCTTGGCCCTGGCTGGCGCATCTGCGGCCGCGCTGGCGCGCGCAAGCTCGTGCGCAGAGCGGCCAGCTGGTTTGGCACAGCCCATGCGGCCTCGATGGCGTCTACCCATAGCGACTTCCCAGCGCGTCTGAAAAAACCGCGATGGCGCGCGGTCAATTCAATGCGGGTCGCTGAGGCGGGCGAGCGCGGTATCATGATGATGCTGGCAAGATGCCAGCAACGGCGGCAACAATGATGATTTGGTGGCGATAATGGCGATGACGACGGCAAGGCCAATGACGGCGCCGATGCTGGTGACGACGATGACGATGATGAAGTCCATGTGTCGGTGATTGAGGTACTTGAATGATGATGGCGGCATGGCGGCGATTGCCGATGACGTGATGCGGCGGCGCCGGTGATGGTGATGGCGAACGAGGAAGTGCTCGCGAGCGGACATGCAAGAACCCTGGCAAACTTTGTGTTAAACGCATGTGCCTGCTTCATGGCTGTTTGAAAAATTCTATTTCAAAATGCTTCTACATCCAATGGTTTTGGAAGGATTTCGCAACGACTGCTTGTCGGCGCGCGCGCGTGTGGCCCGTATGAGACTATACGATACGGATTCGTGCACTGGGCGCAATTTTGGATCGAGGTGGATCGACCGCGTGGTGAAATGAGAATGCGGGTTCGGGGCGACATTGCTCAAACAATTTCTACAGCCTCAGCAAATGCGCGTGGGTATTACATTCGCAAAAAATGTTGTGAGAAAAACAGCAGGGGTTTTGATGATGTTATATTGACGTTCTTGCGTGTTGGCGTGTTTGGTATGATTTCGACATGTGCGCACGCGTGTTGACTTTGTGCCGTTGCTCTGGCCCACCGTAATTAGATTCCTTCGGGCGGAAGCGAAAACGGGCACGGAAAACGTTATGGCAATGGTGGGTCTGGAAGCAAGAAGCAATCGCCTTCTTCCCCAAACAACGGCTCTCAATTTTCTTCTGAGGAGCTAGGCCTGGTCGTCGGTCTGGCCAGCTTGCGGCCGCCCGTAGCCGCCCGTCGCCACCGTCCTTGGTCACGATTCTGAGTGTGCCAGTGCCTGGTTGTCGGTCGGGTCGGCACCCGCACAGGCGGCAACGGGCGGGAACGTGGACCCTCGACGCACCCACACAGGTGGCAACGGGCGGCGACGTGCAGGAACGGGCAGCAGCGGGCCAGAACGTGGCGAATCCTCGGCGCACCCAGAAGAGAAGTACGATCCCTGAACCACTAAGTGCAAGCACTGTTTGGAGAATACTGTCAACCCGTATAACCAGGACGCACGATAAGAACGCAAGGGCCCTGGAAGGCCATGTCGACACATTGCGGGCAGGGCGCGGCCAGCGAAAGCGGCCAAGGATAGGCCAACGGGGAAGGATACAAGGGCAGCCTTGGAACATCGCTTAACTTTTCGATGCGGGCTGACTGTACGGCAGGTTCGTGTCGGGCCGACTTCGGCGTTGGTTGCTGACACCGCGGGTATCGCTCAACCTTTGCAAATCGGCCGTTTCCAAAACGTCAGATCGTTCAACATCGGCCGATTCTGGGTCACCAACGGCGTTCACCGTTGAACGCCAACTACAGGGTCGCCGCCTGTCGACAGGACACGAACCTACCGTAGATTTGGATGAAAATGGATCGGGGATCTCTGAATACCAGCGGGTCTGGGGCATGTACCAGGCGCCGCGGCCGTCCAGAGCGTTCGGGAACCCTCGGAGAGAGCCCTAGGACGCTCTGGATCGATTGTCCTCGTCCTGCGAGCCTGCCAGACGCACCTCTCGCAGCTGGCTTCTCGTTGTCCCCAGGTCCCCGAACCTCGCACAGCGGCCCGTAAACTGGGACTTTGACAAACCAGGACACCGGCACGCCCGAGAGAGCTGCGGCCGTAGGCCGAAACACTCTCCCGATGCTCGTTTGAAGGGTCCTGGTGTGCAGCGTCCTGACTCGCAGCCCTTCGTGCCGAGATTGTCTTTGCGCCATCCTTCCTCCGCGCCGCCCCCTTGGTGAAAGGCAGCTGCCCAAGCCCAGGCCGCGACGCGCCAAGTGCGATCATCTTCGCGCCCCCGTGGGAGACCTAGATGTCTCACGTAGCCTCGTCTGTATCAGGGGGGTGCCGTGGCAGACGCTATGCCCGAAAGTCTGCCCGAGTGTGACCGAAACCTGCACCCTAATTTTTCCGAATGTGCCCTGGCGCGTTTCCTGTTTAGGGGCTGGGCACCACTTGTAGCATGGATCTCTCCAGCTCTCCGCCGCCTCAAGCGGGGTGCATTCAGGGGAGGAACGCAGCAGAGCCACAAGAAAGCGTGGCATTGACATTGTAGCTCTGCAGACGTGTCAGATGCTCGAGCGAGCAAAACCACAGCAGAGCCCCAGGGCAGCAGGGCACTGGCCCAAGCCAGCAGCAGAGCCCCAGCACAGCAGGGCCCCAGAAAAGCAGAACCTCCGACCCGCAGCTGGCTCCTTGTCCCCAGTGATGCCCAGGAACGCCGACTGCGACCCGCATGGGCGGCGGCCCGCCGCCCGCGCTCCGCTGCCGGGGCGAGGCGACGCCGCGCCGGGCAGCAGCGGCGGGGCCGCGACGAGCCTTCGCCGCCACCAACCCGCGCCAACGCCGCCGCCGCCGCCCCGCGGTGTCGCCGCCACCGCCGGGACCAGCGCCGTCGCCGCTGTTGCCGCCGTCGCCGCCGCTGCAGTCCTCGCCATCCTCGCCGTCGCCGCCCCGCGATGGGCCGTCGACGTCATCGACGGCGACGGCGCCAGGGCCAGCGCCGCTGTCGCTGTGGGCGCCGCCAGCGCTGGCGCCGTCGCCGACGCTGGCGTTGTCGTCGTCAATGTGGGGCGAGGGCTCGCCCAAGTTTGTGGTCATCTGGTTGTGGGTATGCGTCCTGTGCGCATCTGAACGCGCATGGATTATGAAGCCTCGCTAGTCCTAGAACAAACAGTGACATGTAAACACAAAAGTCCGTGCGCTCGTCGCGCCCCTATTGCCCACACCGGTTTCCGCTTCCGTGCATTTCCCCTGCCGCTTCTCCTGCCTTATTTTTTGGATAGATTTTTCACGACCGATCTGAGGCTGGGAGTGCGTTTCTTACCATGCTCTCACATCCCTCCTGGGGTAAAGTATGCTTTTTGGCTGCGTCGCCTGATTTTCAGGGCCACCACTTGTCCCAAGGTGCGCTCCTCCACTCCATGTCCCCATAGCAGTTTCAGCTCGACGACCCACGCCATGTCCTCTCCATGGCAAGGCTTGTCCTACACAGCCACTGCGTGCCGATACGTGAAATGGTTGCCAACGCGCTACGCGGATTCATGGCGCATGGAGGCCGGTTCATTCGCCCCTTCCTTTGGCGGTTCAAGCACTTCGCGCCAGACAGAACATCCCTGGGACTGGATTGAGGTCCCCACCGTGTGTCCGCCAAGTAGCCGTTATTTTCACGTTGCGTTAGACAACCTTGACGTCCATGAGTCTCTCGAGCAATGGAACTTCTCGTTTTGAGTCTGTGGTATTGCTGCGATATTGCCACCCACAATGAGATTTCTGTTTGCCTCTACACCCCCAAAACGGACATCCGCTGGCATCACCGCCGCCCTAGCAACGCAATTCAATTATCCCAGTGCGACCCTACCTAGCTAGGAGTTGGAGCCCCTAGGAAAGCAGCATTAGTAGTAACAGTAAAGCTAAGCTAAAGCTAAGCTAAAGCTAAGCTAAATCTAAGCTAAAGCTAAGCTAAAGCTAAGCTAAAGCTGAGCTGAAGCTAAGCTAAAGCTAAGCTAAAGCTAAGCTAAGGCTAAGCTAACACTAAGCTAAAGCAAGCTAAAGCTAAGCTGAAGCTAAGCTAAAGCTAAAGCTAAGCTGAAGCTAAGCTAAAGCTAAGCTAAAGCTAAGCTAAAGCTAAGCTAAAGCTAAGCTAAAGCTAAGCTAAAGCTAAGCTAAAGCTAAGCTAAATCTAAGCTAACACTAAGCTAAAGCTAAGCTGAAGCTAAGCGAAAGCTAAGCTAAAGCTAAGCTAAGGCTAAGCTGAAGCTAAAGCTAAGCTAAAGCTGAGCTGAAGCTAAGCTAAAGCTAAGCTAAAACAAAGCTAAAGCTAAGTTACAGCTAAGCTGAAGCTAAGCTAAAGCTAAGCTAACGCTAAGCGAAATATAAGCTAACACTAAGCTAAAGCTAAGCTAGCACTAAGCTGCAACTAAGCTAAATCTAAGCTAAATATAAGCTAACACTAAGCTAAAGCTAAGCTGAAGCTAAGCTGAAACTAAGCTAAAACTAAGCTGAAGCTAAGCTAAAGCTAAGTTAAAGCTAAGCTGAAGCTAAGCTAAAGCTAAGCTAAAGCTAAGCTAAGCTAAAGCTAAGCTAAAACTAAGCTAAGGCTAAGCTACCACTAAGCTAAAGCTAAGCTAAAGCTAAGCTGAAGCTAAGCTAAAGCTAAGCTAAATCTAAGCTAAAGCTAAGCTAACACTAAGCTGAAGCTAAGCTAAATTTAAGCTAAAGCTAAGCTAAAGCTAAGCTAACACTTAGCTAAAGCTAAGCTAAAGCTAAACTAAAGCTAAAGCTAAAGCTAAGCTAAAGCTAAAGCTAAGGCTAAAGCTCCCAGGGGACTGGGGGAACCGCGGGGCGCGGACTGGGGGAACCGCCCGGGGCGGTTTCCATTGCCCGGCCCTTTAAGCAAAGAGAGTAAGAACCCTTCTAGGCAGAGCCTAGGTAGGGAAAACTCATTGACCTCAACACCTCTCGATATTGTGCATACGATTGGGCATCCATCGAGTTTTCTCTTCCGTTAAGCATTTATGTTCGACTACTCTTCGCTTAGCGAAGCCTGCTTTCATTGACTGTTCTGGAATGGAAAGTGGCGCGCTTCGTTACGTCAAGCAGCGCATGATGCATGTAATACCCCGCCCCATGCAGGCCAATGGCCCATCCACCGTTAAGCAAGGGCTCCCTCAGCCTAGATGTTTGCGAAATGATTGCGATTTCCACTGTTAGGAAACACGCCCTCTCTGTCCTCAGAGACTCTCAAAACATGCGTTTGCTCCGGTGACTTTCGAGCAAGGTGACTACAACTTTGCCCCCCCCGTTCTTAGAGCGTCTGCGCATGTTCTTGAAACGCGCGGACTCACCACCTCAACAGAAAGTCCCGCCTCCGCCAGGATGGCGCGCAATTGCTCCCACAAGGAATGTGTCATAAGGAACGAGGCCCGCTTTGGCCTCAAGAGCACCAGGGTGCACAGTGCACAAGGAACGCCCGAGGAACAACCATGGGACGTTCTAAGGAACAGCGAGCCCCTTCCAAACCCGAGATGTTCCTTCTTTCCGGTTCTTGACGGTACTCCAGGATCCCCTCGAGCCAGGCAGTGATATCTGACTATGCCGTTCCCGCCAGGCGCGGGGCCTCACGCGTCTTCCTGCCGACGGTCGAGGGCTTCCTCGGCCGCCCAGCGAGGACTCTCTTCGTGATGGCCGCTGTGAGTTATGATGCAGAGTGGGCCCTTGGAGACAGGAGGCGGCTAGTGAAGCGCGCGAGTATCGAATGCGCACGCTCTCTCAACCACCCCGATGACACTCCCAGACCCCCGGCGCCATGATTGTTACACGATGTCGACCCCCAGCGGTCTCGACCCATTCCCCTGGGTCGGCTTTTCATCCTGAGCCGCTTGTTGCCATTTCCAGGGCCCCAGAGGGCACCCAGAGGCCGAAAATAACAAGAACAACGTCCGTCGTGATGCCTTCCATGACGCGAGGGAATTTGGGCTTCTGTCGCGCGCCGGAGCCCGCTCGCAGCCTCGGCTGCCGGCGCCACGCAGCCCTCTCAGGGCCAGGGCGCCCCGCCGATGCACGGGGCGCAGGGCGGCGCGCGCAGGGGGCGCAGGGGGGAGGGGGGAGGCCTCTTAGAAGGAGGCTGCTTCTCGGAAGGCGCCGCCCCGACATTCATAGATGAGCCCCGCGCCTTCTATCTGAGAAGGAGCCTCCTTCTAAGAGGCCTTCCCCCCTCCCCCCTACCCCCCCTCTGCGCGTGGCCGACCTGCTCTGCTCTGCTGGGGGGGACGCCCCTTCCTCCTGCCATCGCTCGGACGTCCCCTCCCAGTGCATGTATTCGGTTTCGTGCGTGTTCTTTTTTTTTTTTTGCTTTGCTCGGCGATCCAGGATGTTCCTCGATGGTCCTCGCCCCCCCCAAAAAAAATGCGCACTTCCGAGCGCTGCCCTTCGCGCGCTTCGGGCGGTCGCACGCCGCCGCGGGGCCAGGCCCTGGCGGCGGAGGAACACGAGCCTCCGCCCGCCAGGCATAGGGCGCAGGAGGAGCACGAGCCTCCGCGCCGAACCAGGAGTGCCGCAGGAGGGCACGAGCCTCCGCGGCACTCACGACGCGGCCGACTTCTCGGGCGGGAGGCCGAGCTTCACCAAGAGTGTCGTCCGCTCGTCCTCCTCCAAAGCCGCAGGAGCTCAGCTGCCACGTCGAACCTGGCCTCCGCCTGCTCCCACCCCGTGCCCCAGCGCACGCGCTGGGACCCGGCGCGTGAGCTGGGGGGCACGGGGTGGGAGCTAAGCCCTCGGGTACCGCTCCGCTTAGCGTGCCTCAGGGACCTGGCCCACGTGCTCCACGGCTCTGGCCGGCAGCGAGGCCGTCCGAAGGTCCGAAGGGCGGAGTCCCTCTCTAGCGCAACCAGGACCCAAGTCAATCGTGACCATGATGGCCATCCCTCCCCGCCCTCCCGCTACTGGATGCTGCCCTTGGCTGCCCTTACAGCCTGGAGGTGCACTGTCTACCACGCAGTGCACAGTGCGACCGGGTCAGAAGGATGCGCGGTAATGTGCAAGGCCAATTAACGCTTCAGTTGAAGTCCAAGTTGGAAGCCAACGGCCCATGGCCAAGGGCCAGGCGCAAGGGTATCATTGGAATGTTACTTATCCTGATGATGCGGTTTGACTGTGCCTCCATCTTGCTCCCGCCCACCGCACGACGCCGCTCCGACACCGCGCGACGGCGGCGACGATGACGACGACGTCGACATTGACGACGACGGCGAGGCGGCGACGACGACGCCGCCGTCGACGACAGCGACATCAACGACGCCGACGACATTCGTTCTTGCATTCGCTCTGGCCAGCGCGGTGCAGAGAGCAGACGGCACGAGGGCTCTGAGTGCTACGCCAGCTGTGAGCACAGTTGTTACGCTGGCCAGGGCCACCGGCTCTGGCCTGCTCGCGGCTGACGGAGGCCGACATCGACGACGACGACGACCTCGACGACGCTGGCGGCGGCGAGCGACGACGAGAGCCAGCGCGTCCAGGCGGCCCCGCGGCCCGCCGCGCGCGCGGGCGAGATCATGGCCCCTCCCCAGAGGGAGAGAAAACGGTGACCGTGCCCGAGACGGAACGAGAACTTTCGGTGACGATCTTGGTCACCGTCCATCGTTTGAACCGGTCTTCGACCGCCTCGGCATACTCCTGGAGGCCTACCACGACATGCTTCCAGAACAAAACAGATATAGCAATCACGAAAACAATGTCCCAACCACACAAATCAGAGGTACCAAAACGAAATACAGTCTCAGCCAGAAATGGCCAGAAATGCTCTGAGAACAAGTCGCGCAGTCCACAGAAGAGTTCTCAGAACATTCTTTGGTTGGTTTATAAGCAAGCAAGACAAGTTTCGAGACTGCTCGAATCTTGGTCACCCTCGCTTGGTGGATCAACCTTGCGAAACGGCGACGGCCGGCCCAGACCATGACCGAGATCGAAATGATTCGGATCGGCGGAAATCAGCAGCCGAATACAAGAAGTCGAATTAGCAGAAATCGGCAGGCCAGTAGGCCTCCATGTGTAAAGCGGAATCCACATCGGAATCCGAAGTCGAATAGAATCTCGGAATCGGCATCGATCGAAATCGAACCGAATCGAACTGCAGGAGTCGAAATCAGCCCCGGCACGGACCTGCAAGGTCCTGCGCGCTAGACTTGGCCAATGCACCCCTGGCTCTGCAGGACCCTGCAAGATCTGGCGCTCTGGCTGATCCCCGTTGGCACTGACCCCCGCCTCGAATCTCCCGAAACCTTGCGAATCGGCGACGGCTTGCGCGGACCACGGCCGAGATCGGCGCCGACAAGCTCCCGCGACATCTTGGGCGCGGTCCCCGCGTCTCTGCCCTCGTCGGTGACTCAAAGGTGGGGTCCCGAGGGATGGGGTCCTAAGGACGACGTGCCTCAAACAACGCAAATCCACCCTTGGATCCCTTTCCATGCTTGGGCCCCCATCCCTCAGGACCCCATCTTGGAACCACCGACCTCGGTCCCTGGCCGCCCGGCTCTGCGCCCAC
The DNA here is from genome assembly GCA_963575745.1 of Prorocentrum cordatum. NCBI lineage: Eukaryota > Dinophyceae > Prorocentrales > Prorocentraceae > Prorocentrum > Prorocentrum cordatum. The sequence continues at coordinate 209,134 of CAUYUJ010013669.1, read as the reverse complement.
GAACGCGCGCGCGCGCGCCCGCGCGCCGGCGCGGCGGGAGGCCGCCCACCTCCCCCTCCCCCAGACCTCTCGTGCAGGTGGATCCACTGCAGAACTGATTCTTGAACTCCCCCCCCATCCCAGACCTCTCGAGTAGGCCCATCTCGAGTAGGAGGATCGACTGCAGACTTGCTTCTTGAACTCCCCCCCCCTCCCAGAGCTCTCGAGTAGGAGGATCAACCTCTCGTGTAGGGGATCGCCTGCAGAATAGTTTCTTGGACCCCCCCCCCATTCCCAAACCTCTCGAGTAGGAGAATCGACCTCTCGGAAAGGGGATGACGCCCCCCCCCCCCCCACAAGCCTCTCGAGCAGGATTTACCCCGGAACTGATCCTTTCGTCGAACGTACGACAAATACGCGTAGCGCTCTTCAGATCTGCGGAGCATTCTACGCATGATTTGCAGGTTCGGCGGGAAATTTAATCTTGATTCAATCTTGGGGCAAATCAATTCTGTAGTCGGTCCCCTACTCAGACCTCCAGCGATACTAGATTGTTGGTTCAATCGCGACGCTGTTCCCCCGGAGGTCCGCGCGGAAATTTTCGGAACTCCACGCGGCTTTCTTGGACCGGCGCTGGCCCCCCCTGGCGGCGGAGCCCAGCGCTGCCGCGGTCGGGCTCGGGCCTGATGATGCTGTGACTTCAAAGAGAAACGGGCGACATCAGCACAAACGTTGGGAGGTCCGCGCGGATTCCTTGCGTCGGCGCCGCCCCTGGCGCGCTCCGCTCGCCAGGAAGGGGGTCCCAGCGCCGATGCAATAAGTTCGCGCGAAGCTCCGCAAGTGTCTGTCTATGCTGCCGATTCGTCTACGCTGTGAATTCACAGAGACAAAGCGACATAAACGCAAACGTTCGGAGGTCCGCGCGGATTTCTTGCCTCGGCGCCCCCCGGTGCGCCCCGCGCGCCAGGGCATTTCGGCCTCCGAGGGCCGCGTTCGGGCCCTGGGGCCACCGAGCACGGATCCTGGAAGCAGAAATGTCGGCGGTGTAGCTTGTGGAAGCACACCAAGGGGCCGTGGTTTTCTGGTGCGTGCAAGAGACGTACCGGTCACGGTTGCAATCGGAACGGGCGCCGCGCGCCAGGAAGGAGGTCGGTAAACACACGACACGCGATCGATCACTTGAGCACCGTGCAGGCACGGACTTGTGCGCGTCGTAGAGCCTCCCCCTGGGAAGGGGTCGGGGGCTCTGGGGCCGCGGATCAAACAACAACAACAACAACCACTCAGCAGGTCTTCCGAAGAGACCGCACGAAGCATCTCTGGAGACTCTGGCCCATGTCAGCGTCGTCGTCGCCGTCGTCATCGTCGTCGTCTCCCTTCATGGTCGGCGGCACCGGCCGCAAGGCCTTCGCAATTATTCAGCAGGCGAACAACAATAATTCAGCTTGTTATAACCATCTCCTTCGTCGACTCGGATCTTTCGTCAGTTGCCCCATCGGGAGGCGACGATCTACCGTGGGGCACCCAATCTCAGCATGAAGGACACGGGTCCTCAGGGAAGCGGGCCCTGGACCCCCGGGCCATCCCCCAGAACGCATTCGCTCTTCCTCCCGAACCGTTCTTTGGCGGTCCCCGGGGGCCCGCGGAGGGCGGCCAGTTTCTGACCTGGACGTCCGGGGCCCAGTGGCGGGCCGCCCTGCTGGGGCCCTTGGGCGCCCCCCCCCCGCTCACGCGCGGCGGGCCGCCTGTCGGGGAGCAAAGACAGCATCAGCGGCACGCCGGCCGGAGGGCCCCGCCAGCGAATCACTCCAGAGGAAGCGGCGGGCTCTGTGTGCAATCGAGGATCGAGCGACGCGCCGTTTTTACGTCGCAGCGCGGCAGAGACAGGCCGCACGCGCGCTCAGGCGGTCCGGGCAACGGAAAGCGCGAAGTAACCGGCGGCAGGAGGAGGAGGAGGAAATGAAAGGCGAAGCGGCCACGTGGAGGGAGGAGGGAAGGACAGCGCTCACGTGGCGGGTGCCGCCGCGGAGCGGCCGGGACGGCCAGCCGGTGCTGCACCCCTGGAAGAGGGCGCGGGGCGGCGCGATCGACTGACACGCAGAGTCTGACAGACCACGCGCGCGCCACTGATGCTCTTCTGTCGAGGATTGACAAAACACCCTTTCGCAAAACGTTCTTTGGTGAAAACTTCCAGAAGCGCTCCACGTGCGAACGGCACCGCATTCCGAGTGGACCGGGCGGGATGGCAAAACGACGTGCAAGAATCAGCGAAGGTCCCCGGCCACAGCACACATCGATTGGCGGAATCGACTGGGGACTGAAGCGGCACACTCGAATGCCTATGGCGAGTGAACTAATGCAAAATTCCTGTCGACTTGTCTGGGCGAGCGTTATCTCAATAAGCGAATGGATCCTTCCGGGGCAGGGGGCCCTCCGCGCGGACCCTCCCGCCTCTCGAAGAAGAAGGAGAAGAATCGGCAGCATAGACAGACACTTGCGGAGCTTCGCGCGAACTTCTTGCATCGGCGCTGGGACCCCCTCCCTGGCGAGCGGAGCGCGCCAGGGGCGGCGCCGACGCACGGAATCCGCGCGGACCTCCCGACGTTTGTGCTGATGTCGCCCGTTTCTCTTTGAAGTCACAGCATCATCAGGCCCCTCTCCGCCGCACCGAGCCCGACCGCGGCAGCGCTCGGCCGCACGGAATCCGGAAAACTCAAAAATTGTTGTTTCCTGTCGTTGGTTCATTCCTATCGGGGCGGCAGGCTCTCCAGGCGGACCCCGCACGCCTCGCCGCCTTTGAAGGCCTCCCCGGCGGGGTCCGAGCACGAGGGGTCGGAGGACCGTGCCGCATGGCCGAGGCATCGGCGACCTCGGCGACGTCGGCGATGCACCAGCGCCGTCGGCGTCGAGAAAATGGGGATCCACATCGAGCCACATCGGCGATGCGGCGCGATCCTCCGACCCAAAACATGCGACGTCCTGATTGTTTCTGCACGGGGCCCCCTGGAAGTCCCAACCCTTCCCTCGGGGCTGGTTTTTCGTCGCGAGTAATCCTTTGACGATCCCAGGGCCCCAGCGAAGGCCCCCAGAAGCCGAAAACGGCCGAAAACCCCCCGATCTGATTTTTTGAAACCACGCGATCCTGTCTTGGACCTCATCTGCTCGGACCTCACTTGAAGAGCAGGCCTGCGGGAGGCCCATCGCGTAGGCGAGGCGCCACAAGTACGGGCGTCTTCGCCTGGCTTCGGGCCCCGGGCGACTCGGCCTTCGTGAGGTGCCGACGGGCTCTGCGGCTCCATCGGGAGACGAACTATCTTAGCTGCCCCGATACGCAACACGCAGCCCGTAGCGTGTTGACACGGAGCTTAACATGTAGATTGAATGTGTAGGTCTGGCGCGATACATTCGCCAAAATGCGGGCCAACGCGTTGAACCAACACGCGGCGTGTTCGGCCAATTCGCTTTGAAGACGTTACGTGTTGCGTTTCAGGACGAGCGTATCAAGGCATCGAAAGAATTACAATAGAGAAAAACCTCAATCAATGGATGGTTTGATCGATACAGAAATCGACAAGGAACCCGGAACCCGGAACCCTCCGAAATCGGCCCGGAATCAATAATCAGGAACCCGGGAACCCAGAACCGGGAACCCGGGAAACCAGCCGGCCACTTTCGCCAAATCTTTTGTTCCGCTAGGACCCCTTCAGTGCAAGCACTTGTTGGGGAACTACCGGCGGGGCACCCGTTGGCAGGCCAGTGTCTGACCGAAAGGCGCCCCTGCTGCATCGGAGGGTGCCTGCGCTCGGAGGCGGGCCGCCCTGCTGGGGCCCTCGGGTGCTCCCCCTTCCCCCCCCCCCGCTCGCTGGCGCGCGGTGGGCCGCCCCATCGGGGAGCAAAATGACTACCTACCAGACCACCCGAACCTAACCCGAAGACCCCGAGTTCGGGTTGGGGGGGGTACGGGCTTCATATGTGTTTTTCCCATGTTCCCCGACCCTCCCCCCCACTGGAAATGGAGGGCAAATCGGGGCCTTCGGGTTGGGTTGGGGTGGTTTGGTGGGCACGCGGGTATTTGGCCGCGCTGCTCATACAAGGGGGAGGGCAAGATGGGGGCGGCCGCATTGTTTTGGTAACACTCTGGCGCGTAAAGCCCGTTACCTGCACCCCGCCTGGCCCCTCCCCTGGGTAACGGTAGTGATCGTATGTGCGGGGGGGGGGGGGGTACGTGTAAGGGTGGGTGGGGCGGCGCACGCATGACGGACAAATCACAAACGACCGTTGCCAATTACAACCGACCCGGCCACTTCGCAACCGGCCAGGGAACCAAGTGGTACCAACTACAACCAACCATTTTGAGCCAACAGAAAAATATGATATATGTACGACAGTCTTAAACGATCTGGACATCAAATGAACGTCTTAAGACTACACATTCATTATGGTAGTGAACATGAGTGTCCCGGTTGGAATTGGTACTAACTTACTTTCTGGTATGTGTGAGCTGTGATGTCTTACAACTGCAAGTCCCAACAACACATACCACCTCAACACGGCAACATATATACAACGCAATAACATACATTCACAACACACACACACGCACACCTTTTTATAATCACACATAAACAAAGCACAATGTATCATCATCCTTGTCATCTTCCGTTCCTTCCCTCCTCCTTTCCTGCCTCCTCCGTCCTCCTTCTCCTCTTCATGCTCCTCCTCTTCTATCTCCTCCTCCTCTTCCTCCTCTTCCTCGTGTTGCCTTCCTCATCTTCCTCCTCCTCCTCTTCTTCTGCTCCTACTCCCTCTCGGTGTTTCCTCCTTTTCCTTCTCCTGTTTCTTCTCCTCCTTGTCCTCCTTCTCCTCCTCCCTTTTCCCTATACCCCCAAGTTTGTCCCAGGAGGTCGAGCATGGCCCAAGATAGCCCCCGACATACCTCCAAGACGCTTCAAGACAGCTTCGAAATGGCCCAAGAAAATAAATGAGCATGGCCCAGGATAGCCTCCGACAGCCTCTCGTCGACCAGGGCTCATAATGGCCTTCAGGGGGCCTCAATGAAGCTTCCGATCGTGATTGGACGGGCTGGTGGGGATCCGCGAAACGTCGAACGTTTATGTGTTTGTTTTAACATGCATTCGATCGGGAAGTGGGGGAGGGTGGCGGCGGCGGCGGAAGGAAACGCGACACGTACGGCTACCCTCTCCCTCCCAAAGAGTTTGGGGGCTCCCCGAACACCCAGGGGCAAGAAACGCTTCCATTGGAAAGATCGTCCTCGGAGGTTGGAAGAATGCCGCGCCCGCGAAATAAGAGGAGAGGGCCGAACGACTCGGCGGAGGAGGCGGGGGGCAAGGCGACTCGTTCGGCCACGCTCTCACTCCCCGGGGGTTCGGGAGCTCCCCGGATCAACGAGGGCACGAAACGCTTCCGTTGGAAGCGTGTTTGGGAAACCCCGCGCCCGCAACAAAGAAAGCATGGGCCGAACGACTCGGCGGCGGCGGCGGCGGAGGGCAAGGCGACTCGTTCGGTGACCCTCTCCCTCCCCACGGGTTCGGGAGCTCCCCCGGCCCCCCGAAGGCACGAAACGCCTCCATTGGAAGCATCGCCCGCCGTCGGGGGTTTCGGGGATCGCGCGCCCGCAAGAAAGAAGGCTGGAATCGAGCAATTCGGCGGAGGCGTCGCGGGGCAGCGCAACCCGTTTGCCACCCCTCTCCCTCCCCATGGGTTCGGGGGCTCACCGACGCCCCGAGGGCACGATACGCTTCCATTGGAAACGTCGCCCTCGGGGCCCGGGAAACCCCACGCCCGCGGGAGAGGAGGCGGGGGGCCGAACGACTCGGCGGAAGCGGCGGAGGGCAAAGTGAATCGTTCGGCCACGCTCTCCCCCCCCATGGGTTCAAGAACTCCCCGATACCCCGAGGGCACGAAACCCTTCAGGAATCCTCTGGAACAGTTCTGCGGAACCCGCAGGAATCCTTCAGAAATCCTCCTTCAGGAATCCTTCAAAAAACTTTAGAAATCATCCGGAATCCTTCGCGGATCTTCAGAACCCGTAAGGATCCTTCAGAAATCCGTCAGGAACCATGAAACATGAACCTGGTGCCACCCCAATTCGGAAACAATTTTCAACTGCATATGGGCGCAATGTTTGGCATTGCTTGGGGCATTGCTTGGGGCATTGCTTGGGGCATTGCTTGGGGCATTGCCTCGCGTTGCTTGGTATTGCTTCGCTTTGCTTGGCATTGCTTGGCGTTGCTTGGCATTGCTTGGGGAGCCCCGGGGGACACGAGGAACCCGAGGAACCCGGGAAACCCGAGGAACCCAGGGAATCCGAAGAAACCCAGAACCCGGGGAACCTGAAAAACCCGAGGAACCCGGGGAACCCGAGGAACCCAGGGAACCCGAGGAACCCGAAGAACCCGAGGAACCCGAGGAAACCGTGAACACGGGGAACCCGAGGAACCTCCGAGGAGCGAGCAAAGTAGCCCCCCGAGACACGGGGGGCGAGGAACCCTGTGAACACGGGGCACCCGAGGAACCTCCGAGGAGCGAACAACGTGCCCGCACGATTTGTTTTACTAAATAAGAACCCCATTCGGCAAACCTAAGTGTGGAATCATTCTGGAGATTCCAAGAATCTGAAGAATCCCTTCGGGAATCATCAGAAATCCTTCCAGAACCCGCAAGATTTTTTGATAATCCTGAGGCATCCTCCGGAATCCGAATTATCCCGGCAAAGCAACCTAACAGCGATGTGTAGAAGCATATCTGAAAGCATTCCCCTTAAGATTCAAATGAAAATCCAGTTGTAGAATTCTGCTGTTCTCGCAGTCGTAGTCGCATTCGCGATGACAGTCGCAGCGGCAACGGCAGTCGCAGTCACAGCCTCAGCCTCAGCCTGCCTCAGCCTCAGCCTCAGCCTGCCTCAGCCTCAGCCTGCCTCAGCCTCAGCCTCAGCCTGCTTCAGCCTCAGCCTCAGTCTGCCTTCAGCCTCGGCCTCAGCCTCAGCCTGCCTCAGCCTCAGCCTGCATCAGCCTCAGCCTCAGCCTCAGCCTGCCTCAGCATCAGCCTGCTTCAGCCTCAGCCTCAGCCTGCCTCAGCCTCAGCCTCAGTCTGCTTCAGCCTCAGCCTCAGTCTGCCTTCAGCCTCGGCCTCAGCCTCAGCCTGCCTCAGCCTCAGCCTGCCTCGGCCGCAGCATCAGCCTGCCTCAGCATTCAAAATGTGGCCCAGGAATGAAGTTCTGGGAACTAGAAGAACACGAAGTGGCCTACAGTTGGCTCCGGGCATTCAAAATCATGCCCAGGAATGGAGTTCTGGGAACTTGAAGAGCACGAAGTGGCCTACAGTTGGCTCCGGGCATCCAAAATGTGGCCCGGGAATGGAGTTCTGGGAAATCGAAGAGCACGAAGTGGCCTACAGTTGGCTCCGGGCATCCAAAATGTGGCCCGGGAATGGAGTTCTGGGAAGTCGAAGAGCACGAAGTAGCCTACAGTTGGCTCCGGGCATCCAAAATGTGGCCCGGGAATGGAGTTCTGGGAGCACCAAAAGCGATTTTGCGAGGATGTCCCAAGCGATTTCGGCTTCGACGGCAGCCTCCCCGGGTCCCGCCCAGACCCCCCTGAGGAGTCATGATGCTCTCTTTTGAGACCGCTAGAAACCTATCAGCAAGAGCTGTTAGGTAAAAAATCCCCAAGCATCCTTGAAGGAACCGCAGGACTTCTCCAAGAATCATACAGGAATCCTTCAGGAACCCACAGAACTCTTTCAGGAATCCTTCAGAAATCATCGGGAATCGTCAGCAATCCTAAGGATTTCTCAGGAATCCTTTGGAATCCTTCGGACTCCTGCAAGAAACCTTAGAAATCCTTCAAAGATATTCTGAACTCTTTCAGGAGTCGTCAGGAACCCCAAGGAGCCCCAGAAATTTTTAATAATCATTCAGAAATCATTTCAGTTCCTGCAGGGAGCCTCTTAGGAACCTCTAGGGAGCCAGTAAGGAGCCTCTAAGGAACTTCCAAGGAGTCTCCAAGGAACCTCTAAGGACCCCCAGAAGCTTTCAAAGCGGCGGCTGCAATTCGTGCCGCTTGGTTGGGAGTGGTACCGAAATTGCTGGAATCCGTCCTAGTTCGTTGTGATTTCATATATTTTCAGCGGCGCCCCCCCCCCCCCCGGCAACATCACCCCCCTCATGGGCGTCGCAACGGGACCGTCGCGGACCGATCTGGCTCGAGAAGTGCCGCAGGAAGTGGTCTGGAGCCCCAGTCGCTTTGTCGTGGTGGTGCGTTTTTCTCGCGGCGTCGGGTCTTTGGGAGACCCCGCGCGACTCGCCCCTCCTTGGCGGGCCTGGCCGGGTTTCTTGGGTGTCTTCCGCTCACGCGCGGCGCGTCAGCCGCAGGGCCTCGGTGAGGACCACAACCACAACTAGCTGCTGTTGGCGGCCATTCGTTCTAGTCGCCGCAGGGGCCAAGACGGAGAACGACGCTGAGGACACAGAGAAGGATGGAGTGGATGAAGAGGGGGAAGCAAAAAGGAAGAAGGACACACGAGGAGGAACTGGGGGGGCGGGCGGCGAGGACGCATCCGGCTGCGTCTTCGTCTCCTCCTTCTGCCTGCTCCTTCATCCTCTCCCTCCTCCGCCCCAAGACATTTGGTGGCTCGAGTCTTTCGAGGCATTGGCCCCAAGGCTCCCAGGGAGAAGGCTCTCGTCCCTGAATTTCTTGATGATTCCAGGGCCCGAAACCAGCGCCCATAGGCAAAACAAAACTGAACGACCTGACGTCTCGACCCAACCAAAACGTTGGAGGTCTGTGTCCGCTCGCACACCTCTTCCGTTCTCCTCAGCTCATACCGTTTTGAGTGTGCTGACTTGTTCGGGCCTTCATCTCTCACGCTCCCCCCCCGCCTCCAGCAGTGGGCGGGCGGGGGGGGGGGGCAGCGCTGGATTTCGAGGCGGGATCCCAGGAACCGGCGTTCTCAGTCTCAGGCTTCTCCCTCTCCGTCCCTCCCGTGCTCGCACGTGTTCTTCGGAAGTCTGGGTCCCCGATTCCGCCTCCGTCCTGCTCCCCGGCCAGCCGAGGCCCACCCTGCCTGGCCCCAGGAGCTGGGCCGACGCCCCGGCGGACCGAGGCCGCGCGGTGGAGCCATGGCACCTTCCCGGGGGGAGGCTGGACACCGATCCATTTTTGCCGCGCTCGCTCCGATGCTGTGCATGCCCCGAGGGCGATGAAGAGCAAGCGCGCATCACACCTACTGCAGCAAGAGCCGCGCGGATGATTCAGGAACGATTCAGCACGCGAGGGGATGCCACGCTCAAGGGGCCTAGAGACACAGAACGAAATTCACACAAACCTCACGATTTCCCATGTTTTTTTCATATGTTCTTGGTTTTCATCTTCCCCCTCACACTTCCCATCTTTTCCCATATTTTCCGGGGGATCGACGATCATTTGTGTCTGTGTGTTTTCCCTCCAGATACACACAACCGAAGCATGGCCACAAGAACGCGGGTGAAGAACACGAGCCCCTCTGCCGACCGCGGGGAGATCGGCCCGGAGAAGAAACGTCCAGGGCCAGAGGAGCACAGCACAAGCATGACACGTCGGAGGTCCGCGCGGATTCCCTGGGTCGGCGCTGGACCCCCTTCCATGGCGCGCGAAGCCGACTCAAGAAATCCGCGCGGACCTCAGAACTTTGTTGCCTATGTGGCATATGTCTCTCGAAAGATTGGGCGCGCTGCTCTTTTCACTCGTGTCAACCGTGCTGCAACAGAAAGCACCCCCATGGCCCGACAAGACCTCAACTGGGAACGGGTCCTAGCCTGGGGATTTCCCGAAGACCAGTTCCAGAACCAATCCTTCATCCTGAAACGTTTTTAGACGATTCCGGGCCCCGCGGAGGGCCCAGGAGCCCGAAAGCGGGGCATAACTTGCAAGACCCCTTGTCTCTAGGACCCGCCTCCGTCACGCTCAAACTCAGCATGTGAAGGGATGCCACATGTCCGACCACGGGCATGTTGGCGGGGCCAGGGGAACGGGGGAAGGCTTCTTGGAAGGAACCTGCTTCCTAGAAGGCGCCGGCCCTACATCTGTAGACAATGCCCGCGCCTTCTGAGAAGCAGGGGTGCTTCTAAGAAGCCCTCCTCCCTCCCCCCAACCCCTGTGCGCGTGGTGGCTGGGCATGGACGCGCGGGCGCTGGCGTCTCCCAGGCGGGCTGTAAAATCTACTTTCGCTGGACCCGCCAACCTTCCGCAAGAAAGAGCTGCCGCCGCTTTCTTCGACCTCAAACGATCTTCTCCCGAGCCCACCTCGGCGTCTGAGCACAGGCGGCCCGAGCGGGCCCACGATCGAGAACCGAGCCCGCTCGGCGGCCGCGCGGGCTCCTATCCCGTCCGGGAAACCGCCGATTGTCGATCTCGAGGTTCCCTGCTGAGCCCAGCTCGGCGTGTGAGCCCGCTCGGCCGCCGAGCGGGCTCCCACTCCCAGCGCTGCGTCCGAACTGATCTCGCTCTGTTACCCACTCGGCGGCCCAACAGGCTCAGACCGGTGCCATCGAAACGGTACGGAAGACAAACAACATGTTCTGCCCATTTTGAGCCCGAATCGCTATCGGTGTCGCCGCAGACGGTGTCCAAATGAGTTGAAAAGTCACCACTATAGGTTTGGATACGGTCGATAACTTTTAGATATTTTGTCGCCGCGACGGCCTCAACGACACGCTATGCCATGCGAGTGGATAGCGTTTCCCTCCGCTCCGCGGACCAGGAACCTGGGAGAAGCTCGGCGCACGTGGATGCCTCGGGACCGCGAAGTGGATAGCATGCCGCAGCGAGGCGAAGTGGATGGCGGTGGGCCAGAACCAGCGGAGCGACACGCTATCCAAAAATTCCCGACCGTAACCTTTGCTGTTGGGCACTGTGCCCATCTTTTCCGTATCCACCTCGTGCGTGCCAGTCAAACGCCGACGTGGGCTCAGAAAACAACCCCCTGGTGGTCTGCCGGGCTCCTGCGGCCCTTCCGGCCGAAGGCGGGGGGGTGGCAGCCTTTCGCGGCTGTGTTGAACGATATGAAGTCTATAGAGGCTTCTGAATGAGGTCCGCGTAGATGGGGTCAGGGGATCGCCCCGCATCGGCAACGCATCGGCGACGTCAACGTGAAGCAAATCGGGCTCCACATCGAGCCGCATCGACGATGCATCGGCGATGCGGCGCGATCCTCCGACCCCATCTACTCGGAGCCCATCTGGGAGGCCTAGAATTGATGAAACGACCGATCGTTCGAGCTTGAACGATCCCCGCGGTGTCAAGAACCAACGCCGGTGTCGACGACGCGAACCTTCCGTAAGAGGGGCTTCTGCGGGGTCGTGGGACTCGGCTCGTCTCGCTCGCCCGCTCCTCGCGCATCTTAGTAGCGCCGGCTCGCGCGCAGGCGCCCGGTTCCAAGGGGTACGTTCGGTGGCAGCGTCAGCGGACGGCGAGGGAGCAAGGCGATGAGACGCCGCCCGCATCTAAGCTCACGGGTCGGTGACGCGCACGATGCTCAGATGGTCGGGATGCTCACGCAGCGCCCGCATCTCCCCGTCCCTCCATCTGTGCCGCTGCTTGGCATCACCGAGACACTCCTGCCTCCAGCACAGAAGTGCACACCGCAGGCGCGCTCTGCCTCTGGTTCGGCAACGGGCAGCCCCGCAGACTTGGACCCTCGACGGCCAAGCTCGTGAAACACGTGGGGCCCCAATAGAGCTCTCGGCAACCGATGTCCAAGCAATTGTCGCTCCGCGGGCCATCTCCCCAAAACCCCGAGGACTGAAAGGAGCATCCGGAAGCCCGACCCCGGCAGGGAAACGTTGTTGTCCCCGAGGTCTGGCGTCGTGAAACGGTCGCCAAGAACAGTCGCCAAATCGTGACAAAGGCACGGCCAGAACTGTCGACCCCTCTGCAGCGCTTCTCCAGCACGGTCGACTCGTGAGGGCCTAGGCCATGAAACGGCGCAGAAACGTCCGATTTTTTTCTCCACGATGTCCAGATCTAGGGGCAGTCGTCTCCATACATCCGACGTCCGACGGTGTGTTTTGTTCCCCACCTGGCAATTTGGGGTCTGTAGATATGAAGAGCAGACCTCCTGGCCCACCCGCCCTGCATACCGCGGCCCCCAAATCCCCAAGTCCACCGAATCCCCCGAGACTCCCGCCTCGCGCCTGCCCGCCCACTTCATACCGCGGCCACCAGATCCTCAGGTCCACCGACGAGAGGTGCGCATAAGTGTGACATAGTCTATGTAATGTTGTTTGCGTAGTGTTTTGCGGAGTGCTATTACGTAGTATATTTGCGTAGTGTTGTTGCGTCGTGTTTGCGCGTGGTGCTTGGGCGTAGTGCTTCTGCGTTGCATATTTGCGCAGTCAGTCAGTCAGTCAGTCAGTCAGTCAGTCAGTCAGGTCCGACGCTGGATACCCGCTGAAATGCGGGGCGGAGGACAGATTATGCCTGCCAGGTGAACGTGTGGAACATGTATTGGCGCGGGTGCATGGCAGGCCAGGAGCTTTCGGTGCCTGGCCTGGGGTGCGCCCACATCGTGTGGTACAGCATGGTCTCTCGGGCTTAGCCAAACTGTCCAACAATGTCCCCCCTCCCTTCTCCTCCTTCCTCCTCTTCCCCCCTTCTCCTCCTCCTCCCTCCTCCTCCACCACCTCCTCCTCCCCCTTCTCCCCCGTCCTCCTCCTCTTCCAAGTCTGTGCATTGGGGCGTTGGATTCTGCACCGCGTGCATCGTTCCACCTGAAGCGATCACGGCTCCCCGATTCCCGATATGTAGCCCAGATCGCCTGATATCGGCCCATTCAAGGCCACTGGCGGCGTTCAACCCTAAATGTCCGCGCAAGGGTCGCTGCAGGGTCGACTAGCATGAACCTGCTGCGCCCAAAACTCCAATGCAATGAACATGAAAATTCCACTAACCCGGTAAGGAGCTTGAGCCAAACCACATCTTGAAGTGTATCATCTACGATGGTGTGCTACACCATGCTACGCTGCGTGCTCTAGAATCCCCCTGGGGTCTTGGGCCTCCTGGGGCCTCCTCTTCCTCCTCCTCCTCCTCCTCCTTCTCCTCCTCCCCCCCGCGCACGCGTGAAGAATTCGTCGACCATATGCTGACCCCCCCCTTCGCGCCTGCACAATTGAAAACACGTGCCACACGCGCACGCGCCAGGCACATGTGTAGTCCCACCCTTCCGCCCATGTATCTATGCATGTGGAGAGTTCGACGACCACGTGTTGGATGTCCCCCTTCGTGCCTGTACACGTGCCAAACGCGCATGCGCCATGCGCATGTTGGATCTCCCCTCCGCACCTTTGCAAGCCTGGGGAATTCCGCTACCACATGTTGGATGCCCCACTTGTAGCCACTTCGGCGCCGAAAACATGTGAAAACATTGGCCAAACGCATGCGTGCCGAGACACACGCTGGATACCCTCATCTCCGCACTCGTGTGTCTTCGTGCTCAAGTTCGGAACCACCTGCTCGACAGCCCTCTGGTCTTGGCCCAAACGCCTTCCCACTACGAGAAAACCCTGGACCTGAGCTCTTTCAGGGAAAAACAATAATTCAATTGTATGTGCTTGGATTCTCGGCCACTGGGGGCCCTCGCTGCGCTCCAAGACCTTCAATAAAACGGCTCGGGATCAAAGGCTGGTCCTGGAGGAAAGGGCCGGGACACCCGTGGCCCCGTGTCAAAACAAACCAAGACATCGCACCACTGGGTGCTCCTCCTGCACCACAGACGGTCTACGGTGACACCCGAACCGAAAACAGACCGAATCGATAGCAAAACCCAAACCGAGTGAAACCAAGGGACCAACGGCAGCCTAGAAGGACGCAGCGGCGCAGCCGACCAATGGCGAAGCAACCGAACCGACCGAGCCCTGTTCACCAGCCTTCTTCCTTCCCTTCCGCCCTACTCCCACCAGGAGGAGGAGGAGGAGGAGGAGGAGGACGGGGAGGAGGAGGAGGAGGAGGACGAGGAGGAGGAGGACGAGGAGGAGGAGGAGGAGGAGGAATAGAGGGCAATTCTGGCATGGCATGGCAATGCGCCGGAGGGCCCAGGGGGAAGGGGGAAGGGGGCTCCTCCTCCTCCTCCTCCTCCTCCTCCTCCTCCTCCTCCTCCTCCTCCTCCTCCTCCTCCCTCTTCTGGACCTTTGGGGTGCCCCCTCGATGCCACGGCTGATTACGCCTTGGATCAAAACGCGATGCAGAAGGCGACCAAGTCCGAGGGCTATAAAGATAAACACACACACGCACACACGCACACACACACACACACTAACACTATACACCAACACTTATATTGGCCAAACACATGCTGTGTCCAAGCCCGGTATGTACGCCCTCATGTCTCGGCCAGAAGGCGAATACAAAGATCCTGAGCCCAGGATTAGCTAGACCTGGATTGGAGTCAGTGTGTAGCTGACATCTCCTACGGATGCGGGGTGAGGAGGGTGGAGGGGACGTGTTCTCAGGTGTTCGGGCCCGCATCATCTCGGCAATAGCGCAACGGCAAATCAGAAATTGCTCGATGCCACAGCGCATCGTCACGAAACCTCAGGATGAGCGGCAACTGAGCGAGTGATGCTCGGAAAAGCTGGCAAGCAAGGCGGCATCGAATAAGATCCCGCAGCTGCACAGCTCAGAGCGTGTAGATGGTAGCAAGGACATGGCGCGCAGCATGCGATGTATGATGGCCCCCACAGCTGCGGACAAGGGCCCGAACATCCGGCATCTCGATGTTTTCGAAACACGGGACCCGACCTCTTGACCACTTCCCCAGGACCAGCTTTTCGTCCCTAATTTTTTTCGGACGGTCCCGAGGCCCTGCCAGGGGCCCCGAGAGGTCGCAACGATGGAAAAAAACCTTGGTCCCAATGTGTTCGAGACGCCCGATGCCTGGGGGCTGCGGGGTGCCGGTCGCGAGCGGCGAGGGCCGTGGCGAGCACGTAGCTCTCTGATGCTGGTTTGGGCGTCGCTTATGGCGGGGCGATGCATGTGGGTGTGAGACAGGTACACTCTTCGGGCCCTAGGCGGCCCCCTTTTGGGCCCCAAACGGCCCCTTCAGGGGTATGGGCTCCTTTTCTGCTGCCCTCGCTGTCCACTCATTTATTGCCCCCCCCCCATCGGCTACACGTGTACGAGTGACCCTGGGTAAGAGTGACTTCTGGTGCGCGGCTTTTGGGGGGCCGCGGGGGGACCAAACACAAGCGCGCAATACGCTACTACCGCATCGCGTTCGGTGATCGGGGGACCACATCGGGCCCGCACCAATATAAAGGTCACTCCAGCGAAAGGTTACTCTCACGTCTAGTCGACCCCATTGCGCGACGCCCAACCGGTGCAGCACAGCCCGCCGCCGGCGCCGAGGAGTCTGCCACTGCAGTGCGGCCGCCTCCCATGGGGCGGGTTGCCGACGGGCTGCGCGGGCGGTGGCGCAGAAACAGCGCGGGCCGTCGGCGGGCTCCTGCGGCGGACTCTCCAGTGCCCATCGCCCGCGGGTATGGCGGGTTGGGTCGCGGCGGGCGGGTCGCGTCGCGCAAAAAGTCGTGGCCGGCTGGGTCGCCAAGCGGGTCGACAGGCGGGCCGGCCAGGTCGCAAAGAGGGTCGCCAGGCGGGCAGCTACAGTGGTTCGCGGGGCGGGCAGCGAGCCTGGCGCAGGCGGCGGGTCGTGGGTGGGCCGCTGGGCGGGTACAGAGTGGGTCGCGGAGGGGAGGGGGGGCAGGGTCGCGGGTGGTGACGAGTCGCGGGGCGAGTCGCGAGTAGATCGTGGGGCCGGGAGCAGGGCGACGACGGCAAGAACAATGTGAATCCGCGCCGCAGAACTTCTCTGAAGGTACGCATCTGGGGACAGTGTACGACCGCTCGGCCCCCTCATCAGTCTGACGCGAAGAGAAGGCGATGTTCTTATCTGCTTCGGATCTCTCTGCCCAGCTGTTCTTTGACCTGCATATGGGCCGAGAACAAGCCAGGCAAGGAGAGGCTACATTGAAAAGTGTAATAGCAGGCTTCCAGAACATCGCAAGGCTTGAAAGCTTCTGGGCCACACAACCTTTCGAGCAAGGGGGGACCAAGAAACGCGCCGTGAACAGCGCGCATTAGCTGCACAGACAGCCGGAGCCACCGCATCAGGCGAACCTGTCCCACTATGGGGATGGGTGTAAAAACGCCGCCAGCAGTCGGCATGCGAGAGGCAGATGATTCGCTAGCCCATCGGGCCAAGGGCGTGTGAAGTCTGGCCAACACATGGACGGAAACCGCCTCTTCCGGGAATGCGCGCGAGGGATTGATGGCTTGTCCTGTCTTGGGGCCCTCTGGGGATCATATTGAAACCTTATCGGGGCTCCCTTGCTCCCAAGGAGCTCTCTTGGGGCCTCTTAACCTGTTGGGGTCCCTTGGAACCTCGTGGGGCAATTTTGGGTGCATAAGAGCAATTTTTGCTGAGTGGTCCTGGGGCCGTATTTGGGCGTTGTCTTTGTGGACCTTTCGGCCGTGCCACCCTGGGGGAAAAACAGAAAGAGTCATACCTTTACAACAGCTCAGAGGATTGTGCCGCTCATGGGCCCTGCGTAGACCAATATTGGCGCCTCTTGGGGCCACCTTGGCGCAATCTTGGAGCCTCTTGGGGCGTCTTCGGGGCCTGTCCAGCCGTCTTTGGTACCACCTTGAGTCCTGTAAGAACATGTTTATGGTCCGCGACACCCTCTTCGGCCATCCATCTTGAGGCATACCAGGGCTGGGCAAGTCGCCAACTTGGTCGAACCAGGTCGCACTGACGTGCGCAGACATCCGACGCTGTGCGTCTCCCCAAACAATGGTGACCCTGGTACCCCGCGGTCGCTTCGGAGTGGTTCAGCCTTCCGTCAGACGCAGCGCTTCCCCTGGACCCATTCCAGCCTGTTAGGCAGGTTTTCGACGTCACCTCGGCAGCTTAGCCCACTCAGCTTGCATACGCCGACGGTGCGGCCCTGGACCTGGCGCCCCGCTGGCGACTCGTTCATCGATCACCTCGCCTGTGCTACGCCGCAGGGCGTACTTTGAATTCTTGGCATTTTGTCAGTCTGCACGTCCGCGCTTCCCTGGGTGCCCTCAGCCAGTCCGCCCAGCCGCCGCCTTGTGAGCTTGCCTGGCCGGCATGTCCCGCGCCCTGTAGCTAATTATCTGCACGTTGCTCGAGCTTAATTCGGCTCGTTTCCGCGCCCCGGACAGCCTCTGACTCCGCCTGCGCTTTCGCTCGTGGACGCGAACGAAAAAGTTTCCCCAAACAGCTTGTCTGTAAGGGTTCTGCATGTTTCTCCCAACGCCCAGTGAGGCACCCTGGGCCCCCGAAATCGGTGGCCCATCGTGGCCTCCCATCGTCGCCCCCCATCATGTAAATGTGTGGAGCTGTTTATCGGCGGCGAGCGAGGGGGGGGGGAAGTGAGAAGGAGAAGGTCTTCTCAGAAGGCCAGGAAATTCCCCCGCCTTCTGAAAAGTTTTCGACGCCTACCCCGAAAAAATAGAAACAACTCAGAAGGCGCGAGGGTTTCTGAAAAGTCCCGCCGCCGTCTAAGACGGCCTTTTTCCTCTCGGTTTCCCCCATCGCTCGCCGCCGAGTTCAGGATCTTCTCTCGGAAATGCGTGCCCCTCAGAGGTACGGACCCTTTCCAAAGAGCCGCTCTCCCCCACCCGACAAGTTGGGGATGCCAGATCAACAAAACCCGACATGCCTCGCCCGCCTTGCATACCGCGGCCGCAGGGCCCAAGGACTTCGAAGGGTTCCTGAGTGTCCCGCCCCGCCCGCCCGGCATGCCCGCATACCCCACCAGGGAGGTGTCACGGCGTCAAGGCGTCAGACATCTAAGCCAGACGCAACGAGTATCCGCCACCGTGCCTCTGAGCACGAAGTGGGCGTGTCCTCGGGTCCTGTGCCTCATCCGCTGAGCCTCATCCGCTGAGCCTCAAACCTCGATCCTGAGAATTCTTAAGGGGTCCGGACCCCAAATTGCCAAATCTTCTTGAGCTTGCCTCGTGCCCCCTGGGGTCCCTCGCCGCTTGTCGCGAAACTGTTTCGGGCCCCAGACGGCCCCCACCACGGGGCCCCATGACGCCCCCGAGACGGTACAAGAGGGCCTCGAGACGCCCCAAGATCGCACCAAGACGCCCAAGAAGGCCCCAAGACGGCCCAAGAGCCCTCCAAGACGCCCCAAGAGAGCCACCAGAGCCTTCCCAACAGGGCAACATATGTACTTTCCTGAGGTAGCTCAATGATTCAGGGGGCCTCGACTTTTCGAGCTATCGACGCTCCAAGACGGCCCAGGAGGCCCCCAAGACAGCCCCAAGACGGCCCAAGGCCCCCAGGTGTGCCACAACACTGGCGGCCCAAGAGGGCCCCAATATGGACCCAGAGACGCCCAAGAGGGCCCAAGAGGGCCCACAGATAGCCCCAACAAGGGTCCAAGAGGGGGAACACGAACCGAAAGTCTGAGTATTCTGTCTGATGAGGCCACTGCGAAGCCCCAAGGAGGCCCTAGGAGGCTCCGAAGAGGCCCCAAGAGATCCCCAAGAGGCCCCGAAAACGCCCGAAGAAGCCTCAAAGCCTCAACACGGCCCCCAAGAGGCCACCGAGAGGCCTCCCGCGACATCCCAACGAACATCCTCGAGGCCTGTGGCCCACAACCCAGACACGATGGCGGGATGGGCCGAAGGTCACTAAATCTGGGCCGGCACGGGAACGGAAAGAGCGCTTCAGCAAACTGCCCGAGATGGCACATGGCACCCTTCGCTCTGCGGAGCCTTGGTGGTAACAGCTTGTTGCGTCACCGCTCGTTCTTGGGAGCCTTGCTGGTAAGCGCGTGTTACGTCACCGCTGTGTTGGGAGCCTTGCTGGGAAGAGCTTGTTGCGTCACCGCTCTCGGTTCAGAGTCCCCGTGCCCAGAAATGCTTACGTTGCCGCTCGCTCTTGGGAGCCTTGGTGGTAGGAGCTTGTTGCGTCACCGCTCGCTCTTGGGAGCCTTGCTGGTAAGCGCGTGCTACGTCACCGCTCTCAGTTGGGAGCCTTGCTCCTCATCTTCCTCGTCCTGCTCCTATGATCAGTATGGTCATCATTAGTACGACCATTCTCATTATTGTTAGTCGTATTATTATTATTCGAATTAATCGTATTACTATTGATGTTATTGTAATTCGTATGGGTAGTACTGTTATTATTATTATTATTATTATTATTATTATTATTATTATTATTATTATTATTATTATTATTATCATTATTATTATTATTATTATTATCCCCCTCCTCCTCCTCCTGCTGCTTCTCCTCCTCTGCCTCCTCCTCCTCCTCCTCCTCCTCGTCCTCCTCCTCATCCTCCTCCTCCTTCTCCCTCGTCCTCGTCCTTGTCCTCCAAATCCTTTGTTATCCTGTTCTTTCTCCTCCTCCTCTTTCTCCTCCTCCTCCTCCTCCTCCTTTCCCTCCTCCTCTCCTCCTCCTCCTCCACCTCCTCTCCACCCTCCTCCCTCCTCCTCCTCCTCCTCCTCCTCCTCCTCCTCCTCCTCCTCCTCCTCATTCTACCTCCCTACCTCCGCCTCCTCCTCCTCCTCCTCCTCCTGCTCCTCCTCCTCCTCCCTTGGCCCCGTCCTCCTCCTCCTCCTCCTCCTCTCCTCCTCCTCCTCCTCCTCCTCCTCCTCCTCCCTCCTCCTCCTCCTCCTCCTCCTCCTCCTCCTCCTCCTCCTCCTCCTCCTCCTCCTGCTCCTTTTCCTCCTCCTCCTTCTCCTCTTCCTCCTCCTCCTCCTCACCCTCCTCCTGGGGCCCGCTTGGGAGCCTCATGGGGCCCTCTTGGGGCTCTCTTGGGGCCGTCTGGAGGCCCTCTGGGCCGTCTTGGGGCCCTCTTGGGCCGTCTGGGGGCCCTCTTGGATCGTTTTCGGCCCCTCTGGGGGGCCTCTGGGGCCGTTTTGGGATGATATTTGGGGCCTCTTGGGCCGTCTTGGGCCCGTCTGGGGGCCCCCCTGGCCCACAACCCAGACACGATGGCGGGATGGCCGAAGGTCACTAGATCCGCCGCCCCCTGTCGATTCATCGCAGGGGGGTGCCTGGCGTGCTAGACGATTTCGGTTTTGCTTCTTTTTCCGAAAGAACTCCCCCTGGGGCTTCGGCCCGTCCCGCCGGGGTGCCGGGAGGCTCTTCCAGGACCGCACACGACCTCAACGTCTGGAAACTATTCTCCACGACGGCTCAAGATGGCCTCCAAGACGGCCAAGATGGCCCTAACGCTCGCCCAATATGGTCCGCCCAAGAAACCTCCAAGACGGCCCAAGACGGCCCAAGAGGTGCCCAAGAGGCCTCCAAGACGGCCCAAGAGGTCTCCGAGAGGTCCTCCAGGAGGGCCCGAAGAGGCCAAACTCATTGATTCCCCTTAGCTTTTTAAAGGTGTTTCGTACTTGCTTCTTTTCGGCTTTCCGACGACCCAGGACAGCCTAAGAGGTCCCCAAGATTGCCCCCACAGCGCCCAAGAGGCCTCCAAGATGGCCTCAGGACTGCCCAAGAGGCCCCCAAGACGGCCCCAAGAGGGCACGACCCAAGAGGCCTCCAAGACGCACAAGATGGCCTCTAAGACGACCCTGGAGCACCCCAAGAGGGCCCCAAGTCGGCCCAGAGAGGCCCCCCAAACGGCGTCCGACGGCGTCAGACGGGCCAGGAACCCACCAAAACGGCCGAAGTTGGCTCGAAGCTGGCCCAAGACTGCACAATAGGCCTCCAAGAGGGCCCTCAGGAAGGTCAGAAAAGGCAGCAACAACATGTATGTTCCTTGGGATTTTGAAGGATTTTGACATTTGCTTCTTTTGGGCCTTCCGACGGCCCGAGACGGCCCAAGAGCCCCCAAAGATCACCCAAAGATCGCCCAAGAAGCCTCCAAGATGGCCCCAGAACGGCCCAAGAGACCCCCAAGGCGGCCCCCAAGACGGCCCAGGAGGCTTTCAAGACGCCCACGATGGCCTCCAAAATGGCCCTGGAGCATTACAAGAGGGCTTCAAGTCGGCCCAGAGAGGTCCCCCAAACGGCTTCCGACGGCGTCGGATGGGCCAGGAGCCCACCAAAACGGCCGAAGATGGCCCTAAGATGGTCCAAGACGGCCTAAGAGGCCTCCAAGAGGGCCTCCAGGAAGGCCCGCAAAGGCCAAAATCATAGATTTCTCATGAGTTTTTTGAAGGATTGCGGCATTTGCTTTTTTTCAATCTTCCGACGGCCCGAGACTGCCCAAGTGCCCCCCAAGATCGCCCAAGAGGACCAAGACGGCCCCAAGAGGCCCCCAAGACGGCCCAAGATGCCTCCAAGACGCTCAAGATGACCTCCAAGACGGCCCAAGAGCCCTCCAAGACGTCCTCCAAGAAGGCCCGAAAGGGTCAAAATGGCCTCCAGACGGCCAAGATGACCTTTAAGATGCCCACGTGTTCCCCGAAGGGTTTCCACAACGATTCGGGGAACACATGGTCTGGTAGCTTGGCAGGTCTGGCCTCAACGTTCTGCCACATAGGCGCTTCCAAAAAGGCAGGGGGCGGCGGTGATTCGCCGTAGGCGTCTTCGATCCGCCGCCCCCTGTTTGGCTTGCCACAGGGGTGCCCGGCATGCTAGACCCTTTCGATTTTCGCTTCGGTTCTTTTTCCAAAAGAACTCCCCCTGGGGCCCGTCCCGCCGGCCACCCGAAAGTTGCCGAAAAGTTCCGAAAACCCGGTTCAAAGGTTTTTCCTGCTCCAGATCGCACCAAGATGGACTCCAAGACGGCCAAGATGGCCCAAGATGGCCTCCAAATTCGCCCAAGGTTGTCCAAGATGGCCTTCAAGACGGTCCAAGAGAGAGAGTCCAAGATGCTTCCAAGTTCGCACAAGAAACCTCTCAGACGGTCCAAGACGACCCCAGGGGCCTCCAAGAGGCCTCCAAGACGGCCCGAGAGGCCTCCAAGAGATCCTCCTGGAGGGCCCGAAGGAGCTAAAATCATGGATCTTACTTGAGTGTTCAATGGTTGTTCGTATTTGCTCCTTTTCGGCTTTGCGACGACCCAAGGCGGCCCGAGAGGCCCCCAAGATTGCCCCCACAGCGCCCAAGAGGCCTCCAAGATGGTCTCAGGATTGCCCAAGAGGCCCCCAAGTCGGCCCCAAGAGGACACAAAGACGACCCAAGAGGCCTCCAAGACGCACAAGATGGCCTCTAAGACGGCCCCGGAGCACCCCAAGAGGGCTCCAAGTCCAAGTCGGCCCAGAGAGGCCTCCCAAACGGCTTCCGACGGCGTCAGACGGGCCAGGAGCCCACCAAGATGGCCGAAGTTGGCTCGAAGCTGGCCCTCCAGGAAAACCAGAAGAGGCCAAAACATTGATTTTTCTTTGGTGTTTGAAGGATTGTGGCATTTGCTTTTTTTCGGCCTTCCGACGGCCCGAGACAGCTCAAGAGCCCCCAAAGATCGCCCCAAGATCGCCCAAGAGGCCTCCAAGATGGCCCCAAGAGGCCAGAGAGGCCTCCCAAACGGCTTCCGACGGCGTCAGACAGGCCAGGAGCCCACTAAGACGGCCGAAGATGGCCCTGAGATGGCCCAAGACGGCCCAAGAGGCCTCCAAGAGGGCCCCAAGGAAGGCCAGAAGAGGCCAAAAACATTGATGTTCCTGGGTTTTTGAAGGACTGGCATTTGCTTTTTTTCGGCCTTCCGACGGCCCGAGACGGCCCAAGAGCTCCCCAAGATCGCCCAAGAGGTCTCCAATATGGCCCCAGAACGGCCTAACAGGCCCCCAAGACGGCCCCAAGAGGCCCCCAAGTCGGCCCAGTGAGGCCCCCAAGACGGCTTCTGACGGCGTCAGACGGGCCAGGAGCCCACCAAGACGGCCAAAGAGGCCCCCGAGAAGCCCCCAAAGGTCCAAGAGGCTCCCAGGAAGCCAGGATGCCCCAAGAGTGTCCCCAGAGGCTCCTCCTCCTCCTCCTTCTCCTCCTCCTCCTCCTCCTCCTCCTACTCCTCCACCTCCTCGTCCGCACCCTCTTGATCTTCCCCGCCATCCCCCCCAAATGTTCCACGAAGGGTTTCCACAACGGTTGGGGGAACACATGGCTCGATACCTTGGCAGAGCTTCTGCCACAACGCTCGGCCACCTGGGCGACTCTGGAAGGCGGGGGGCGGCGGTGATTCGCCACAGGCGTCTTCGATCCGCCGCCCCCTGTTTGGCTTGCCACAGGGGTGCCCGGCGTGCTAGATCCTTTCGATTTCGGTTTTGGTTCTTTTCCACAAGACCTCCCCCTGGAGCTTCGGCCCGTCCCGCCGGCCACCCGAAAAGGCTCCCAAAAGGTGGTTGCAAAGGTTTTTCCTGCTCCAGACGGCTCCAAGATGGCCTCCAAGATGGCCTCCGAATTCGCCCAAGGTTGTCCAAGATGGCCTCCAAGACGGTCCAAAATACTCCAAGATGCCTCCAAGTTCGCACAAGAAACACCTAAGACAGCCCTAGACGGCCCCAGAGGCCTCCAAGAGGCCTCCAAGACGGCCCACGAGGCGTCGAAGAGGTCCTCCAGGGTCCTCAAGGACGGCCCGAAGGGGTCAAATCAAAGATTTTACTTAGGTTTTTGAAGGATTGTGGCTTCTGCTCCTTTTCGGCCTTCCGACGGCCCAAGACTGCCCAAGAGGCCATCAAGATCGCCCCAAGAGTGCCCAAGACGCCTCCAAGACGGCCCCAGGACGGCCCAAGAGCCCCCAAAGACGGCCCCAAGAAGGCCCCAAGACGGCCCAAGATGGCCCACAAGAAGCCCAAGATGGCCTCCAAGACTGCCAAGATGGCCTCCAAGATGCCTCCAAGACGGCCAAGATGGCCTCCACGACGGCCAAGATGGCCCCAAGATGCACTCAAGACGGCCCCAGATGGCCTGAAGATGGCCTAAGACTGCCCAAAAGGCCCGCAAAAGGCATCCTAGACGGCCCAAGAGCCCTCCAAGACGTCCTCCAGGAAGAGCCGAAAGGGCGAAAAGCATGTATTATCCTTTGGTTTTTGAAGGACTTGGGCATTTCCTTCTTTTCAGCCTTCCGACGGACCAAAACGGCCCAAAAGGCCCCCAGCATCGACCCGAGAGCGCCCAAGAGGCCTCCATGATGGCCCCATGACAAGCCAAGAGGCCCCCAAGAGGGCCCCAACAAGACCCCAAGAGGGCCCCAAGAGGCCCCCAAGTCGCCTCAGATGGCCTCCAAGGCTGCCAAGATGGCCTCCAAGATGCCCCCAAGACGGCCAAGATGGCCTCCACGACGGCCAAGATGGCCCCAAGATGGCCCCAAGATGCACCCAAGACGGCCCCAGATGGCCTGAAGATGGCCTAAGACTGCGCAAAAGGCCCGCCAGAGGCCTCCAATACGGCCCAAGACCCCTCCAAGACGTCCTCCAGGAGGCCCGAAAGCTCGGTAACCACCTGGTCCGATAGCTCGCCCGACTCCGTGTTCCCCGAAGGCTTTCGAAACCCACTCGGGTAACGCATGGCCTGATAGCTTCGCCGAGCTCAAACCCAACTTTCGGCCAAGCAGGCGCTTCCAAAAAGGCAGGGGGCGGCGGTGCCTCGCCGTAGGCGTCTTCGATGAATGCGATACGAATTTTCAGCAATCACATATATCAAAGAAGAACGCACGTACCTAACATACATACACCGCACCTATCATACACCAATAACAATCAATGCCAGACACGGGTAGCATGCACCAGGACCATTCACCAAGAACAAACACTACAACCATACGACAGTCACACACCTCAAGAACAGGCACATACAACAAACACCATCAACAGACGTCAACACCATGTGCCAAGACCAGGTATCCATAACGCACGCAAGTACCACACCTCAAACACACATAGCAACACTCTGCATCAACAACGCACACACACACACCAACTACACCGAACATCAAGAAACAACAATTACTGTCAACAACAGACACGAACGTAGAATCGGCAACGTTCGCCCAGAACGGACATCAACCATTCATATCTAGTGCACACGCCAATGCCGTTCACTATAATTGGTGCGCGCCACGAAGAGAAGCCACGAACAGACATCAATTTTATACGTCAAGTGGATACGCCAAGAACACACACCAACGGCAGACATCAACAAAAGGCTCCAATATCATACACCGGCAACAGGCAACGATCACACACGTCAAGAACAATTGAGACCGATTATCAAATGCCCAAACCAGATATCAAACACATACACTGGCAGCACACATCAATACCATGCATCATAAGTAATGACTTCTAGCAGACACGAAGAGCAGACATCAAGACCATACATCGCGCACACACACGCACACCAAGAATTAGCATCAATGACGCGCACTGATACCATATATCTCGACACACTGGGGCTCCTGGGTGGGGATAATTTGAAGCAAACTCATTACATCTGGATTCGTTGTTGACAGTCCAAGGGGCCGGTAAAGGCCCCTGAGGCCCGACAGCTGTCAAACACATGTTGTCGTGATTTGGCCGCGACGCGAAGGTGTCAGGGTGGCCTCGGGCTCGCAATCCCCCTCGCACATCCCCTAGTCCAACACTTCGTCCAAGCAACCGATCGGACGCTGCGCGTGCGTTCGTCGTCTGGGAGGGACCAACGATCCCAATCACAGACCTCAATGAATCGATTCGATCGCGCTCACGGACTGTGCTCTGCGGCGGAGAGGCACGAGAGAGGAGGAAAAAATGGGAGGAGGCGGGAGATAGTAAAGGGGGCGGAAAGAACAACACTTATCTGTTCAAAACTAAGGCGCGACTTCAGGAGGGCTTGGGGAACAACGAACACAGTGCATTCGCAGCAACTTTTTCTCACAGTGTACTCGAGCGTTTCGAAACGTGGCTAGCGACGCTGGAAAGCACCCAGAGAATGTCAACACTGGTGCGAAGCGGGCCAGCGGAGTGTGCGAAACAATGGAAGAATGCTGCAACCGTGAAACCAAACCGCAAACACACGCTTGCACGAGCGTTGCGTGCCATCAGAGCTGGCTCCGCCGAGGTATCCTCTTCCTGGAGGCCTGAAAATGGGCACCAACACCAACACAGGGGGTTGCCTCCCCTGGGGGAAGATCATCGGATACAGGTGCTGGTGATAACACTTCGGCCACCTAGGGAGCCTGGAAATTACCACCAGTACCGAGATCGGGATCACCTTCCCTCGGTAGAGGCACACCGCCGATGCTGGCGTTAGCGTTAACCTCTAGGCCTCCAATCTTCGAGGATGCACTGGGAGGGGCCACGTGGCCGTATCTATAAAATTTGCCAGGGGGCCGATCAGATCGGGTGTGGACAGCTGCACACGTGATCCGATGTCTCCAGAAGAGTGCCCTCCAAAACTGCACAAATGGAATACAGTAGGAGCTCGCCGACAAGAAACCTCCAACAAGAAACCCAACCCTGGAACCCCTAGATGTCCATGATTTCTGGTATGGAGAATCACTTTTTCCAAGAAACATCGAAATGCAGGAAACCCAGGACAACCTGGAGGCAAGCAGTGTGTTTCTTGGCATGGGTTTCCACTGTATGTTTTGAAACTGGTTTGGCTCAGTCAGCCCATCCAGATGACATGCCTGGGGTCAGCAGCAGATACTTGGTCCATGTTTGATTCACGCCTTGCCTGCGCGAGTCGGAACTATCACGCGAGTCGTTTGCTCAAGCATTGGATCGCATCTGGTGCACACTTGAATCAGAACTGCGTCACATGTTCGCTCCATTTGATTAGCATGTTCGTCACCGTGCCCCCTGGCACGTTGAGACGAGGTAGAAAACCAAATGTAATGTAGGGCTTTCCTGGCCATTGGCTATGCCTTGCAAGCGGAAAGCGTGTCGCTCCGCTTCGCGCGGCAGGAAAATACGAACAACTCGAGACGCTCACGCGTGGAGACTGCGACGTGATTGCTCGGCGGCGACGATGGGGGCGAATAGCCCAGGGGCGGGCGTCACACGCATTCGCCCAGGAGCTTCGTCGAAGACATGGGCGATCGGAAGCTCTGGATACATGGCGGGTTCCGGAAGCCCTGAACCCAAAAATGTTGTCATCTCTTGGGGATGCGTGTTTTACTTCCGCCCCCTCCCGCCGCCCTTCCGCCGCGGAAGAGATGACAACTCCTTCGATCTTCCAAGGCATGGCCTTTTCTGGAACTTCTCATGTATTGCTTTCCCGTGGGCTAGTCGACCAAGACTGGCGGCGCGACGCGCGAAGCCAAAACTCCTGGCCGGTGATGCTTCCAACTCTTGGGAGGTGAGCCTGGGGCCCCAGAGTCGGTGGACCGTCGTGGGCCTCGTCGTGGCCCCCAATCGTTTTTCTCCCCCGCGAACAGAGCAGACCCCCTGCTCCGTTGCGTTTTTTTGAAAGGCGGTCGGGGCTTCCTCCCTGGCAGTACAGTCGGTGGCCAGGCCCACCACTCCTTGCGACCACAAGAGGCCCCAAACAGCAGGAGGACAGGCAGAAAGCAGGACAAGCACAACGCTTTGTGGCCCCCCCATCGTGGCCCCACGTTGTGAGCTGCGTAAAGCGGTTTGGGCCCCTCCCCTCCCAATCACGCGCTGCCAGCTCTGCGTGCGTCCCCCCCCCGTCCCGGGGCGACGATACCCGTTCCCGAGGCCACGATCCCTGTAAAACACAATGGGTCTGCGCTCTCGAACTTGGAAGACGGCCGAGGCATGCAGTTGAGGCCGCCAACATGATCAAAGATCCGTCCATGACGGCCCCAAATGACCTCATAACCGCCCAAGATGCATCCAAGAACACCCAACACCAAGACAACCCACCCGAAGGAACGCGATCTACCGTCGCTTGACTGGGACAAATTCTCCCCTCCCTCCAGGAAGCTGGAAAAGGGGGGGGAGGATGACATTCCCCCCCTCCCCCTCCTTTCATGGGAACTTGGGATCGGATTACATCCGATCGGGACGGGTTCCAATCTGGTACCAATTCCAACCGAACTGGTGCAATGTCCATCTGCCTTGGAAGGTCCGTAAAGATCTTTTGGACATTCCGGAACAACTCCCTAGGAATTCTCCCGAGGTTCTCAAATGTTGTTCAAATATTCCTGAAGCGATTCCTCACATATTCCTTAGATATTCCTACGAAGCTCCTCCAAGATTCCTCAGATACTCCATCGGGATTTCTCATCGATTCCTCAAAATTCGTGAATTATTCATGATTATTTCGGGATTCCTTCGGGGGCATTATTTCTGCATTTCTTCCAGATTCCTTACACATTCCTCAAAGAATCCTGACGTACTCCTTGAATATTCCAGAAATATTCATTCGAAGAGATTCCGTGTGTGTATACACAGACTTGTGCATATATATATATATATATATATATAAATATACACACATACATACCGCATAGATGTTGCAGGGAGTCCTCAGACCCTCCAACAAACATTTTCTCCGAGATTCCTGGAGAGATTCCTGGAAGATCCCTTCGGGATTCTTTACACATTCCTCGGAAAATCCTCCCAGATTCCTTAGATTCTCCAGCCGAGCAGCCGCAAAACCGCCCCCCTCTTTGGCTGCGCCCTCTGTGCTGTTCGCTCCTCCATCCTCGCCCCCCTCCCAATCCTCTTTTCCTTCCCTTCTCAGTCCCTCTCATCCTTCGCTCCTGCCTCGAACCTCCTTTCTCCGTGCCCCTCGCTCTGTCCTCGTGGGTTCGAGGGCCATCAATTGCCTTCTTCTGGCCGCGTCAAAGACATCTTGGAGCCGCGATGGGGTCGTCCATGGCCGCATTGGAGCCGCGCTCGCGCCGTCGAAAGCCATCGACGGGCCGCGTTAGGGCCGCGTCAATCGGCCCCCGCCCAATTTCCCGCGGGCGCGGGATTCTCCGAACCCCCGACGGCGACGCTTCCAACGGAAGCGTTTCGTGCACTTGCGGCTCCGGCGAGCCCCCGAACCCGCGGGGAGGGCGGGGCGGGCCGAACGAGTCGCCTTGCCCTCCGCCGCCGCCGCCGAATCGATTGGCCCCCGCATCTTTTTCCGCGGGCGCGGATTTGATTCTCCAAGCCCGCGATGGAAACATTTCCGCGGAAACGTTTCGCGTCTCCGATGGGCGCGGGGCACCTCCGAACCCGCGGGCATGGGGAGGGGGCCGGACGGGGCGCCTTGCCCTCCGCAGCCGCCGCCGAGTCGCTTGGTTCCCGCCTCCTTTTCTGCGGGCGCGGGATTCTCCGAGCCCGACCCAGCGCGCGAGGCGGTGGCGGAGAGGCGTCCGATGCTGCTGCGGACGCGTCGCCGCTGCGACTCAGGCGTTCGCGAAGCCTCTGGCACGCGCAGCGAGGCAGCACCGTGACCGCTGGACGGGCCGCCGGGGCCGCGCCGCAGGCGCTGCGCACCTCCGACGCGGGCCGCTCGGGCTGGGCGCCCGAGTTCGCCAGCCCGTCGGCGCCCACGAC
This sequence comes from Prorocentrum cordatum, assembly GCA_963575745.1. Classification (NCBI taxonomy): domain Eukaryota; class Dinophyceae; order Prorocentrales; family Prorocentraceae; genus Prorocentrum; species Prorocentrum cordatum. The sequence goes on along the minus strand of CAUYUJ010013669.1, from coordinate 179,726 downwards.
AGTCCCGGATGCCTCGTTGCAGCGGGCCGAGGCCGATTGGAAGGGCGCGTCGCCAGACTCGGGCAGCGGGAAGCGCGGTTCGGAATGGCGGAGGTCTGCGCGAGATGCCCTAGCTAATTGCCAATGGCAGCTCCACCGATGGATTCGCGGCGGCGGCAGCGTGGAAGCCCAGCTGGCACCTGCTCCACCGCTGGTTGCCGGCGCCGCCGCGGCCGCGCCCGCCGCCAGGCCATCGGCGGGGCGGCGGCCGCGGCCACTGGCGCAGCATGGCGGCCCCGCCGCGAAGCTCCGATACTTCGAGGGCCCTTGGCGAGAGCTCTTGCCGCGGCCCGCGGCGTCCCCCGCGCCAGGGGAATGGGCGCGGGAAGTGGGCGGCTTGCCGCCATTCCTTAATGCGGCCCCCTGGGCCGCAGATTTGGCGACCTCGCTGCTGCGGGCCATGCCGAAACGCAAGGGGCCTGGGCCGGGCGCGCGCCTGGCGAGCGAGCTCCAGCTGCTGCCGCAGGGCCTGCGCGAGTGGATCGCGCAGCTCTTCGAGGAAGCGGAGGCGCGCGGCGCATCGCAGCAGGAGCTCGCGGAGCCGGAGGGGCCGTTGTTGCCGGAGCCCGGCGGCGGCGACGGGCCCTGTTGGCTTCTTCAATCCCCCGCCAGGGCCGCGCGCGCCCGCCCGCCTGGTGTCGGCGCAGCTGGGAGGGGGGGTGCGCGGCGGCAGGGAGTTGAGGAGCTCGCGTGGGAGCTGGCCTTGGAACTGGGAGGCGGCCGACGCCCTGCGCCAGGTCGACCTCCAGACTCCAGACGCTTCCTGCTCTCCTGGCGCGCGCGGGGGTCGCCGACCGGATCTCCGAGCCAGCTCTGGCAGCGCGCTCTGCTCGCAGGCGCATCCAGATGGGCAAAGCCATCGGATGCCCGCGGCGGTCCTCCCAGGGCCTGCAGCCCGGCTGCCCCCTCGCCGCGCTCATCCTGGCCGCGCTGACCATGCCGCGCGCGCGAGCCACCGGCAGGTTGGACGATCGGTCGCGCCAGCGCGCGCACGTAGCCGACTTCGCGCTCTGGGCGCGGGCAGCCGCGCGAGACAGGGCTGATCTCGCTGAAGCCGCGCGTGACGCGCCGCGCTTGACGGCTGCTTTTGAGACGGCCATGGGCTGGGTCCTGAACCGCAGCAAGAGCAAGCATTTCGCGAACAGCAGAGAGTTCCGGCGCTGGCTCACGGAGCAGATCCCCAGGATCCGGGCAGGCACTGAGATCCAGAACCTGGGGGTCACGACCACCGCAAGCAAGGCCAGGCGCTGCGCGGCCACTGCGGCGCGGCTGCGCGGGGCCTCACGCGGTTTGCCCGCCTCGGCTGCCTGCCGCTCGGCTTCGGGAGCCGCTGCCAGCTGGGCGCAGCCGCTGGCGCAACAGCGGGCCTTTACGGCGCCGCTCGCGGGCGGCCAGGGGCCCGCGTGCTCGCCGGCCCTCGCGCGGCGGCGAAGGAGGCCGTCTGCCGCGGTGGCCTGGGCGCGTCCGTCGGCGTTCTGGCGCCGAGCTGGCGTTTTTGTCCGCTGGCCGCGGTGCTCGCCCCGCTAATGCAAAAGTGCTCTGGCGGAGGCAGTTTCCAGCCGACCTGTGGCGCGAGGCCGCGGGCGCGATGGCTGCTGGGCAAGGCCTCCTTCGGTCTGGCCTGGTCGCAGCCGCCCTCTGCAACGTGGAAGAACTGCAAATGGGGGCCGACATCGAAGCCTGGAGTGGTATCCCGGAATGCCCCTGGCGGCTGGCGCCCAGCCGCCCGCGCCCTCCCAGACACCAGCGCGGTGCTGCTGGAGGCTTGGGGGAGGCGGGAAGCCCGCGAAGTCGCCAGACGTCAGGCCGACTACCAGCACCTCGCGGGGGGCGTGGATCCCGGGGCGACGCGCCGCGGCTGGCGCCCGACACCGCGGGCGCTCTAGGCTGTGATTTCTGGCCGTGTGATCGCGGAGTCCGTTGCCGCGAAATGGAGGCGGCCGCAGGCGTGCCCGCACTGCGGCGCCGCAGTCGAGGACCTCGAGCACTGGCCGCCGTGGCCCAGCAGGCGCTCCCGTTGCCGCCGTTTCCTGACCCCGCCGCGGAGGAGCTGCCGCACGGGCGGGTCCGTGCCTGGACCGACGGCTCCCACCTGCACTCGGTTGCTCGTCCACGCGGGATTGGGCGCGAGGTTAGAGGAGTTCCCCGCTGGGCGCATCGACCGCCACGGCCAGGTTGACGTTGACGGGCGGCAGACCGCGCAGCGTGTTGAGCTGTGGGCTGCGGTGCAGGCGTGCAGTTTAGCAGGGGCGCCCGTTGACGTCGTCACTGGTTCCTGCTTCGTGAGTCGCGGTGTTGCCGCGTTTCGAGGCGCCGCACGCTGACCTCTGGGAGGCAATCGCACCGCACTGTCGCAGGGGCCGCTGCCCGCGGCATCGCCGCGGAAGACTGGGCTGGCAACGCCGCCGCGGACTGTCTCGCCGACGCTGGGGCTCGAGCCCAGCTCCCCCCCTCGACTTGCGCCAGCGGCGGGCGCAGCAGCTGGACGCGCTCGAAGCGCTCCACCGCGCGGTGGCGCTGGTAGAATTACAACTATGACAACGAACCACGGCCCGGGCCCAGGCGGGCCCAGGGGTGCGGCGCCGCTGGGCCGCGCCAGGGCGCCGCCAGAGGCGCGCGCCCCGCGTGGGGGACGCAGCCGCGGCGGCCGCAGCCGCGGCGCCGCCGCCGCAGCGCGGGTAGGCCGCCGCCCCGGCGCCTGCAGCGGCACCGCGCCCGGGGGGACAGCCGCAGCGGCGCGGGACCTCTTTGCGGGCCGCGCCTGGCTGGCGCACGCGGCGTCCCTGGGCCCAGCCTGGGTCGCCTGCATGCGTTGCGGATGTTGGGCGCCGGCGTGGCCGCAGCTGGCCAGCCGCCCGTGCGGCGGGTGGACGCCCGCGTTGCCGCCGCAGGCGGGCATGCTGCTATTGTTGTGGCAGCTCGCGCTGGCGGCGATGAGGCGGCTTGGCATGCCGTTCTCACCGCCAAAAAGACAGCTGACACGGCATGCAGCTGGATAACTCACCTTTGAATCGCACTTCGCTCATGTTCGAGTCATATCAGCCGCTATCGATGGGATGTCTATCCACGTGCGATTTGCTATATAATCCACATTTTCTCAACCTTTGATTCGCAATGTACCTAGGCTATTTTTCCCCAACACCTTCGGTCTAACCCCCAAGAGAACCCATCCCCAGGTCAGACCGCAAAGGGCGGTCAACTTCGCGCCACTGTGAGTAACTTGGGCCAACGTTTGATCCAGGGCTGCTTCCAATGATTACGGACCACGTTCGCTTGAATCACATCAAAAACAAAATTGGTCCACCATTTGTTTTCTTTCGACTCACATTCGCTTTTCACTCGAACCGCTTTTGACTCACAGTCGCTTGATTCGGCAAGCAAGGACCGCGACTGCTCGCGACGCGGAGGATGAATCCATGTCGTCGACGTGGCCCCGAAGACCCGGGCATCACGGACGCAGCTGCAAACCCACGACACATAAACACGAAACCCGACTCTCGGTCCTCTGGTTCAGGAGCCAACCTGAAAACTCACGCCCCAGACCCCCCACAACCAGATGCCATGGGCTCAGTCGAGCCCCGAAGTAAAGCCCGCCCGATCCACACACGGCCTGCCAAGCCACACTTCTCTAGAGAAAACCTATCAGCCATGCTAAACCATGCCGGTCGGAGCACGCGCCGCCCAGGAGAGCCACCGGCGCACCAGGTCTGCTCGCCTTCCCGCCATGCGCGCTCAGCCCGACTCGATGAGCACAGACGCGACGATGTACCCAACCCACAAGCAGACGAGGAAGGCGCTCGACATCCTCGCCAGCAGCACGGGCCCTCCGAGCTCCGCCCCGAGCACCCACCGCCGGGCGAGCAGGAGCGCGATGCAGCAGAAGGCGCAGCCACAGAACACCGCGACCATGGGGCCGAGCGAGCCGGCGTCGACCCGGAACTCCCCGCCCTCGGACTCCCAGTACAGGGCGGCCACGGACCACGATGAGCGAGGAACAAACACAGCGGCACGAGCGAAAGCTTTCGGAGCTCCGCGCGGACCTCCTGGATCGGCGCGGGGGGCGGCGGGCGCCGCCAGGGGGGCCCGGCGCCGATCCAAAGAACTCCGCGCGGAGCTCCGAAAGTCTGCGTTTATGCTGTTTTCTCTTCCTCGGGATAGCCCCAGCCCGAGGAAGACGTTGACGGAGTTGCTCCCGGTGACGTTGCCGATGCTGTTGTCTGCGATGGGGTCCTGGATGGCGGCCGTCTTGGACGCAAACGTGTCGGGCAGCGAGGTGCCGAGGGCCACAAAAGTGATAGCGCAAATCGAAGGCGGGATGTCGAGAGCGCAGCCCAGCAAGTTCGCCAGGTCGCCAATGAGGGCGGTGCAGACCTTGGTGGGCCCTGGAAAGGTGGGCCCTGGAAACGGCAGGACCCCAAGATGCCTTGCTCCACTCCCAGGGACCAGCTCGTCATCGGGCCCCGGGCCCCGGGCTCGGCGCGGGCACCCAAAGGCCGAGCACGGCCAAAAAACGTCCGTAGTGATGTTTGACGCGAAGGGGGTCTGGGGAAGCGCCCTCGTCCTCGTCCGCTCTTCTACCATGCGCCCGTCGAGTTCTGGACCTGACAACACCTGCACGTGGGAACTCTGGCCGGCTCAACATTGGAAGTGTAGGCCTCTTCATGCTTAGCATGGGATGGGCAGCGGCGCCAGAAGCGTGATCCAGAGTCTCAGATTCACTCATGCAGGCCGGTGCCTGCACTGGGGGCAGGCGCTGGGGCCCGTCCTCGTTCACGCCCCCGCCCCTTCTCCGAAGCGCCCCCCGCCCCCCGGCGAAGCGTGTGACGAGGTCGTTTTCGAAGTACTGCCCTTTGTTAATGAAAACTGCAAAAAACTGTTCACCGAGACGGTAAAACAAACAATTCACCGAAACGGCCTGGGCGATCTGGTGATCCGGAAGACGTTCGGAACCGTCTCTCAAACGCTTCCGATCTGGTAAGAACAACGGCAATCTGGACCAGGCACCCACCAAAGGATACTAAAACCGTAAAACAACGACGCTGGGCACGTAAAGCAACACTTCTCCGCAAACGATAAAAAACGGAAAGGCTAAAAGGGAAAAGACACGACCCTGTCGCTTCCAGGGCCCAATAAGATGCAGACCCCGATCATGAACAGGGCGCACATGAAACACACTTTCCCTCCGCAGAAGTCCGTCGGGGGAACGACGGCGAAAAACACCTTCCACGGCGCGCTGATGACGTGGAAGATCCAATCAATCACTCCCGCGTCGGCCTGAGACTCTGCGTCGCCCCCCACATAAATAGCCTCGGCGAATTGGTCCTTCCACCTTGACCACCCTATCTCGACGTTGTCCATGTTGAGCAGCCCTCGCGTGGCCGCGGCATTGAGGCACGCGTTGTACTGCTTCATCCTGCTCACGTCGGACTCGATCGTTATGGTGCAGATGCCCGCCTCGCTTCCGCCATCGGTGTTCTCGTCGAAGCAGGCCGTCTCATCGCCCTCGCATCGCTCGATGATGAGGCGGAAGATCTCTTTCCTCTGGTCGATCGAACTCATGGGGAGGATCGTCACGTCGATGAATGCGTGCATCACTCCCTGGGGGAATTCCAGCTCTCCTGACGTTTCTTTGAAGTCCTTGCCAGCTTTGGCCGAGGCTTCTTCGGTGCGGTAGGCGCACCTCATGTCCCCGACCCCGCCATCCACGCGCTCAACCTTGATCTTCCTCGTCACGCAGTGAGTCTGCTCTGCTATGGTCATGGAGTCGGTCTCGAATCTCAGCTTGCCTTGAGAGTCGGAGTCTAGCACGACCACTGTTGCAATCTTCTTGAAACCCACGATGCCGTTGCCCGGGACCGGGATGAGCTCCACGTAGAACTCCTCCGTCGCCTCCGGCTTCTTGTCCTCTACTATCTGGATTCTGACCGTCTTCTCAGTCTCCGTGGGAAGGAAGTCCAACTGCTCGTCTATTGGCACGTAGTCCTTGTGTGCTTCCGCGGTGCCCGGGACCGTCCGGATCTTGCACGAGGCAGAGGTCTGCTCGTTGCCCGCACGCCGCACGGTCAAAGACACCTGCTTCGCTGCCTCTGAGACCGCGTACACGTCCGACACGTGCTCGAAAATGGCATTCGGTTTGTGCTCGGGCTGGCCCCACGCGTCGGCCGGATGCACTGAGGCGTTGTGCGCCTTGCCGTTTGCGGTTCCCGGCTTCAGTCCCTTCGACACGTCCTCGCCAAGGATCTGGAGGTGGTCCGTCTGCCGTGCCGACGACCGCTTCTGTCCACCCATGTTGCGCATGGCCTCCATGCGCCGCACTGCGCGCGTGGTGTGCTCAGGGAACTCGTAGCGCAGCAGGACGTGCATCTCTTGGTCGGTGGAGGGCAGCACGGGGTACTTTTCCTTCAGGTGCTCCATCATTTTGACGTAGTCCTCCCTACTGGTGTCGCTTGAAAAGACAAGCTGCTTGCGTGGCTTCACCTTGCCGATCACTTTGTGAAACCAGCCGATGTCCGCCAAGTATGCAAGGGTGACGAGGAGGGGCAGGAACACGACAGTGAGCAACCCCTCAGCCGGTGTGACCACGTTCGGCGTGAAGACCGTCAAGATGACGAGGCACCACAAATACGCAAATCCGCAACCGTGCCAAGTGAGGTATTTTTATGCGGCGTTTCGACATTGGGCGGGAGGGGGGAGGGGGGAGGGGGGGGTCTGGCTCCGCACTTCTGCTTAGTGCGACAGTTTGGGACCGTGCGTCTTATGGGGGAGGAGCTCCACCTGCTCGAAACAGGGGCAAAAAAACAGCCAAGACCTACTCCATGCGGAAGGGGGGGCCCGCGCCGATCGGCAAAACAATGCATAAAAACGATCACCAACGGCAAGCAGAGGCGTGCCGTAGTTTGAATTTCCAGTGCCTGCCAGCTGGCGGCGCGCCCCGCCCTCCTGGCCCGAACGCACGCGGACGTTGTGCTACACCGTGCGGCAAGCTGCGCAGGGACGACATCACTAGAGTCCTAGATGGGGTCGGAGTAGATGGGGTCGAAGGATCGCGCCGCATCGCCGATACATCGGCGATGTGTCAGCGATGCATCGGCGACGTTGACGTGAAGCAAATCGGGCTCCACATCGAGCCGCATCGGCGATGCATCGGCGATGCGGCCTGATCCCCCGACCCCATCTACCCGGACGCCATCTAGGAGGCCTAGAACCACTTCCATGGCCACGCAAAGCCTCGGCGAGCGGGAGCTGGCTGGCAGGAGCCGGAGGGGATGCCGAAGGCATTCGACGGACCTCTGCTTTTCTCGCCATGGCTCGGACGTCCCTTGCCCGTGCATGTTTCGGCTTCGTGCGTCCTCTCTCTTTCTCGCAGGATTCTCCAAGATGATCCTCGCTGGCCCTCGCAGAGCAAAGAGGCACACGTCTGAGCGATGCCAAGCTTCTCCTCTGCTCTCACGCACCGTCTGGTGAAAGGCTCTGCCTGACGTCTCCTGCCGAACCTGGGCCACGAGTAGGCGGCCCGACACAGATGCGCGGACCGGGCTGCAAACCGTAGGCCCCTCCTGGGCCCAAAGCGGTCCTCGCTTCAGAGTCTTTCGCTGTACACGTCGGTCGGAAGCAGGACAAGTAGACTGGGTTCAGGCCCTCCCAGATAATGACAACACACAGCAAAAGCATACCGATTATTGAGGTAGCAAGACGCCTAGAGTAGATTGGGATCTGAGAGTTCAAAAATACATTCTTTCAACGACCGACGAGTACATGCGTCAGATTTCACCGCAGTACTGGTTCCTTCCTGGCGTCCTTCTCAGCCTCTGGACTGCCCCAAGGCGGTCCACGATCGCCCCAATGATGCAGCCCCATGTTTTCAAAAACCGCTCTCAAGCGGCCCAAAGCATCTTGTAGGAAGCAAGATGTCCGCAAGAGCCCCGAGGGACCCCAACATGCCGCAATAGGCCTCCAAGACGCGTCCACGCAGACCTCCAGAACGGCCCCGGTGACCCACCCAGAAACAACATGCTGTACCCTGTTGTCGGCTTCCAGCGCTTTTTGAGCCTGCGGTGGCCTCGAGAAGGCAGGGCCTTCAGGCCTCAGAGGGCCCCACGACGCCCCCGACCCCAAGATAGCCAAGGAACACCCCAAAAGAAGGGCCCAGGACCGCCGTAAGAACGGAACGCTCCAAGACGGCAAGAGTGGAGCGCTGCCAACGGGCCTGAGACCCGACCAGACTGCTCCACGATGGTTCTGCCGAGCCCTTCTGGGAGACCTCAGCATAGTCATCGCGCCCAAACCGTTCACAAGACCCCGCACAAGCCCAAAGAGGCACCCCCCGCCCGGAGGCCTCAAGAGCGGCCCGAGGGTGTCCCAAGAGTTCCCCAAGAAGCCTCGAAGAAGCTCTAAGACAATTCCAGAAGAGCCAGCGCAGCAACCAAGCGATGTGACGACCACGCCACGCTACAAGCTCGTGCAGTCTGCTCAGCAGAAGCAGCTAGAAGCATGCAGCGGGAAGGCGGCCAACGTATACAGGCACTCGGCCAGCCCTAGTCATAGGCGTTTCACAGAGGAAGTCACGGAGGGGTTTACAAGAAACCCGCCCTGCCACGTCGATTTGCGAATTGCGCTTGTTCGGCTCTCGATAAGGTGGTGCGGCCTCGATGCTTGCGGGCCTGCGCCCGCTGCTGGGTGTGTACCCGTGCCGTTCTCACTGAAAGGGTGTCTTGCTAAGGGGGGGTGTGCCCATGCCAGACAACCTCCTCGAATAGGGGAGGCCCCAGGGTAGACTGGCACTTGGGCGCCAGAACTATCCGCAGACCAACCTTACACGGACGGGCTAGAGCGCTGCTCCCAGGAAATCCACATGGTGTTCCTACCCGAGCGCGGTGCTCGGGCACGGTTGCGTGTATTGCATCTTCGGGGGGCCTTGCATGTCCCATCGTGCTGCTGTTCGCGTCGAATCCGCATCGTATTCAGGTCGAACGCGTCGAATCCGCGTCAAATCCACGTTCAATCCAAGTCGAATCGACGCCGAATCCAAGCCGAAATCCACATCGAAGCCAATTCGGACACAAACAAAAACCACCATTCACATGACGGGCAAGGCCCCGCGAAAATGCAACGTAAAGGGGCGATGGTTTGCCGCAGGCGGACGGGATATCGAGAAAGACGCGGTCACAGCGAACACCGCGATGTCCTTGATCCGTCGCGTCTCGCCCTGCGGGATCGCCGATATGCAGACCGCCGTGATGACCAGCAGGTTGAATGCCGCGCTGCCAACGATGCCAGAAGAAGGAACATGCTGCACAAGCATACACTTTCAGAGGTCCGCGCGGACTTCTTGGATCGGCGTTGGACCCCCTTGGTGGCACCCCTGGCGCCACCCTTTGTGGGCCTTGAGAATTTGTGTCCGATCCCGCTTTTCAACGTCTGTTTGTTCAGTTCCGATTCCAGCTCCAATCCCGATTACGGCGCCGATGTTGTTTCATGTGTCACGCTTCGGTCAACATGAAATTACCCTGGCGACGTAACCAACCTTGCGCAATGCGGGGCATAATAACATCAGGATTGCTACAACGTGGGCGATGACGTAACATGGACGCATGTGATTTTGCGAGTAGCAATCGGAAGGCTCGCAGGCACCCGATCAAGATCCAAGGGCTGCGAAATAACAAATCACCCCCGTTGGCTGTGCCATGCGCCCGTTGCACCCACGTATCCCACAGTAGCTCTTGAGAGATCCCGCGGGATACGTGCAGGCGCAACGTTATGGCCATTGCCCGGCAGATGGTCTGTTTCACACATCACCCCCGTTGGCTGTGCCATGCGCCCGCAGCGTATCCCACAGCAGCTCTGCAGAGCCCCCCAGGGAGGGCGAGGCCTCGCTCAGATCCCGGCGGTGCCTCACTCCGCAGGACCCACCCGCAGCCCTCGAAAGTGGCGACAGCGTCGCAGGTCGCAGCCCCCCCCAGGGACGGCGAGGTCTCGCTCAGATCCCCGCGGTGCCTCACTCCGCAGGACACACCGGCAGCCCTCGAAAGTGGCGACAGTGTCGCAGGTCGCAGCCCCCTGGGGACGGCGAGGTCTCGCTCAGATCCCCGCGGCGCCTCACTCTGCAGGACCCACCAGCAGCACTCGAAAGTGGCGACGGTGTCGCAGATCGCAGCCACCCAGGGACGGCGAGGTCTCGCTCAGATCCCCGCTGTGCCTCCCTCCGCAGGACCCACCAGCAGCCCTCGAAAGAGGCGACAGCGTCGCAGATCCCAGCCCCCCCAGGGACGGCGAGGTCTCGCTCAGATCCCCGCGGTGCCTCACTCCGCAAGACCCACCAGCAGCCCTCGAAAGTGGCGACAGCGTCGCAGATCGCAGCCCCCCCAGGGACGGCGAGGTCTCGCTCAGATCCCCACGGTGCCTTTCTCCGCAGGACCCACCGGCAGCCCTCGAAAGTGGCGACAGCGTCGCAGATAGCAGCCCCCCAGGGACGGCGAGGTCTCGCTCAGATTCCCGCTGTGCCTCACTCCGCAGGACCCACCAGCAGCCCTCGAAAGAGGCGACAGCGTCGCAGATCCCAGCCCCCCCAGGGACGGCGAGGTCTCGCTCAGATCCCCGCGGTGCCTCACTCCGCAAGACCCACCAGCAGCCCTCGAAAGTGGCGACAGCGTCGCAGATCGCAGCCCCCAAGGGATGGCGAGGTCTCGCTCAGATCCCCGCGGTGCCCTCGAAAGTGGCGACAGAGTCGCAGATCGCAGCCCCCCAGGGACGGCGAGGTCTCGCTCAGATCCCCGCGGTGCCTCACTCCGCAGGCAGCAGCCCTCCGACAGCGTCGCAGATCGCAGCAGGACGGCGAGGTCTCGCTCAGATCCCCGCGGTGCCTTTCTCCGCAGGACTCACCAGCAGCCCTCGAAAGTGGCGACAGCGTCGCAGATCGCAGCCCCCCAGGGACGGCGAGGTCTCGCTCAAATCCCCACGGTGCCTCACTCCGCAGGACCCACCGGCAGCCCTCGAAAGTGGCGACAGCGTCGCAGATAGCAGCCCCCCAAGGACGGCGAGGTCTCGCTCAGATCCCCGCTGTGCCTCACTCCGCAGGACCCACCAGCAGCACTCGAAAGTGGCGACAGCGTCGCAGATAGCAGCCCCCCAAGGACGGCGAGGTCTCGCTCAGATCCCCGCGGTGCCTCAGTCCACTGGACCCATTAGCAGCCCTCGAAAGTGGCGACAGCGTCGCAGATCGCAGCCCCCCAGGGACGGCGAGGTCTCGCTCAGATCCCCGCGGTGCCTCATTCCGCTCGACCCACTGGCAGCTTTCGAAAGTGGCGACAGCGTCACAGATCGCAGTCCCTTGGCCAAATGCACGCACAAGAGGTACTGCAGCCAGGATGTACACACACACACAGACACGAGGTACGCGCAAGACAAGAGGAGACAAGACGGAAGCGGGAGACGGGAGGTGGGAGGCGGGAGGAGGAGGAGGAGGAAGAGGAGGAGGAGGAGGACTGGAGACCGCAGCGCTCTATTCAAAACGAATACCCAGCCAAGGAGGGTTGGGAAAAAACAAATACCATCAGATCAAGAGCCAGATCTGCGGAAACGGCAGAAACGGCCCTGCCGCTTCTCAGGCCCAAAGAGGCGCCGCCCATGGCGCCGCCCCTGGCGCGCCAAGGAGGCGGCATCACGTCCATCGGAACCACTGTGAAGTCCTGCGGCTCACACGCCCCTGGAACCAGGTGGACTGCCTCGCCCTAGCGTCGACCGATCTGATCGTGCGCTGGGTGATCCAGGCCGGAGCGGCGATGGAGGGGAACCCAGGGCCCCCCCGGACAATACTCGGACCACAGCGGGCTGGACACCGTCTTCTCGGCTCCCACAGAGGCGCGGATCGACCCAAGAGATCCGCGCGGGCCTCCGACAGGTTCTGCTCGCGCAGGCGTCTCCTCTTCGAGATGGTCGAGGGCCCCAGGGCGCCGCTCCTCATCTTGTTCGGGGCCAGCTCGATCAGGCTCAGCAGGATCTCGGGGGCGCTGGATCCCAGGGCCATCAAGGTCAGGTTTGCCACCGTGTCGTTCCAGACCTTCACGGTCCGTCGTCGCTCTGCGCTCCTCGCTGTGCTCCCGGAGTCTGGGCTTGAATCCCCGACTGAATAGCAGTTCTTGACTATGATCTGTCTCTTCTCGGAGGTGATCTTTTCGATCGCATTCATGAAGATGTCGGATATTATTCCGACCCCCTGGAAGCACCATAACAGCCCGATAAGATATAGGATGGCACCCAGGGCCTGGCTTTCGATGTGGACGAGTGGAAGGACGACTCCATCAGCCCCGCCCAATATGAGCGGCCTTCCGCCCTTGCAGATCTCGGCCATCACAGCCGCATGACACGCTCGTGTCGACGCGGCTTGAGCCGCTATGACTCTGGAGGAGGCCGTGGGAGAGGACCACAGCTCGGCCATGCTGATCAAACTTAGCGTGGAGGACACGTGCACTGGAGGCAAGGGGTACTGGAAGATTTTCGCCGCTTTCGGGCCCCGTGGGGCAGGCAACCGCACGTGAACCCTACTCCTGCAGGTGACTCCCCAAAAACGAGCCGGAGCTCAAAGTTCGGAAGATCTCTGCAGCCAGGTGAACCCCAGCGAGGGTGTCCGATACTGCAGCGTCGACTGGACCAGGAAGGGTAGGATTGCAAGTAGTCGCGGATGGGGGGTCTCCACGGGCCAAGGGACCGTCATAACTACCCCAGCAAAACATTCGACTCTCACAAAGGTTAATCGGCGGATCGAGACGTAGGATGCCGGCTGCTGGTCTATGACGCAGCCAGGACGGGGGGGGAGAGTACGGCCACGCGCACATTGGTGTTTTTTTGTCCCAACCATCATGTGGTGCTGGGTCCTGGCTTCGAGTACGCATCGAGAGGTAACCCGTCACGGCCAACCTCTGGGACCCTATCAGCAAGAAGGCGTTTCTTTATGTTCGGCGATGACGGGCGTCATGGGGGCGGAGGGGGGGAGAGGGCGGGGGGGGGTATGACGTGACTCCCCCCCCGCCGTGTGGTTCCGGCACCACAGCCGCGCCCGCGCGCACGACGCGACGAGCGACGAGCGACGAGCGACGACGACGACGCGAGCAGCATGTAAGTGGCGATCTGCCCGTTGCGCCTGTGTACACCACAACTCTCGCGTGCACCACACCGCGCGTGCACCACAGCGCCTGCGTATACCGCAACAGCCGTGTGCAACGCACCGCCCGTGTATACCACAATACTTGGGAGCACTACAGCGCCGGTGTACATACACCGCAGCAGCCATGTGCAACACAATGCCTGTGTACACCACAGTGCTTGCGTGCACCGCAGCGCCTGTGCACGCCACAACGCCTGTCTACACCACAGCATCCGCGTGCAACGCAGCGCCGGTGTACACCACAGTGCCTGCGTGCATAGGACAGGTAGAAGGAGCATGTACGTCCGGATCTGATGCGGACAACTAAACGCCACGCCAGGAACGTTCTGATAATCGAATGCGACGTTTTTCCCTCCTACCTCCTCCTCAACCTCCTCCTCCTCCTCGTCCTCCTTTTCCTCCTTCTTATCCCCTGTCGTGCGGTTTGGCGTTGCAACGCACGTGCGCATCTCAGCGTGCACCGCAGAATGGTCGATTGAATCGGTCCACTTGGTTCTCGGCGGCCAGCTTAGCTGAAGCCTCGTGGACGCAAATGGGAGTTAGGGTGATGCGGGCGGACTCGCGGGGCAAGGGTTCCTTCTGAAATTCTATACACAACAATGGTGCTGTGTTGCACACGGCTGGTGTGGTGCACACAGGCGCCGTGGCGTACACAGGCACTGCAATGCACGCAGGTATTGTGGTGTACACTGGTGCTGTGTTGCGCACGGCTGATGTGGTGTACGGAGGCGCTGTGGTGTACACAGGAGCTGCTGTGCCCGCAGGCACGGTGGCACAGACTGACGCTGTGTTGCACGCGGCTGCTGCGGTGTACATCGGCGGTGCGGTGTACACAGGCGCTGTGGTGCACGCGGGTACTGTGATGTACACAGGCGTTGTGGTGCATACCGCCACCTACATGTTCGTGCTACCCGTCCTCCGTCATTCCTAACCATTCCCAAACGGCGCCGGCGCGAAACGTGACATCATCGACCCCCTCCCCCCCCAGATGATTGCCGTCATCGGCCCGGACTTAAAAACAGGCTCCAGCCGCGTCCTCGCGCACGACGACGATGAGCGACGAGCGACGAACCACGACGACGACGACGCGACGACGACGACGACGACGACGACGACGACGACGACGACGACGACGCCTGCGGACCAGACACCTATGCGGATTCCTACGCGGACACCTACGCGGATCCCAATGCGCACGGCGGCAGTGCCCGGAGCGCACTGGGGGGGGGAGCGTTACGTCATAAGGGGGGGGGGGAGCGGGGGCCATGACGCCCGTCATGCCCCAAGCAATAAAGAAATGGCCTCCAACGGCGCTCTGTCCTTCGCACGCACGCCTTTGGCCTTTTTCTAGCCCCCTCCCCTAGTTTCCACATGTCATGCGCTACTCCCAGCTGCATATAGTTGGGTCCTTCGCCGAGCTAATTTACGACGGATCGTGGCCGGCTGGATCAAACATGTAGCCAGCACTGAGGCGAGAGCTCGATCCCTGAATAACATGTGAGGAAATCTTCGGCGAAGCGGCTGCCAGACTGGGCCATCTAGGGAGGCGGTCCCCGCCTCCCCGTCCCCCCTTGGGACTCTTCCCTTATTTATCAACTGGAACCACGCGCGCGCTTCGCGCGCGCTTAGGTTCTAGCTGGGATCGTCACCGTCGTCATCATGAACATCACCATCGCCATCATTCCCCCCGCCAGGGCTAATGTACATCTTTTCTGGTTGCTTCTGGCCGGAATACAAAAGGAGTTTCTGTAGTTAGAGTCTCTGGGGGAAGTCGCGGGGCCCCTCAGGATACGTACGGATGCCTCTGATAATACCCCAGCGTGCCCCACGAGATGGCCAGAGGGTGCCCGAACAGAACCCGAGGACGTCGACGACGGCGGCGATGAAGACGGCGGCGATCGCGGCGACGAAGGTAGCGGCGGTTGCCATGGGTTAGTACCCAATCAGAGCTTGCCTCTGTAAGGGTCCTGGCGGATTAAAAGGTTCGATGAGGTTCGGCAAGATTCCGGCCCCATGCGGCCGGGCCGGGTGCCCGGGTGCCCGGGTGCCCGGGTGCCCGGTGCCTGGGTGCCTGGGTGCCCGGTGCCCGGGTGCCGGGGTGCCTGGGGGCCCTATCGCCCTATAGCCCTGTAGCCCTATTGCCCTATAGCCGTATAGCCCTATAGGACTATAGCCCAATAGCCCTATATCCCTATATCCATCTAGCCCTTTAGCTCTATAGCCCTCTGATCCTATAGCCCTGTAGCCCTATAGCCCCATAGCTCTACAGCCCAACAACCCTATAGCCCAATAGCCGAATAGCCCACATAGCCCTATAGCCCTATGGCCCTAGCCCTATAGCCCTATAGCCCTACAGCCCTATAGCCCTGTAGCCCAATAGCCCTGTAGCCCAAGTCGTTTTCATCCTGAGTCGTTTTCTGACGGTCCCGGGAACCTGCGAGGGGCCCCGGAGGCCGAAAATTAACAAAAACCGCCGTCGTGATTTTTCCAAGACGTCGGAGGTCCAGGTCGTGCTTCCCGCCTCCCCAGACCTCCGACGTCGTAATTTTTGCGACCTCGGGCCCAGGAATCGATTGGGAAAACGCACATGGGAAGGCAAGAAATGATGGACCCATCATTTCGTACCTGTGCCTTGATCAGTGGGACGGGCTTCGCACCGCCGCACATCACAAGACACGCTCGAGCGGATCCAGCCGTGGCGACGTCGGGGACTGCAGAAGGTCGCAAGGACACAGAATGTGAAAGGAAGAGAGAGAAAGAGAGAAAGAGAGGGAGAGAGAGACAGACAGACAGAGAGCGAAGGAGAGAGAGAGAGAGAGAAAGAGAGATGGAGAGAGAGAGAGAGAGAAACAAAAAAAAGACAGAGAGAGAGAGAGAGGCAGAGAGAGGAAATGGAGAGGAGGCGAGCTTGAGTCAACGAAAGTCGCAGGGAAGGGGGCAGGGGGAAGAAGGCCAGAGAGCGCTGAAGGATACAAATACTGGAACCCTCTTGGGATTTTTTGGGGGGCCTCGTCCGGCCGCTCGCTGGGAGTTTGACGTAGCTTCTCGGGAGCCTCTGAACCTGTCGGGGGCCTCCTGGAAGCAGGTTCGAAGCATTTTGGGGGCCGATTTGGGGCTTCTCGGGGCCTCCTTTGGGCCTCTTGGGGGTCTCCTGGGACCTCTTGAGGGGCCTCCTTGGGGCCTCCTGGCGGCCTCTTGGGGCGGAAGGCTCGAGCTTGCGGTTCGTGGTCCCCCTCTGGGCCCCCTCTTGGGCCCGTCTTGGGGCCCTCTTGGGCCATCTTGGGCGCCTCTTGGGCCGTCTTGGGGCCCTCTTGGGCTGTCCTGGGGCCCTCTTGGAAGCTTCTTGGGCCGTCTTGGGGCGGTCTTGGGCGCCTCTTGGGCCGTCCTGTAACGTCGGAAAGCCCAAAAGGCAACTTTGTTGAAAATGTACGTTTTACGAAGGGAATGGGCCAACTTTTGCGTCTAGGGGCCCTCTTGGGGCGCATGTTGGAGGCTTCTTGGGGCGTCTTGGGGGCGTCCTTGGACGTCTGGAGGCCATCTTCAGCATCTCGGAGCCCTCTTGGAGGCCTCTTGGAAGTTTCTTGGGCCGTCTTGGGCGCTCCTGGGGCCGTCTTGTCTGACCGGGGAGGCCTCCGGCAAGCCCCGACGAGCCTCCGGGCCCCCCGGAGCCCACATTTGTGGTCGAGGTCCCGGCCCCGGGCCCCCGGACCCAGTGCGCCGTTATATGTATACGTCCATGGGAGACCTCCAGCGGAACGCTATTCGGGAAACGCGACCCAGGATGAGCAACTGGCCAGCTCCGTGGATCTGCGGACTCGCTTCCCTCGCCCGGCTACACGCAGAAGTGACCCGCGCAAGAGTGGCCCCCGGGTGCGCGGCTTGCCGATCGCTGCACGCGATGCGGCGGCAGTGGCCTGCGATCTCGGGCTGAGCCTCCCACTCGGGCCCCTCCGAAGGCCGCTCACCAGAGGGCCCTCTGGGCAGGGGCTAATTACTCGTATGGGCGGCGCGCCCAGGGGGGGAAGGCAGGGGGGGCCGTCCTTCTCAGAGGCGGCGGGGCTTCTGAGAAGTCCTCCCGCCTTCTTACAAGCCTGCTGAGCCTCCTCCGAAGCCGCAGGCGGCTACTCTAAAGGCGGGGGGGCTTCCGAGAAGCCACGCCGCCTTATGAGAAAACTGGTTCCCTTTGCCCTCCCCCTGGGCGCGCCGTCGATCTTGTTACGTGTAGCGGGCTCCACAGACATGCGATGTCTTGTTCTGTTCAAGACGTGGACGCCCAGATGCCTTGACCCATTCCCTGGGACTGGTTTTTAATCCAGAATCGTTTTTCAACGGACCTAGGGCCTGGCAAGGGCCCCTGGAGGCCGCAAACTGTCAGAGACCCTCCGTCGTGATTTGTTCACGACGCGAGCATGTCTGGGCCAGGAACTCATTCGCACATGGCACATGGCGAAGGTCTTCGCGACCCCATCTCCAGGACCGGGCCTTGTCGCGCGGTTCGTGCTCTACTGCCTGGGCTGTTCGCCGAAGTCGCGAGCAGACGCCTTCAACCCTTTCATGTTTCGCGACACCAGAAATCGGGGGACTTCTCATGCATGGTCGACCTCGTCGTTGCAACAGTCACGACGGCAAGTTGTTGACTGGTTTGTCCGCGAGGGGGCCCTCGGCGGGCCCCCGACCGTCACAAAGTCACTCGGGATGAGAAGCCGGTCCTAGGGAATGGGATCGAGATAACCGTGGGCCCACGCATTGGCAAACGAAAAGACCCTCGGGTTTACAACATCCTCACGCTCCGGCCCCCATCGGGTTTTCTCGATAAACGGGTCGGCCCGCGTTCACACCGGCGCCTTCCTCTGGGGCCCTGTGGGAGCCTCCCGAGAGCAGGGGCAAGGGTCCTCCGCATTGGGTCCACACATAAAATGGGTTTTCCAATGGTAGCACTGTCATCGTGAAAGGCTGCCTTGAATGACAGATGGCGCGCGTGCCTGTCGCAGAGATGCCACCATTGCTCGCATTGGTACGAAGGACAATCAAATGTGTACGTACTGTCATCGTCCTGTCAACACGGAACGCCACAAAATAAACCTAATAGATAAACAACTAAACAAATGATAGCCACGGCGAGCCTCGGTGACGAGTAGGCCCCCTGGATAAGACCTCAGGAGCAGCCATAAAACCAGGGCCCTTCCTGGGCACAAGGTGGTCCTTGTTTCAGCGTCTTCACTGTACTGACCCTCGCTGGGAGCCTCCGAAAACCTCAGACACCCTTACTGACCCACCGACCCACCTGGTAAGGCTTCGGACTGCGCACAGGCAGCCCCCCCCCCCCTGGTAGTTCTGTCTCGCTTCAAGAAGCTTCCCGAGTGGTCTGGGGCGGTCTCAACACCCGAGCCTGGGGCCGCGGAGCGCCCCAATGGCGCCGATGGAGGCGGCGCGAGGTCGTTGAGAACGCCGGGTCTCGGGGGGCCTGTTGAAGCCAGATGGGACTACCTTGGAGGGCTCTCTGCGCGCAGCCCGAAGCCTCACACAACCTTCCCGAATCACCTTTTCCTCCTACCCGTTCCCCTCCCCCTTCCCCCTCCCCCTCCCCTCCCCTCCCCTCCTCCCTCCTCTCCTCCTCCTCCTCCTCCTCCTCCCTCCTCCTCCTCCTCCTCCTCCTCCTCCTCCTCCCTCCTCCCTCCTCCCTCCTCCTCCTCCTCCTCCTCCTCCTCCTCCTCCTCCTCCTCCTCCTCCTCCTCCTCCTCCTCCTCCTCCTCCTCCTCCTCCTCCTCCCCCGCCCCACCCTCATGTACTCCAGCAGCAAGCTCTCGTTTCCGCCCAGCTTCTCGAACAACGGCTTGAAGCTGTCGGCCTCCAGGCGGCGCGAGGCCGTCCCCACGGGGAGGGGGAAGGAAGGCGAGCGGGAGGAGGAGGAGGAGGAGGAGGAGGAGGAGGAGGAGGAGGAGGAGGAGGAGGAGGAGGAGGAGGAGGAGGAGGGGGAGGGGGAGAGAGAGAGGAGGAGGACGAGGAGGAGAAGGACCAAGGTAAACCCAAGAAGCGCCGACGATGTTTCGACTTCCCAATCGTGCCTGAAAACCATCCCCGGGAATTCTGCGCCACGAATATGATTGTTGCGTCCTGACAATCCGAAGGTGTGCCAGAACGCCCCTCCTGGGATTCAACACAGCGAATCCATGTGACCCTTGCGCCCTGACACTCTGAAGCCTTCTGACTAGAAGTCTGGGCCAAGGAAGAGCGGCGCAAACCTTAGACTACAATCGCCGGCATTCCCGAGAGGGTGGACGAGGAAACCTGGCCGAGGCCTTGCCCGAGAGCCCCAACGCTGCCAACAAAAACTCAGGACCCGTTTCCCGGAAGACGCGTTGGCTTCACGGCGGGTGCTGCTGCCGGCGCCGCCGCTGCCGGCTGACGCTGCTGCCGCTGCCGCCGCAGACCGCTGAGGCTACCCCTACAACTACCTGCGCTGCGGGCCGCTGCCCTCCCCCGCCTGCCGCCCATCCGCTGGCCTCTCGCGCGCCTCCGCCCCCCCAGAAGCCCGAGAGTATCGAGACTGACGCTTTCCTGCACTATTGGGACTGCCAAAACCACGAAACGGGACGAACAGCCGGTCCTGGGGAAAGGGTGGAGGGGTCTGGGGCCCCGAGGCTCCGAAGCATCGAATCATCGGAGGTCTGTGCCCACCGCAGGTTGGTTCTATGTACTTGACTGTCTCGGGCCCGCAGAGGGGCCCAAGCTACCTACCCAAGCAGGGGTGCCCGCAATATCGGCGCGCCACGCCCACTTCGGCCACCCCTCACACGTCTCGTGCCCCTCAGGGCCCAGCCGCACGAGCGCGGCCCGCCCACTTCGGCACACCTCTCACGCGCCTCATGGCCCATTGGCAGTGGGCTCCAGCCATGGCCCAACTGGTGCCCGCACGTGCGCGCTTCGCCCACATCGCCAGGCCCCCCACACGCCTTTCGCCCCACAGGGCCAATTCAGGGCCCCCTCCTTTGGGGCCACCTTCCTGGCATCCTCGAGCGCCACCCCCGTTCCCGAACACCCGACGCATTACCCGGAGCCGGTTTCTCATCCCGGATCGTATCGCTGACGGCCCAAAGCCTGGCGAGGACCTCCAGATGCCGAGAATGTCCGAGAACCGCCCGCCGCAATTTTTTCACGGCGAGGGGGCCTGGGTTCCTTGTTGCACCCCGCAACCGAGGGCCCAGGCTGCTCCCCTCAAACCTGACACCGCAAAACAAAATGCAACATCGCAACAAGTCGCCACAGGAGCCTCGGACCCAACCTTTCTGCGTCATTTCTCGTGCCAGATCAATCAGCCAGCGTCCTGGGGCCCGGAACCGGGCGAAAACGCCCGCCGTCGTGAAAAAAATACAACACCAGGATCTCAGCCCAGACATGCGATGCTCTGACTTTTTCGACGGGGGGGCCCCAGGGAGTCCCGGCCTTTTCCCCAGGGCCAGCTTGTCCCGAGGCCCCGCGAGGGCCCCAGAGGGCCGAACATGGCCAAGAACCTCCCGCCCTGATTTTTGTGACGACGCGGGCATGCGCCCGGGTAGTAGGCAAAGAGAGGCGCCGAGGAAGCAGACCGCGAGAAGCGTCCAGCCCGAGGGGCGCTGCCGGCCAGAGACCTGGCCGGCCGCCGACGTCATGGCGGCGCCGACGAGGGGGGGGGGGAGGAGGAGAGGAGGGAGCACGGGCGGGCGGGGCGGGGAGGGGGAGCATGAGGCGAGCGCCCCCCCCCGCGCCGAGATCCCGGCGCAGGAGACCGGGGCGCGCTGCCCCGTCCGGGAGGGCCCGTGCCCAGCTTTTGCTCCCGGCGCACACACACACACACCTTGCCCCGCCCGCTCGCTTGCGCCCGGCGCCTGCGCCTGCTCCCGCTCGCCTGCGCCCGCCTTGCCGTCGCTCGGACGTCCATTTCCCGTGCATTTTTAGGTTTCGTGCGTGTTTTTTTTTTGCTCGATGGTCCAGGATGGTCCTCGATGGTTCTCGCCGAGAAGAGATGCACACGTCCGAGCGATGCCAAGCCGCTGGCTCGCGCGAGCCTGGCAGGGGCTCTCGGCGGGCCGGCCCGCCGGCCCTCCCCGCCCCTCGCCCGCGGCGGCGCGGGGCCGTCCTGCAGGGACTGCGAGAGGCCGAACTGCCCCACGTACGCCTTGCCGGGCCGGGGGGGCGGGCGACTCGACGTGGACGACGGCGACGGCGACGAGGACGACGAGGACGAGGACGAGGCGTACGAATACGAGTACGAGTACGACGAGTACGACGACGAATACAACGACGACGACGACGACGACGACGACGACGACACGAAGTACTTCCCCAGATCACCTCGCGTAGTGAAAAAAACGCGACGTTTCGGACATCCCCTTTCGGCCTTCCGCGCCAGGCCGTTTTCGGCCTTCCGAGGTTTTTGGCCGTTTTTGGCCTCTGCAGGGCCCTCGCCGACCCACAGGGCCCACTCAGGAAGAACAACCAAAGCCAGGGAATGGGTCGAGACCTCTGGGGGTCACCAGTGTGCAAACTCATGAAGTCGGGGGTCTGGGTCTTGGGTTGGGGGTTCGGAGAAGGATGACGGCGACGAGGGCAACATCGGCGACGACGACGACGACGACGACGGCAACGGCCGTCGAGGGCAGCGACAGCGACAGCGACGACCACGAGGTCAAGATCGACGACGACGACGACGACGACGACGACGACGACCAGGACGGCGAAGACGGCGGCGGCGCCCGCCCTCTGCCTGGGCGATCGGTGTCGCACCGTGAAGAGGGGAACGGAGGAGCCCCGACCACTGGCGGTAGCTGCTTGAGGGAGTGGGCGTCTCCCAGGCGGCTCCAAGTGGCCACGGAGCTTCCCAAGGAGTCCCCCAAGAGGCCCTCCAACAGAGCCCAGTAGGTTCCCAAGAGAGCCCCAAAAGAAGGGCTCCAGAGCGTCAGCGCCGTCGTCGCCGCCGCCTCCGTCGTCGTCCCCCTTCAGGGTCGACGGCACCGGTTGTGAGGCCCTCCCAATAAAAGGCGTTTCCAATACTATGTCCTCGGGCAAACATGCAATAACAGAAACTTGCACCCACACCCCCTCGCCCAACCAGAGCTGTCAACATCCCTGCAGGCGACATCGCACACGACTGCCTTGCACCACCCCCTTGGGGCTCAGCGTAACCCCCAACACACAATCCGCCTCGCACATGCTGTGCGAATCTTTTCTCCATGAGATATGGTAGGCCATGTTCTCGACCAGAGTGGGAGTATGGGTAGTCTGTCTGGTACGGTGCTAATCCAGCGTGGCAAACGCATCATATACGAGCAAACATGTGCGATGAACTCAGAATCATGCTGCGCTTCATTGTCAGCTATTCGTCCTGGGCTCATTCGGCATGTCATGCCACTTGCATAACATCATTCGCACATGCGCAGGACTCGTTCGCCAAAGGAGTTCGACTCCCTGGTGTTTCGACTCGCGCGCCCGGATGATTGTGCGAGAAGATGTTTCTCCGCGAGAGCGCGCCGACAAGCAGCCGCACACGATGGTCGTCGAACCTCGGGCGGTGACTCGTGCTGGCCGCCAGTGGCCGCCACCGAAAGTCGGCCCGAAACTCACATAGGCTCACCCAAATAGACAGGGAGGCCAAGGCGGACGGGGCGCAGACGTGCGACCGGGGGGGAAAACGGGCAGTGGCGTGGCGGGCGTATGCCCCACCCTGAAGCAGAAGCAGGCGGCGCAGGCGTAAACCGTCGGAGGCCCAGCGCCGATCCAAGAGATCTGCGCGGGCCTCCGACAGCTCTTGCGTGTGCAGCCTGCTCTTCCCCGTGGGAAGGGGCCAGAGGGTCTACGCTTTGGGGCCCGAGAAAACCTGTCAAAAGGGGGGGAGGGGGCCGATCCGCTCAAAACCGTTCCCCGCACCCCTCCCGGGGACGAAACCAGGGACAGCTTTTCGAGCCGCGCCCAGCCGCAGCGACGAGGGGGGCCCTCCTAGAAGTCTCCCCACGCTCTGCTGGCGGGCACCTGTGCAGGGCCACCTCGGCTCCTCAGCCGGCTCCAGGCTTGCTCGTCCTCGACGCTACATAACGAGGCCACGGCGTCCAGTGGTATACAGTCAAACGGATACGAAGGATGCATGAGAAGGATGTAAGGGCCTTGCAAGGCCGTGCCCGCACTTTTCGAACGGGGCG
This sequence comes from Prorocentrum cordatum, assembly GCA_963575745.1. Lineage (NCBI taxonomy): Eukaryota > Dinophyceae > Prorocentrales > Prorocentraceae > Prorocentrum > Prorocentrum cordatum. The sequence goes on along the minus strand of CAUYUJ010013669.1, from coordinate 156,356 downwards.
CGGCCAACGAAAGTGGCCAAGAATGGGCCGAAGAGAAAGGATGCAGCGGAAACCTGGGAACGTCTCCCATCTACACTATCGATGTTGACTGCACTCCTTGGGGCCAGCAGAAGCCAGCCGGCTCCAGGTCCCCAGCCAGCTCCAGGCTGCTGCCCTTCACCGGTGTCATACGGCGAAGCCACGGAGCCCAAGAATACACATATACTCCCGGGGACCCGCAGAAGCCAGCCGGCGGCTTCCGCCCCACGGGGGGAGCAGAGGCGCGGCGCGCGGCAGACGCGAGGCCGCGGATGGTCGGGAAGAGCCCGCGCAGCGCCGCCGCTGCTCGGGAGAAGGGTCGCCATTCTGCCATAAGAGGCCAGTCGTGCACAGGGGAACAAACGCTGACATGAACTGGTTGAGCCAGCGGGCGCAAGGGTGAAAGAGGCGGTCACGCGCCGGTCGGGCTCGTGGCGGGCCGCGCCGAAGCAGAGCAGGGCACGGAAGAAGCCACTGACATGAACAGAAAGACTCGGAGGTCCGCGCGGAATCCTCGGATATGCACTGGGGCCCCCTGGCGGCGCCTCCGGCGCAGTCCCTGGCGCGCTCCGCGCGCCAGGTAGGGGGGTCCAGCGCCGATCCGAGAAATCCGCGCGGACCTCTGAGCTTGTATGTTTATGCCTATGTTTGTTCCCCTAACTCAGCAGCTCTCGGAAACGCCTCGCCTAAGGTCGGGAACTTTGGGACGGCGTGTCGCTGCGGCGGCCCCGGCGACACGCTATGCCTTGCGAGCGGATAGCATGCCGCTCCACTACAGAGGATGGGAGGCTCGGAAAGGCTCGGGACGTTGACGCATGATGACCGCGACATGGCTAGCGTGTCGCGCCGAAGCGTGGTGGGCCAGAACTGGCCGAGCGACACGCTATCCAAAAGTTCCCGACCGCAATGAACCCTGGAGGCCCTCACCTGCCAGGAGCTCGGGAAATAAATCCAACAGAAGGCCCTTGCCTCCAAAGGATAGCGGCGCGCCGCACCAGGAGGTTGGGCGGGGGGGGGCGTCCAAGACGCCTTCGCAAAAGCCCCTGGATCGGCTGCGCATAAGAGCGGCCCCGATCAGGCAACGGTGAGCGCCGGTGCGCGGCTTGGAGTGGGTTTGCGGGGGGGGGGGGGGGGGGGGGGCAGATCGAAGCGCGCAAGCCGCTGCCATCGCACCGCCGTCAGCGATCGGGGGGCCAGAGTGGGCCCGCACCAAGCGTCCCTCTGGCGAAGGGCCACTCCCGCGCGCAGTCGATCGGGGGGTTGGGCCTTTCCAGAAGCCGTCGCAGAGGTCCCCACGCACCGATCTGAGACGCCCCATGTCCTCACAGAAGGCCGGCCACGAGCCACATGCCTGCCCTCGAGAACCAAAAAATGCAAAAACATAACCTTTCGGAGGCCCGCGCGGATTTGTTGGAGCGCGCCAGGGCCGGCGCCGATCCAGGAAGCCCGCGCGGCGCTGCGAAAGCCTGTGTTTCTGCCGTTGGCTCTTCCTCTATCTCCAGGCGCACGCCATCACTCACAGGACCACGAGCTCCCGCTCCGAGTAGCCCGCGAGGTGCCGCATCTCCTCGTTGAAGGCCCTGGCCAGGCCGCCATACACCTCCTGGTGCAGCCGCTCGACCTCATCCTCGGTGGGCTCCGCCTCACGGCGGCGCGGCCACTGGGGGGGCATGCAGAGGAAGCGGGCCTTCTCTAAAGGCCTCCCAGATGGAGGTCAGGGTGGACGGGGTCGGATGATCGCGCCGCATCGCCGATGCATCACCGATGCATCGGCGATGTCGGCGATGCATCGGCGATGTCGGCGTGGAGAAAGCCGGACTCCGCACCGAGCCGCATCCCCGATGCATCGGCGATGCGGCGCGATCCTCCGACCCCATCCACCCTGACCTCCATCTGGGAGGGTTGGGCCTGGATCCTCAGAAGGCTCAGAAGGCCTCCTGCCCAAGCGGCCCAAGCCTTCTCCGAAGCCCCGCCGCCTTCTGAGACGCCCCCTCCCTCTTCTGGGACGCACTGAGACACACTAGTACTAGATGTCCTCTTTGGAGGCTCGCGTTCGACCCGAATATATAGTATACCCATATTGTAGTAGCTCGTTTCCCGAGCCGTGTGGCCAGAAATCGCCCGCCACGACGCATACACTACAAGATTTCTCGGTGCGCGCGTCGCCCCTGGGGGGGGGGGGGGGGGGGGCGACGCGCACATAATATTAGTATGTTGGGGCGACGCCGATCTTCTCTTCTCTTATGTCGAGCATGTCCTCCTACAGGCGGATTTTGGAGGAACCACAATAATAGTTTACATATTCAAAAACGAACCAAAAAAGTCGAACAGTCGTCCCCAGAATATGTTTTGACTATTTTTGAATATTCCCCCTGTAGAGGGACATGCCCGACTTAAGCCTAAGCTTCCCAAGCCTTCTCCGAAGCCCCGCCGCCTTCGGAGAAGGCCTGCCCCGCCCTCCCCCTCCTCCTCCTCCTCCTCCTCCTCCTCCTCCTCCTCCTCCTCCTCCTCCTCCTCCTCCTCCTCCTCCCCTCGGCGCGCCGCCGAGCCTTCTTCTCGGCCTGCACGATCCGAGAGCACATCGTCAACGGCACCCGCCGGGGCACGGGCAGGCACCAGCGGCCGAGGAACAGGAGGACCGGAGGAGAGGGCCGGGTCGGGACCACGGCGGCCCTCCCTCGGCGCATCCGCTGCTTGCCGGGCCTCTCGTGGAGGCTTCTCGTCGCCATGCCCGGATCCCCCTCTCAGAGCGGGTCAGGATGGGCTCCAGGAGGCGTCCAGGGACAGCTTCGGAGCGGATCTGGGCCTCTTCTGGGGGCTTCTCGTCGCTATGGCTGGATGCGCCTCTGATTGCGGGTCAGGATGGACCCCAGGAGGCGCCCGGGGACGTCGGGACAACGGCGGCCCTCGCTGGCGCTTTTCGTGTTTTCTGGGCCTCTTGCATGCTTCTCGTCGCCATGGCTGGATCCACTTCTGAGAGCGGGTCAGGGTGGGCCTCAGGAGGGGTCTGGGGAAAGCTTTGGAGCGGATCTGGGTCCGGCGGGCGGGCGGGCCGCCATCGTCTCAACTGGCCCTCCTCCGAGAAGAGCGACACCTGCAGGCGGCGGGAGATCCACTCCAGGAGGCCGAGCGGGTCGGTGACGGCAGGGGGCCAGAAGACCACAGACGGTCAAGACTGTCGCTTCGCGTGTCGCGGCGGCGGTTCCGACGGCACGCTATGCTTTGCAAGCTGGTAGCGTGTCGCCCCGCTCCCCAGAACCTCGGCATGCTGGCGCTTTGGGACTGGGACGTGGATTACGGGTCGTGCCGAAGCGCGCTGGGCCAGCCGAACCGGCGGCGCGACCACGCTGACCAAACTTCACGACGGCATGGAGGCCGCCCACCTGGGGTCGAAGCAGACCGGTCCGGAGCATCGCGCCGCAAAGCTCATGCATCGGCGACGTCGGCGTGGAGGATCGGGCTCCACCTCGAGCCGCATCGCTGACGCGTCGGCGGTGCGGCCGCGAGCCACCGACCTCACGCTCTTCACCACCATTCGGGCGGCTTGGAGCCCGGGCGCTAGCTTGTGAGCGTTCTCTTATTCGGCGTTTCGACGTTGGGCGGAAGGGGGGGAGGGGGTGGGTCTGGCTGCGGACCTCTGCTTAGTGCGACTGGTTGCAGCAGTGTGTCCTATGGGGGAGGGGCTCCACCCGCTCGAAACATGCGCCAAAAAACAGCCAAGATCTACTCCATTGGGGGGGGGGATGGGGGGGGGGGGCGCCGATCGGCAAAACACTGAATCAAACAACGATTCCCTTCGGACACCCGCGTGCGGCAACTGTTTTTGGCAAGCCGCTGGGCGCCCACGAGCGCCCTGTGCGGCAGATCTCCTCCTCGGGCGGCGCCTCTGGCGCAGCCGCTGGCGCGCTTCGCGTGCCGTGGAGAGGGGAGCCCGCGAGGAGGGACCCCCAAAGCAAGACGAGAAGGGTGCTATCGTGAAGTCGGGCGTGTCCCCCCTACAGGCGGATTTCGGGCGAACAACCGAAAATATACAAAACATGCTCAAACATACTTTTCTAAAAAGGTCAAGAAATCGTCCCCGTACTAGTTCTGGGCTAGTTTTGAGCATTCCTCCTGTAGAGGGACGTGCCCGACTTACTACTATCATACGCTGGCTCCGAGCATGGGTTCCAACACGGGAGCTGGGAGTGTACGTCAAGTTCGCATCGTCTCGACCCTGGCGTTGGTATCTGACACCGCGGGGATCGTTCAACCTTGAACGATCGGCCATTTCCGAAACGTCCAAATCGTTCCACATCGAACGATTCTGTGTCGCCCGCGGCGTTCAACGTTGAACGCCGCTGGCGGGGTCGCCGCTGGTCGACACGACACGAACCTACCGTAGCCCCCGAGGAAGGGCTCTTGCATTAGGAGGGATGCCCCGACGATGGGCTTCAAGCATGGGACGAGAACGATGCCACACTGCGACTGGCTCAAGGCACGCTCCAGGAGTTCCGGAGCATCTGGCGACCCTCGTTCCTGCCCTGAGACCCGACGTTGCGAGAAAAAACTGTGGCATCGTGAAAATCACGACCGGAGCCCTCGACCCTCGAGCCAGATCGATCTGTGATGGTCCCGGGGCCCGACACCCGGCGAAATCGCCCGTTGCGAAGACCTTGCGACGCCAGGATCTCAGGCTGGGCTCCCGCGAGGAGGAGCATGAAGTCTTGGAAGTCCTGGAAAGCATCCGCATCTCGACTTCTTGCTCCCCTGGTGAGAAGCCCGTGGGAGCCCGCCGCCCGCGTCGAGGTGCGAACTCAGACGATCCCCGGAGCAGCGGGGGGAGACTCGGGGCTCTCTGCGTGCCCTCCAGCGGCAGGCCCCCGAGGGGCGGGATCTGTTCAGCCCTGGCTGCTCCACAAGAGAGCGTCTTTATGCAGACGCTGGCAAGTTTACTTGCATGGCGCTTCCCCCCCTCCCCGAGCACCGTTGAACTGACACCTCTCCCCGTGGGCGTGGCCTGGGCCCCACCGGCCGCTTGACCCTCCTAGGTGGAGGTATAGGTTGTTCCCTTCGGGTTTCGAGGGGTATGTCCCCACCTGGGGTGTTGAGATGGTGGGCGTCTGGGTGGGGATGAGGGTGGTGACAGGGCCAGTGAAACGATACTGACACCCCCCTCAACCGAGTCTTCAAGCAACGCTGGGAGAAACGGCGTGCAAGTGGGTTCCGGCTTGCGGCTTGCGTGAAGTGCAGATCTCATTTCAGGACTCGCCACGCACCCCCCCCGCATCCGTGCAAGTAAACTTGCCAGAGTCTACAGAAAAATGGGCACAAGCGTGGGGTGGTCGATCGCGTGGGGTGTGCAGTCGAAGCGAGGTTACAAGAGCGCGGGTCAAGACCGTGGCCCCCCTCACCGGGAACACAAGGCCCCGTCCGAGATACACGTCGGAAATGAGGCCGCTCCAAGGTGGAGAGTCAAGCACGCAGAGCGCAGGGGTACCCCTCCGATGCAAGGGCTGCTCCTAGACTAGAAAAAGAAAAATCGCCATAAACATGAACTTTTGGCGCTGCGCGCGGATTTCTTGGATCTGCGCTGGAACCCCCTCCCTGGCGCGCGGAGCGCGCCGTGGGCGGCGCCGGAGGCGCCGCCAGGGAGGCCCAGCCCGGATCCAAGAAATCCGCGCGGAGCGCTAAAAGTTTATGTTTATGGCGTTTTTCTTCTTCGATTGATCTCGTGCCGCCGGTAGGGATGGACTGTCTGTTCTTCGCGGCGCGTGGGGGGGTGGATCGCTCGAGGGGCTGGGCTCGGTGGGCCTGGGGGGGGCCGACGGGCGGGGTGTCATGGAAGGGGGGCCTGATCTAAGGAACGATGAATAAGGAACGAAGCCCCTTTTTTCCAAGGAGGATCGCATCAGGAACGATAAGCAATAAATAACGCATAGGAGCGGTCAACAACGCATGCAAGCCTAAGGAACGACCGAGCTTTGAAAAATCACTGATCCTTATTGAAGCTGCTCACTGTATACTTTTTTGATCGGCGGCTAGCTGGGTCCAGTAGGCAGTCAAACTAGCGGCGGAGGCAGGAGGAAGAGGGGGGGAGAGCCGGCGCTTAGGAAACAACCTGGGGGTATCGATGCTCCTGGCGGATCTCTCGCCCCCGACTTGCCATGGGACTCCGTCGTGGAACCCTGTCTTTCTGGCGCTACCCAGCAGAATCCCACGCGGCGTGGTACCAACCAACTGGGGCCCACAGAGGAGGACTTCATACCATTGGGGTCCACGCGATAGGGTCCAACACGATAAGGTCCCACACGATTCACCATCATGCCCTACACGATAGGGACATGCACAATAGGACCCACAAGAGAGAGCCGAGCACAAGAGGGCCTAGCACGATGCGGCCCCCCACGAGGGGGCCTCACACGGTAGGATCCTAAAGACAGGGTCAAGCATTGTAGAGTCCAATGCGATGAGGCCTCACACGATAGAGCCCAGCACGATACAATCCCAACGCACGGATAGGTACCCAGTCCATATGAACTTCCACGGTAGGGCCTCGCCTGATATTGCCCACACGAACATGTTCCAAACCACAAGGCCCCCCCCACGCGATAGTCCCTCAGGATAGGATCCCTCACGACGGTGTATCACGCGGTAGGACTCCACACAACGGGGGCGTGTATCACGCGGTAGGACTCCACACAACTGGGGCCCGCTGGGTCCCACGCGATGTGGGCCCCATACGATGGGGTCTTACACGAGAGCGGCCCGTAGATCGGACGCCATAGATTGCACTTCACAGGTTGCGCAGTCGCTGTTTGCGACCCAAGCTGTCGAAACGAGCATCATGTGTGGTTGTCTGGCCCCCTGGATAATGTGGAACATGTCGCTGGTGCCAGCGAACCATCCCGCTGCAATGATCGCTCCCTCTTCCAGGCAGATGCGCATCAAACCACGCTTCTTTCCTATGTAAAGTAGCTCTGACCCTGGCTTTGAGCGGAAGATGCCAGCAATTCCATCGGGCACAACGCCAACCATTCCTCCACGTCGTGGCACGTCTGTATCTATCCGCTTGCCATCTTTGTCCTCGGTGCGTGGATGCTCCTGTAGCCCGCGCTTGATCGACTTGCGGCTTGCAGGAATAATCCAGAGAGAAGCACACAGATATCTCAGTCCGGGCACCCAGGCTACCACCGGTGCGCCGGCAGTGTATTGCTCGAGGCCGCAGATCCACCTGCTGAAGAAAACCCACACAATGGCTCCAAAGTTCAGGACTCCGTGAGGGCAGGCAAGAGGCACCATTGGTGCAATCTTCTGCGGGTTCTCTTCCACGGCAGGCGTGCCCAAATTCTTCATCATCGGGTGAGGGTGGCTCATGTCAAACACCTGCAGGGGAAATCTACAACCGTCAAGGCTTGACAGCTCAACCAAGGGTGCGGAGGCGGAGGTGTGAGAGGATGGGGCGGAATGGGAAGAGGAGGGGGAGGATCAACTTTGCGCTTCCGTTGTAAATAACCGTACCGCTGCCCCCATGAACCTCTCCAGGGTGCGCTCTGACAATGGATTCGAGGCGAATCCAGGCGTGGCGACGAGGGATGGGCAGTGGTATCAATGTCACTTCCTCCTCCTGACCCCCGAAATACCAGCGTCATCGTGAAATACTTCGCGAGGATCACGCCCATGCGATTTCTCCGGTACCAGTCCTGAAGGGGTCGACAAGGGGGGGGACCTGCTCAGGGGGAAGGCAATGACCCAAGTTCCTCGGGCGGGGTGGGGAGCTCAAGCCCCTCTGGCGATGGCGATTGAAAGTCGATGCTTCCCTCCCTTGGGCCGTAACTCGGGCCTCCAGCAGCAGCTCAGGACGATCCGGGCACCCCGGAAACGCTCTCGGCGAGGCGCAACTGCTGGGAGGCACCCCCAGGCTGGAACTCCGACGAGAACTGACGAAGACGTCCCGAAAACTCTGATATCAACGCCGGCCAATCCCCCCCTCCGGTCGGCGCCCCCGAAGTCGCTGACGTCCGCCGTTATGATTTTTGTCGATCCGCGGTCCCAAAAGTCCCGACCGCTCCCCAGGGGCAAGTTTTCGCCGGGGATCCTCCATTTTTGATGATCCCACCGCCCAATGATTGACGACCACAGAGGCCGAAACCAAAGAAAGACGCCCGGATTGAAAATTAGGATCGTCGGAGATCCCCTAGCTTTCGGGTCATAGCTCGGCTTTCCGGCGGCCGTTCGGGACGATCCAGGCATCCCCGGAACGCTCTCGATGAGGCACAAGAGATGGCAAGCATCCCGAGGCTGGAAAATCGCCGAGAAGCAACGAAAACGCCCGAAGATGCCGAGTCCAAGAATTACCAGCTCACAGAAACCGAAATCAAGGAAAAACTGCGGGATTGAGAGAATCACATCGTCGGATATCTGGGGTCCTTGAAGGGCGGAATCGGGTGCAGCGCCAGGGCCGCCAGCAGGAGGACCCACCACTTCAGCAGCGGAGACCTCGCCACGACGAGCCCAGCCGTCGCGACCGGCAGGGCCACCGGCAAGCCGAGGATCACGAGGAAGTACGCAACGGCCAGCACGTCTTCCCCGAACGTCATCCGGCAAGGATCGCGCCGAGGAGGGGGAGGCTATGGAATGATGAGCGGCTTAAAGCAAACACGCCGGAAGAACCCGAAATCTAGCATCTGGAGAAAAACGTACGTTCAGCCTGGTTCCAATTGGGTCCAGAGCTGAAGGGGCTGGCTTCGCGCGCCTTAGATTCTTGGTGACCGCGTGCCGGCCACACAAAACTGGAGGCCTCGACTGAGGAAACCGAGGGACGAGTATCGGGGTTGTCCGAGGAGGAGGAGGAAGATGAGTACGCAGAAGAGGAGGAGGAGGAGGAGGAGTGACAAGGAGTGACGAGGAATAGGGGGAGCGCGCGCCGCTTCGGCATCTGCTCTGCCGGCACCTTGATCTCGGAGATTGCCCTCCACTGCTCCTCGGACCCCAGCGAGAAGAAGTTCGTCGGCAGTCTCCATAGCTCAAAGGCCACGTAGTCTGGCATGCTCAAGAGAATAGCGACCCAGACCTACGACTGCATGATGTTTTCAATCGTGGCTTTTCTAATTCCTTCCGCCTTCCGGCCTCCAGGGGCCGCTTACGGGCCTGGGGCTATAAAAAAGGGATCCGGGACGAAAAGCTACCTACGGGGAAGGGGTCGGGAGCACTGGGGGCGCGGATTGAAAGAATAATGAATGCCGTCGGGTGTCTGGGAAGCTTCGAGCGAATCGGGAGAAAAACGAACGTCAAAACACTCGCTCAAACTCCGCGCGTGACCACCTAGGCCAGGCAGGAAAAGCTGCGGCGGGCGTGCTCAGGGCAAGCTGGGCAGACGTTGCGACCTCCTCCTCCTCCTCCTCCTCCACCCTCCTCCACCCTCCACCTCCTCCGCCTCTCCCTCGTCCGCGAAGGAAGGGGGGAGGCGAGGGTGGAACGGGAGGGAGGTGTGAGCAGGTGAGCATGCGCAGCCAACTGGTACAAAAAAAAACTCACGGCAATAATGCACCCATCGTTGGTAGTAGTCATTACACCGAAGAAAAAACCCTATCAGCAAATGGTCCGAAAATGTGGTAGACACCATGCCTTGCCACAGCTTCGCCAGAAGGACCGAAGAGGACCAAAAGTACGGATTCCGATTCAATCTTGAAGAGGTTGTGGCATTCTTCCCTGTTCGGGCATTCGTCAATGCAAACCGGGCTTAACGGCCTTCAATGTAGACGATCTGAGAGGGCCCGTCGATGGCCCAAGTCAACTTCAAGGCGTCTCCACGACGGCCGGAAGAGACCGTCCAGACGGCGAGGAGGGCTCCAAGACGGCCCAGGAGAGCCCGAAGACGACCCAAGAGGACCCCAAGGGACCCTCAAGACTGTTCCACAGGAGCCCACGGCAACCCCAGGACGGCCCAAATGCGCTTCCAGAACTGAAGTTGAGAGGTGCGACATGCGACGGGTTCTTCTCATGTCTCCCCCTGCCCACCATCATCAGCAATATTTTCATCGCCAGCACGATCATCATTCTCATCGTCCTGCTCATCATCATCGTCGTCAGTTTCGTCTTCGTTGTCGTCGTCGTCACCATTCGACAAATTCCTCCTCCTCCTCCTCCTCCTCGGCCTCGTCATTTTCGTCGCTCTAGAGAGCCCTGGAAACCCTGGAGACCTCCAGCAGCTCTGGCAATCCTTGGCAATGCCGCAAACTCCTCGGCACTGCTTGCCATTTATGTCATCTGCCTTATGCTGCCAGGAACAGAGGGCCTCGTTCGCCTTGTTCCTATAGCGTGGGTCTCGCAATCAGACCCCGGGCGTGGCAGCCCGGTAGCCCAGCCGCCTACCGAAATCGGCGCCACACCTTCGCCCACTCTCTCAACTAGGGAGCCAACAAAGGACGTACGCGCCCAGCTATGTACATGAACACGGCCCTTCGATCCGCGAGACTGGCCGCGTTATACGAACATTTGCGCAATGCGTACTCTCGAAACTAGCGTGGATTCATGTACGTGTACGTCCTTCTGTCGCTCCTGATCAACATCCGACAGGACCCCTTCAGTGCAAGGGGGGAAGCAAGTTGCCGAAGCAACAGGGCTACAGGGCTCGCCAACGCCGGGCGAGCAGCCTTTAGAAGCCCAGCCAGCGCACGCCGCGCCGACGAGGCGCCCACGGCCAGCCACGGGCGACGCCCGGGCGAACACCCAAAGGACCACCAACCGGCGCACGCGACACCCACGAGGCGCCCACGGGCGGCCACCGGGCAAGAAAATTCTGGAGCCGCCAGCTGGCGCACGAAGCGCCCACGAAGCGGCCGCGGGCGGCGGCCACGGGCGACACAAAAACCTGGAGCCGCATGCCGACCCGGGACCGAAGAGCCCAAGCCCGCGTAAGAACCCCAGAATGTAAACACTGCTCGGGGGCAAAAAGCCGGCCCCCGAGGCCGGGACACGGTTTCGTCTCCGGGTTCCGCGCTCCCGGACCCCGAGCACGGTCGCCGCCAACCCCCCTCCCCCGCGAAGGAAGGCCAAAATTAAGGAGACACAAGATCTGCCAGAGCCGGGATCGTGGGAGGCGCTCGATCCAGAGCGCCCCCCCTGGCCTGGCGCGCGCGGGCGCTGAGGAACGCTCCTGCAGGCGCTCCCTGCGCGTTCGGGCTTTGGGCGCCCTCGTTGTCGTCGTCGTCGTCGTCGTCGTCGTCGTCGTCGTCGTCGTCGTCGTCGTCGTTTTTCTTTTTGGGGCCTCCTGGGCACCAATCGTGGCCACGGCTGGACGCAGCTCGAGCAGCCGGCCATGATGTCGGGCACATGCTAATGTGTATTAGAGATCCGTGGATCTGGCGCGTGGGCGCCAGATCCGCGGATCGGAGAAGGCACCTCCGAAACATGAGGCTGGTGCCGCCTGATTTGGCGACGGAGCGCGCCGAACCAGTATGGAAACGGGACCCGTCGCTGATCCAAACGCCTGAATTCGAACATTCACAGGGCACCCTTAAGCAACACGCCCTCTCGAGAAAACTGCCAGCGGCACTCCACGCGCGCACGGCACAGCATTCCGCAAAACACCCTTGCTTTTTTTGGCTTGCCGACGTCCGAATAAAAACCTAACGCATCGAGGGAGACGAACGTCGATTTGCGACACAGACCGGGGACTGCACCAGCACACTCGAATGCCGATGTCGAGCGAACCCGTGCAGATGTCCTTCGCCGACTTGTCCGGGTGGGCGTTCCAGTCTCCCCATGCCCAGTGAACCCATGTTTGACGGTCTCTTCACGAGCAGCGAGCGTATCCATATCCACGCCCTCGCGGTCTGGAATCCGGGACGCGATCCCGCGGATACGCGGTCGCACGGATACGCTCCGCGCGGGGCATCCGCGAACAAACGCTCCGTATCCGCGGGGTCGCGGCCCAGGGGCCCAGCCCGCGAGGCCGTGGACACGGATACGGTCAGGAGCTTTTGGATAGCGTGTCACGGCGGTGGCCCCGGCGACACGCTATGCCCTTCAAGCGGATATCGTTTCGCTCCGCCTCGCGGGGCAGGAGGTTCGGAAAGGCAGCCTAGGGACTGGGAACTGGATAACGTGTCGTGCAGAAGCGTTTTGGGCCAGACCCGGCAGAGCGACGCGCTATCCGAACGTTCCTGACCGTGATTATCCTGGGAGGTCCTGGCATACCAGGAGCTCGGAAACAAATCTACCAGAAGGCCCTCGCCTCCAAGGGATCGCTGCGCGCACCAGGGGGGTGGACGAGGGGGGTCTTCTAAGACGCCTTCGCAGAAGCCCCTGGATCGCCTGCGCACAGGAGCGACCCCGACCAGGCAAGGGCGAGCGCTGGTGCGCGCCAGAAGTTTCTGACCGTATGCTTTGCGCCCGCTCGGAGGTGACGATGGGGGGCGAATAGCCCCAGGGCGGGCATCACACGTCTTCGCCAGGGAGCATCGCCGAAGATGTGGATTGCTCGCGCCCCTGGATGCATGCGGCGGGCTCCGGAGACCCTGGACCCACAAAAAGTGCCACTTCTTGGGAGGCCAATCTTTACTTCCCCCGGCCTTCCGCCCGCTTCCGCAGGCGGAGGCGGCCAGCTTCCAGCGACCTTCCGCCGCCTTCCGCAGAGGAAGAGGTGGCAGCTCCTTGGATCCTCGAAGGCGAGGCCCTGCCTGGAACGCCTCAAATGTATCGCTCCCCCCCGGGCTATTCGCCCCCATCGTCGCCTCCCACCCACGCTGTCTGGGAGGTCTCCCGCCCCCCCGATCCGCAGGCCTCCGACGGCCCGACGCTGCTGTTAACGAGCCGCCGCCCCCCCCCCCCCCAAAGAAAAACCCTCTCGGCCTCCGTTGAGGGACAACGACAGGGGGGGGGACTGGCACAGAGGGGTATACCAGGGCACTGCTTCTGTTTTTGTTTTAAATGTGTCTTCTTTGTTTCCGATTGTTTATTTTATACCAGGGCACTGGAAACGCACATGGCCGGATTCACACGTGGTACACCTGGAGGCGACCTGCTGGATGCACGTGTGGAGGGGTCACCGTGCCTGGCCACACGAGGGCCGAGCACTCGAAAGACATGTGGCCACGTGTGCATCCAGCTCTCGCCCAGGCCGGCCACGATGGTGACCTTGGACAGGGCGGCGAAGCGTTGGATGCGCCAGCTGATGTCCGCCCCTGCGGTGGAGATCAAGGCCCGCGATATGCACAGGATCCTCGGTGACTTTGACACGCGCGCGATTATGCCAGTCCTGGGAAAGAAGTCGAAGACCCACCGCCATTCCGCCACGTTGCAGCACATCGGCAAGGAGCTCATCTCGGATACGTTCAAGGTTTGCCCAGCGGCAGCGGGGGCCACGCCTCCATGGGAGCACGCGACCACCAGCGCCGAGGAGGTTCGGCCGGCGGCGTCTGCAGCGACCCACACCATGTGCATCCAATCGGCGATACGTCGCCGATAGATCGGCGATACGACCCCGGTTGCAGATCCGCACGTTCCTTGGCGGGGCGAGCTGCTGGGCCCCTATCGGCGATGCGTGGACCACCAGGGGGAGCCAGAGGGGGGTCCCCCTGGTGGTGTGGTCCCCGCCTCTCGCTCGAGACATCCCCTGTCCCCAGCTCGGGAAGGCATCGTGGACCTCCTCGCTGGAGGTGTCCCGCCTGGTGGTGGTGGTGGTGGTGGTGGTGGTGGTGGTGGTGGTGGTGGGTGGTGGTGGTTTGTGGTGGTTTGTGGTGGTTCGTGGTTTGTGGTTTGTGGTGGTGGTGGTGGTGGTGGGGGTGGTGGTTTGTGGTTTGTGGTGGTGGTGGTGGTGGGGGTGGGGGTGGTGGTGGTGGTGGTGTCGATTCTCCCTCCCCCGACGCGGGCAACGAGAATCATGACAAACTTCTGTCGAGATCTCTCGAACCGTCAGAGATCATAGACGCCCACGGGGGCCACAAGGCCGAAGACCGACTGGAGACCCACGGCGAAGCCGACGCCCACCGAGCCCGATGGATCGAGCTCAGCAGCGGCGCAGCAGCCCACCGAATCGAACCGACCGAACGCTGTCGACTGCGAGGAAGCCGACTCCGACCGAACCGCGGAAGCATTGGGTCTGGGCCTCGGGAGGTCTCCAGAGAAATTCCCCCGAGGTGCCGATCCCCAGAGCCCCCCAGACGCTTGAGGCCTCCAGAGGACGCAAAACAGTGTTAACAAAACGCCCAACAACCTCAATCCACGAGGATCGGAGGAGACGACCGCGACGGCGGCTGCGGCGGACGACGACGGCGACGATGACGACAACGACGGCGACCGTGGCGGCAACCGCAACGGCGACCGCGGCGGCAACCACGGCAACAAACAACGAATAAAGGCGACGGACGACGAACGACGACGGGCGACGGGCGACGGACAACGGACGGCGGACGACCGGCGACGGATGACCGACGGCCACGGCGACGGAGGTGGGGGCGACGACGACGGCGCGCGCCTGTGCGTCCAGTATCGTCTGCTGCGAGGTGGCGTCGGCGTTTATGTTAAGCTGTGCCGCCGTCTGCTGCGCCTGCTGGGCGGGACCCCGCGGAGGGGCGGTGTTGAGTAGTGGGCAAAGGGATGGGGGGGGCTGCGGCAGACACATCACGCGTTCGACCATGGACCCTTTGTCACCCATCGCTCCTGGGCCGTGTTCGGCGGTCGCCGGCGGTCTTCTAACGGTCTTCGGCAGTCGTAGCCGGAATCCAGCGATCGTCGGCGAAAAAGCTGGATGGTCGCGATCAGCATGAGGTCCATGATCGAGGATGGTTGCGAGGAGGGGGACTTCAGTACATACATACAAGTAGAATTCACACGCAGCACCCCACGTTTGCGGATAAGAATGAGGGAGCGGCCACGAGGTGGGTCGCGGGTGGGTCGCAAGGTGGGTCGCGGGAGGGCGAGGACGACGACAACAAACATCAAGCATAATCCTCGCCGCGGAACTCCAATTCAGTCGCGCACCCAGGGACAATGAATGACCGCTCAGCTCCCTCACTCTGAACTGAGGGCATAGTCAACTGAGGGCAAAGTCGACGTCGGTTCTTGGGCCCCATGCCATGTTCAAGTGCTCCTGTGGATCCCACAAACCATCGTGGGATAAGAAATTCCCGTGGGCACCTGTAGGCAAGCCGGTCTCTCATTGGATGCGCCGACTGTGCAGGATTACGCAGAAAGGACGTCCAGCACTCCACGAGCGCAGCGGTGCAAGGCGCGCGCGCGCGTCCAAGCGAGCGCGTTCAGGCCTGGCGAGGAGAAGTGTCCACGCGCGCGAGGGTTCGCCTTCGAGAACTGGGGCCGCACGGGCCCGTGACGCCACGGACGCCGCGACGGCCTTCCTGACGGCTTCGCCGACGGCTTTCCACACAACCGCCCCGCCAGCCCTTCATGATGGCCTCCCTGACGGCCTTCCCAATATCACTCACTTCCCGACAGCCTTCCTGAAGAAATCCTACCAGCCCTCTGTGCGTGGGTGGATTAACGAATTCGTTTCCTCTCTGCCAGAATCACTCCTTCCCCTGCTCGGAGGCGGGGTTTACTGTTCCCTATCGATATGCACCCTCTCCCTCAGGCGACCGGCAGCCAGGCAGCCAACCAGGAACTATGCCGACCACCATGATCACACGCCCCCAGCACCCCTGTCAAAAAACAAAGAAAGCACACTCTGCCTCCAAATTCGAAGCATGCGCAGCCAGCCCGATGCCCCCCCCACCATCTTTGTCAACAGAACCATAAAAAGTACACATTGGGGCAAAGTCTTGAGTCATGTCTGTGAGGCTGACGAGAACTTTTGTATTGTTTGTCGACAGGGGCGGCGGGGGTGTCAGCACATTGCCTGCTGTCCGCAGGGCCACCATCCCTGCCATAAAATCCGCCGGCCCCCTTGCGGGGCCACCAGGCTGTAGGACCGTGATTCGCAGTTTCCTGTGCCAGTTGTAGCTTGTAGTTTCCAGTGTTACAGTTCTGCTTCTTGCTGGTTACTGTAACTAGTTGATTGACCGCGCGAGGGGGGGGGAGGCCCAAACAAGACTTTCCACTCTTTCGCCAAGTTCCACCGCTTGATTGCAGACGAGGCGGCTGGAAAAGAGACATTCTGCACCAAGGGCGCTGCAGGTCTGAGACCGTGCTTGCAATGCAAGAACGTTGTGCTGGATCAGGCGGAATGTCTTGCAGACTACGACGACGATGATTACCTCGTGCCTGTCTGGTGCGCTGACTCGTCGCGCATTGACCCGCTGTCGTCCGACGAGTTTTTGCAGCAATATGATGATTTGGCGTCGCTGCGGGACACGACAACCAGAGCGAACATCGAGAGACTGGAGCCAGGGAGGAAAACATTTCCATCGATCCCCTTCTGATGTCCCCCCCTTCCTTCCCTTCTGATGTTCCGGCCCCCGAAGGAGACGGCAATGGGCATCACTCTGGATGACCGTTCTCTGGTGGCGTGCCAGGCGTTGCGGACGGTGGCGCCGCCGAGCACATACGTGAGGGACCCCATGCATACCATGCTGGCCAGCGGCGGGACCTTGCAGGTCGAAACCTTTGCGCTCCTCAAGGCGGTGAGGGATGTCATCCCCGACGCGTGGGGAACGTGGCGGGATCGCTGCTCGGCGTGGCGGACTGGCAGAGGCGGCAGGAAACCACCAGCGTTTCTGTTCAGCGTGGCTCGGAAGAAAGCGACCTGCAAGGCGTCGCACTTCGTGGGCAAGGCGTCGGATTGCTTGGCCGTGTCCCCTTTGATTCGTCATTGGGCGCACACAGAGCTGCGTCCCAGCGGCATGGCGAACGCTGCGGCGCGGTCGTTCGAGGCGATGGCGAAGTTGCTCGAATTGTACACGCAGGGCAAAACGACATGCGGCCGCAGCTGAAACGCAAACGCTGGCCTGCGCGTTCGAGGACGCACCGCGTCGGCCCGCGCGCATCCTCGTGCGCTTAGGTGACAGGCGGTTCGGCTGCGTCCTGAGGATCGGCGCCGTGCCGAATTTGATAGCTGTCTGGAACATGGCCGTTTCGATTTCCTTGGCGCTGCGCGAAGCCGCGCACGGGCCAGCCCTGATCAAGCCGAAGCACCCTTATTTGTGGCACGTCCCCGACCAGCCTGCGGAGGGCGGCATCTGGTCGGACGCCTTCGTGCTCGAGCGGAAGCACAACCTGCTTCGGTCCAGGTCGCAGGAGATCGACAACCCTGCGAATTTCGAGCTGTCGGCCTTGACGGCGATGCTCGCCTGCTTCCTGGAGGAAGCGAAGGAGGCGCCGCGCTCCCGCGCCAAAGCGTGGCGCACGCCAGAGCTGGACAGTACGTTCGGGCACTCGGGGCGCAACCTTGCATGCCCTTTGTGGAGGAAGATGGGCTGGGAGAGGGGAAGGCGGTTTGCCGCCGAGGCGGCTTGCCGCCAGGAGGAGGAGGAGGAGGAGGAGGAGGAGGAGGAGGAGGAGGAGGAGGAGGAGGAGGAACCCCTCCGCAGGGCTGAAACGTGGACCAGCAGAGAGGCGTCGATCGACGGCCAGATGCACGGCAGCCAGGACAGACGGCGCAACCAACCTTGGTATTTAGGGGTGCACATGCGTGTGCCCCCCCAAAAATCGAGGCGTTGCTGCCCTCAGGATTTTCTCCTGGGCGACGGCGAGGCGTACATCGTGCATTGCTGCGCGCAGGCTGGCGCCGCCAGCTACCTGCTGGTGGAGACCCTGGAATGGGTGCGCGCGCCATGCCCAGGCGCGTCCCTGTGGCGGCCGCGCGGCGACGTCGCCGTGATGCCCGCCGAGCTGATCCCGCCAGCCTGGGCGGCTTATCGGCGACTACAGGACGATGGCTATGTGCTCGCCATCACGTGAAAAGGAAAACAACGAGCGCATGCGAGAGCGGATATGCCGCTGGCGGATGCGCCGCCCTTCGATAGAGAGGTGCAGGGGGGAGGGGCGGATATGCCGCCGAAAAAGGAAGGCGGGCTCGGGGAGGGAAGGCGGCAGGAGGGAGCGGGGGCGGGCTGGCCGCCGACAGCGAGGAGAGGAGAGGGGAGGCGGTGATGGCCGCCGAGGGGAGGCAGTTTGAAGAATAGTTGACCCCCCCCCCTCTCCCTCTCCCCCCTTCCCCTCCGCGCCCCGCAGGCGTCCTGAGGGCGGCTCGGCGCGTCGACCTGCGGCGCCCTGTCCTGAAAAACTGCCGTGTTGTAGTTGTTAAAACGTGTTTTTTGTTTTTCCCGAAACATAGCAATATCAAGAGCAAACATGAAAAACATAGAAAGTTATGCAAATTTCGGGATAACCGAATTGGACAGCCCACATCGACTTAGCTGACTTAACTACTAAGTTGGATATGTTGAGGTGTATGTATCGATATATCTTGGCAGTGGTACCCGATAGCTCTGTTAATAAGATGGATGGTTCTGTGAGTAGTATGTATGGTATGTTGTTGAAGATACTTATCGAACAAAACGTTAAGTAGATTAATGCGAAGTTCAATATTTTATATATGTTGAAAATGTGAGGTCAACTAACATGAACCTACATACATCTTCGTTGAAACGATTTCATCGGATATACAACGCTCTTACCGCACTTACACCCACCCGACGGTCAAAGTGGAAGAACTAACCTGGGCCCAGGCTTCCGAGCTTTCCAAAACCCCTGCGAAAACTATACGCGGGTCCGTCGGCTTCCCCTGGTCGGGGTTTGGAGTTTCCCGATACCATGGAAAAACATGCAGGCCCGGTGTTTGGAGTTTCCCGGAACTCTGAAAAACCACACCCGACCCGGAGGTGTTCGTTTTTGCAAGATGGTACTAACTTGCGCGCGTGGCGTATGGCTGTGCGCAGGCCCACCAGACACAATGATGGGCATTGGATTTCGACAAGGATGGTGGGGGCCGACATGCTTCCCGATGTGTGCTGTCACGTGCGGAGGCGCACCTGGAGTATGCGGCACACCTGGCGCACGTGGAGCAAGTGGCGCATCTGGCGCACCAAGCGTGCCTGGCACGCGTGGCGCACCTCGCCCCAGCGTCGCGCACATGGGTCCGGTTTTGGTTCCCAGCAGCTGCATATCCAGAGACGACCTCTGAACATGCTGGGGCGCGGGTGTTACTCATGTGTTTGGACGGCGGGTGTGAGTGAGCTAGACGGCTTGCTATCTGGGGGTTTATCTTGACCCCCTACCCCACCCTCACCCCTGGGCCTGGGAGGGGGGGCGCGACCCATTGGAGCGCACAAGATGGCCAAAGATGGCTCCACGACGGCCTCAGAGAGCCCAAGAAGGCCTCCAAGATGGCCCAAGACACTTCAAGATGGCTCAGGATAGCCGTCTACGCACATCCAAGAGGCCTCAGGACGGCCCCAAGACAGCTTCAAGTGCCCTTCGAGTTCTCCAAGGACCTGCCCAAGAGGCCAAAATGGCTCCCAAACCTGAGGAAACATTATTTTTTGCGTTCTCGCTTTTTCGCTTCCGATGGGCCTCGGAAACCGCAATATGGCCCCAAAACGGCCTCAGAGAGCCCCAAGAGAGGCCCAATATGGCTTCGAGAGGGCCCCAACTACGCCCAAGAGCGCTCCAAGAACGGCTCAAGAGGCCCCCCAGACGGAATGTTTGACCCTCCGAGGGCGGGGGACCTCAATTGAGGAGCCCCTTCATTTTGAGCCACGGGGGCCAGGACGACCCCAAGGGGCCCCCCAGACCCCCACCCCAGGACTCCCAAACAGAACCTAAAGGTCCACAAGAGAGCCCCACCAGGCTCAGCGACAACCCCAAGAGAGACCCAAGATGGCTCCAACGGACCTCCGAGAAACAACTTCCAAGGCGGTTATTACACTGCATGCGTCAACACTTCCCTGATCAAGGCAACTCGCCTGGCGATCTGTTTCTGGATGGGCGGCCGATTCGACATATGATAGCTTTCCGATGGCCGTCTTCATGGTCGAAACGTCAAGAATTCATGATACCCTTCTCGATGGCCGTCTTCATGGCCGCCTTCCTGACGGCCGTGGCGTTGCTTGCGAAGCCAGACGCTGTCCCGCCGCCCAACCAGACTGGCATTTCTGAGTAACGGGCGCATTCGTGTCATCGTATATGGTGGGTGGGAGGGCGATAAGTAGGGATGATTTAGACTCTTACGATGAGGATGGACGCGGGTTTTGGATTGGGGATATGGGGATGACGGCGAAAACGATATTGAGACTAACGAGGAGTCAAGGAAGGAATGGGGTCGCCATGGTAGATTAAGAGCAAGACTGTTACCGTCATAAGTGGAGGCCTCCTAGATGGGGTCCGGGTAGGTGAAACCGGAAGATCGCGCCGCATCGCCCATGCATCGCCGATACATCGGGAATGAACCCGCGACGTCGGCGATGCATCGGCAACGTCGGCGTGGAACACATCCAGGCTCCACATCGAGCCGTATCACAGATGCGGCGCGATCTTCCGACCTCAAATCTAGTCTGACCCCGTCTGGGAAGCCACATGGGGCTCGCGCGCGGGGTGAGAATATCCCTGCCCTGGGAGCGTTGTATACAGGAGCAGAAAGAGTTCGGGATGGTGATGGCGAAGCTTTACATCCATATTATGGTTGCACATGCCAATGTCGTTATCACTGGTTCTGTGCTCGGTCGGGGCGCGCTGACGCACAAAGCAATGCTGTCCGTGCGGCCTCCACATGCGACGGCGCGCTCGTGGCTAAAGCCTGGTTGCGTCTCGGTGCACCGTTGTCAATTCGCACAAGCTTGTCGCAAAGGCACCCCTGTATCCGATATGGCTGCAGATAAAGGGCGCTTTCTGCCCCGCGTCGTAAACAACGCGGGTGCCCGACGGAACGGGATCGTTGAAGCCGTGCTGGATGGCGCGATTGGGGCCTGCGCTGCAGCTGGCGCAGACCCGCGAAGCAGGGCGCGATCCTTTCAGATCTTATCCGCGGTGGCTCCCTTTTTCGCCTGTAACAGACAAAGCGCCTGCCTGCAAGATCTTGGTGTCCATCTCGACCCCCCTTGTCTGGAACTCTGCGTTGGCCGTCTGGATGTCCTGCGCCGTGGCCGACATCAGCGATTGGGTTCCATGTTCGAGGGCCGACGGGAATGATCGGAAGCAGGAAGAGACCGTCGATAACGGCCAGGGGCACATGAAGTGGAGGAAGATGGGGAGAGGAGGGCGGGAGGAGATGCGCGGTGAGAGGAGACAGTAGGAGAATGGTCGATGGTCGACCGTTGTAGTTCGTTGCTCGTCGTCGCCGTGGTTAATTCGCCCCCGTTGTCGTATTTGTCTGTCGCAGCCACCGCCGAGCTCTCTCGCGCGCGGCGCCGCCAAGGGGGAGGGAGAGTATTTCATCCTCGCCGTCGTCGCCGTCGTCAGCGTCGTCGTCGCCGCCACCGCCGTGGTCGTCGTCGTGGTCGTGGTCAGTGGTGGTCGTGGTGGTCGTCGTCGTCGTCGTTGTGGTGGTGGTGGTGGTCGTCGTCGTCGTCATTTGTCATTTGTCGTCGTCGTAAGTCGTCGTCATGCCTCAGTCGTCGTTGTCGTCGCAGTCAGAAAGGAAGAGAGGTGTGGGAGGAAGAAGAGGAGTGGGTCCTCGTGGGGGGCCACATAGGGCTGTGTTGGGCTGCCCTAGACGGAAGGTGTGAGGGAGAAGCACGTTAAAGCGGGAGTGTTATGAAGGAGGGATTGTCGCGGAGTCTCTGGGATGCCGTGCTTGACTATCGTGAGGTCCTCATCTTGCCATCACGCGGACGTCCATGCCTCGTGCATTTTTCTGTGTCGTGCGTGTTTTTTTCCGGCTCGATGATCAAGGATGCTCCTCGATGGTCCTCGCCGAGAGAAACATCCAAACGTCCGAGCGATGCCAAGTCATAGGCTGTTGGTAGGCCTCATGGGGCTTTGTTAGGCTGCACTAGGCAATATGCGGAGGGAACAGCACGTTTCGGCGGGAATGTTCCGAAACTTAGCTGGGTGCATCTTCGGGAGCCTCTGGGCGGATCTCATTGAACATGGTATAGGGGCGTCGGATACACGGAAGCACTGCAGGCTCTCAGGGCAGCCCAGGAGCCAGAAGCGGTGGGCCATACATCCTTCGTGATGGCTCGGAGATCGAGGTACAAGAGGGGTCCGATGGGGGACAGAGGAACACCCAGGGAGGTTCGAGGCGGGTTCGAGGAGGGTTGGAGGGTCGGTTGCTCGGGGATCAAGTAGGAAGGAACTCGTTAGCACAACTGGCACCCGGCGCTCAATTGTAAGCGCTGGAGGCTCAAGAATGGAAAAACGTGCATCCCCACCTTCAAGATCGTATTCCCCCAGCTCTGGATTACAACAAAACAAAAAAGTGGAGTTGCCCAACTCAGTGTTGAACTCCGCCGATCCGGCGTGTGAGTTTCTGAGAACGTGGACTTGAGCTCGCTCAAGCTTCGCTCTGCAAGGGGGGGAAGGGGGGGGGGCGCCATTCCCGACGCATTTAGTGCTCGGGGGCGGGGGGGCCCACAGGCCCCCAAGAAGCCCCAGGAGGCTCTGGAAGGGGGGGGGGGAGACGCCATTCCCGACACATTTCGTGCTCGGAGGCGGGTGGGCCCACAGGCCCCCAAGAAGCCCCCAGGAGGCCCCAGAAGGCCCCCAAGAGGCCCGAAAGAGGCCCAAAGAGGCCCCAAAACGATCACCTAGAGGCTTCCCTAGGTCCCTTGCTCAATCCCCTGAGCCTCAGTCCTCAAGCCTGAGGGTTCGTAATGGGCCCGGACCTCAAGCTGTCAAATCTCTTGAGGCTCTCCGCGCGCCCTCTGGGGCCCCCAGAATGCTCCCGCATGACTTGTTCGAGCCCAAGAGCGGCCCAAGACGGGCCAACGGGGCCCCAAGAGGCCCTCAAGACGGCCCGAGAAAGCCCCGAATCACCGAACGATCGGTCCAAGACGCCCAAGATGGCCCCATGGCCATTACCATGATAAGCATCATCATCAGCATCATCAGCGACATCATCATCATCATCATCATCATCATCATCATCATCATCATCATCATCATCATCATCATCACCATCATCATCACCACCACCATCATCATCATCATCATCAGCATCATCATCATTACTATTATTACTACTATCATCATCATCCCCATCCCCATGACCATCACCATCATCATCATCATCATCATCATCATCAGTATCATCATCATCAACATCAACAACAACATCATCATCACAATCACCATCACCATCAGCATGACCATCATCATCATCATCACCATCACCAGCATCAGCATCAGCATCAGCATCAGCATCAGCATCAACATCATCATCATCATCATCAACACCATCATCATCATCATCATCATCATCATCATCATCAGCATCATCATCATCATCATCATCATCATCATCATCATCATCATCATCATTATCTGGAGCAACCCGTATCGGCGGCACTGGCCGGAGGCCAGCACAATATATATTGGATTATGCCATAAAGCAAAATTCGGCGTTGAGTTTATAATCGAAACGCCTACTGGACCAACAGGTCAATATTCAAGTTCCTGGTTCAACTTCGCGGTTCGAACTCTGTGATTGAACTTTCGCTCGGCCTGGTGAAAACATCATTCCCGAGTAGATTGCGAAGATGTCTCGAGAGAGAACCTAGTTTCCCGAACAAGCTCTGAGGATGTATCACGCAGGGTCTCGATCCTTCGCGACATGACCAAATCTCATCCGAGGGATCCTCGTTTCCGGGTAAACCGTGATGATGTTTCGAGCGAAAGCCTGCTGCAACCCCACTTCTCGCACCTTCTACCTACGCCTCCTCTTCCTTGTGCTCTACCCTACAGTGGCGAGCATCGCATACAGCTTGAGCCTGCATGGCGGAGGAACTCCAAAGGGAACGAGGAGCTGCAGGAGGAAGAGGGAGAGAGGAAATAAGAGCAGCGAGTGCAAATCTGTGACGTCATGCCACTAACACGAGGACGGTTTGCGAGCATCAGCCTCCTGTGACACATATGTGATATGGTTCGTTTCTGGTCAGAACGCACCCCTGGATAGGCTCGGGTTAGTGGGCGCCCGACGTTATGTCAACGTCCCGCTGGCCCGACACGACCGATGTACTATGCCCCGCGCAGTCGGCCCGCGAGTTTGGGCCTACCTTCTCGCTGCGCTTGCCTGCCTGCCCGTAGCAGCAGTCATCGTGCTACCATAAGGAACGCATGGTGAGGAACGAGGGGGCGTTCCTGATCACGGCAGGCCACGAACATGTTCCACCACACAAACCGAAGGACCGGCCCGAAAACCCGAGCCCCTCCTGAGCCCTACGCGGTCCTCATTGCAGCGTCTTGGGTGTGTTTCCCTCCACGCTCGGCTGCCCTCGTTCAGAAGGCCCCCCCCTCTCCCCCCCTGCTTTCGCTCCACATGGAAGTTGCCTATCCCGCCCCCTTTGGGCTCCCGACTGGAAGCCCCGCCCCTCCTCCTCCACAACCCCCCTCCCGTTTCTGGAACTCCCCAGCAACGTGCGTGACGCCCACATGCGAACGTTGCAACTGAGGCCTTGGGTGCAGCTCCCTGTGGGGCCACGAACAGGTGTAGGGGTGTGCAAAAACTGACGCGACGCACACATGCGAACGTCGCCACTGGGGCCTTAGGTGTAGCTCCTTGTGGGGCCACGAAACGTGTGAGTGGGGTGCCCAAAAAGGGCGTGAAGCGCACATGCGAACGTCGCCACTGTGGCCTTAGGTAGAGCTCCCTGTGGGGCCACGAATCGTGTGAGGGGTGTGCCGAAGCAGGCGTGACGCCCACATGCGAACGTCGCTACTTGGGCCTTCAGGTGGAGCTCCCCATCGGGCCATGAAGCGTCTGAGGGGTGTGTCGAAACGGGCGAGACTCCCACATGCGAACGTTGTCAAGCAAGACCGAAATTGAGGAGCGTGATGAAGGCGACAGCGAGGAAGATGTGGCGGAGGTGGAAGGGGGGTCCCGGCCCCAAATGGCGCGCTCTTCCAAGACGAGCGCCTGTATTGCATTGCTACGTCAAGTTGTTCTCGTCGAAGACAGGCCTCGGCATTCTAAATTACATACATGCGAACTTTGTCACTAGGGTCTTAGTTGAAGCTCCCTATGGGACCACGAAGCGTGTGAGGGGTGTGCCGAAACGTGTGTGACGCCCACATGCGAACGTCGCCACTGGGGCCTTGGCTAGAGCTTCCTATGGGGCCACGAAGCGTGGGAGGGGTGTGCCGAAACGGACGCGTGAAGGACAGACGCGGGGATGGGAGGAAGGAGGGGGAGGGCAGCGGGAAGGAGGACGCGGGGTGTCGTCTCCTCAAAAAGAGGATCCAACAAGACAGGACGGCCTGAAACAACTACTCTACTCCACGAGTTACACATTAACGCTTCGTGGGGCGAGCCCAATACTGTTCCATCATTCTCGCCAAGTGGCCACACTGGGGGCGGACAGCAGACCATTCTACTTTACTCGTCGCGTGGCAACGCAGGGGGGCGGAAACACGTAGTATTCTGGCCTACCCATCACATGGCTAAATACGCAGGGGCCGCCACAGTGTAGCATCCGTGGATTTTTTCGAACATCCGGAAATTCCAGCCCTGTCCCGGTCCATAGCTTCATTTTGCATCCGACTAGTTTGCTTGAGCCCGGCGATCCGCCAGAACACTTCGGATGCCTGAACATGCCTTCTTTGGAAAATCCGCAGGACGCCTTAGGCATCATTAGGAAATGGCTGTGTCCTGTTCTTATCTACTCGTCACGCGGCAACACATGGGCGCGGAACCAAACTGTATCCTGCTCTACACGTCGCGTGTCAACACCAGGGGGGCGGAACACACAATATTCTACTCTTCTCGCTGCGTGGCAACGCAAGGAAGCGGAGCAACTACAAACTTACTTCTGCCAGATGGCAACGCAGGGAGGCGAAACCAAATAGTGTGTTGCTCCACCCGGCAGTTGGTAACGCCTGGGGGAAATTAAGTTCTACTCGTCACGTGGCAACACTGGGGTGGGTGGGCGAAACAAATTCGCCGGCCCAACGGGCGAACGGCGTGCTAAGATCTCCGGTAACTGGTTCACAGTATTTCTAGTTCGCGCGCGCGGGTCGGCCCCTGGGGGTCCCCGGGCGAAAAGTACCCCGGCAAGGCCCCAGGAGAAGCCCCCAGAGCGCTCCAGGAGCGCACCAACAGGGTCCCGAGACGTCCCCGAGAGTCCCAAGAAGGGCCAAGAGAGAGGCTCAAGAAGAGCCAAGAGCGCCCAAGAGGCCCCCAAGATGGTACACCAAAGGTCCGAGATGCCACAAGATCGCTTCAAGACGCTCAAGATAGCCCCCAGACGTCCCACGAGGCTTTCAAGAGCACTCCCAAGAGGGCCCCAAGAGGCAAACTTCCCTGTTTTTCCTTACGTTTTGGGGAGATTTGGGCGTTTCCACCTTTTCGGCATCGCGACGCCCCAAGGCGGCTCAAGAGGCCCCCAAGATCGCCTTAAGAGGCCCGAGAGGCCTCCGACAGGGCCCCAAGACGGCCCAAGAGGGTTCCAAGACGGCCCAAGGGGCCTCCAAGACGGCCCAAGAGGGCCCCAAGAACGCTCTAAGAGAAGTCCCAGAGGGGGAACACGAAACAACATTTCGAGCCCTCGGCCCTAAGAAGTCCCCAGGAGGCGCCAAGAGGCCCCTAAGAAGCACCAGGAGGCCCCCCAAAGGCCCTCACGAGGACCCCAAGAAGCTCCCAAGCGGCTCCAAAGCGGCCCCCCAAATGCCCCCGCGACCACGCTAGCAAGTGACAGCGATGCTACAATATGGGCAGCGAGCACAAAGAAATTCTGGGAAACTTCTGCACAGCGCTCCGTCTACCCTCCTCAGGCACTCCTCCTCCTCCTTCTCCTCCTCCTCCTTCTCCTCCTCCTGATCCCCTCCTCCACTCCTCGATGGAGCGGTCCATCGCCGAGGAGAAGGGGGATGAGGAGGGAGGAGGGAGCACGAGGAGGAGGAGAGAGCAGCAGGAGGGAGTTGAGTCCTCCTCCTCATCCTTCTCCTCCACCTCCTCCTTATCCCCTCCGAGACATGAAGGTCAGACGCGACACCCGATTCGGTGAGAGGCCAGATTCGGCGGCCCAACGGCCAGGGGCGTGCGAAGATCTCCGGTAACTGACCCCAAGATGGTCCAAGAAAGCCCCGAGTCGCCAACCGATCGGACCAAACCGCTCGAAATGGCCTCCAGACGCCCGCAGACGCCTGCAAGACGCCCGAAGATGCCTCCAAGAAGCGTCTCAAGAGAGCCCCAGGAAGGAAAGATGGTCGATTTCTTTTTGGTTTTGAAAGATTTTAGCGTTCCCACCTGTTCAGCTCCCCGACGCTCCAAGACGGCCCAAGAAGCCTCCAATATCGCCCCAAGGCAGCCCAATAGACCTCCAAGATGGCCCAAAAGGCCTCCGACACGGCCCAAGATGGCACCAGGACAGCCCAAAGAGGAGGCCCAAAGTGGGAACCGGAACGGACATATCGAGCCCTCGGCCCCAAGCGGCGCCCAGAAGCTCCAAGATGCTCCCAAAGGAGCTCCAAGAAACCCCAAAGAGGCTCCAACAGAAACCCAAGAGGCCCCCAAGAAACCCCCAACGAGGATCCCAAAAGGCCCCCAAAAGCCCAAACGCCAGCGAGGGCACAATACGGGTCGGCGGAATGAGCGAAGCGATTCAATAAGATTTGTACCCCACAAGACAAAAGGAAAATGTCTCGGCGACGACACCGACGACGACGACGGCGACAGCGAGAACGACGACCACGACGACGACGATGATGTGACGACGGCAACGACGACCACCTAGCTCCGCCCGCACGCCCGCACGCCCGCACGCCCGCGCGCCCGCCCGCGCGCCCGCGCGCCCGCCCGCCCGCCCGCCCGCTCGCCTGCCCGCTCGCCCGGGCGCCCGCGCCCGCCCCCCCCCGCCCGCTCGTCGCCCGCCCGCCCGTCCGCTCGCGCGCCCGCCTGCGTCCCCCTCCTCCCTCTCCTCCTCCTCCTTCTCCTCCTCCTCCTTCTCCTCCTGCTCCTCCTCCTCCTGCTCCTCCTCCTCCTCCTTCTCCGTCTCCTCCCCTGTGTTCCCCCCTCCTCTCCTCCTTATGCCTTCTCCTCTCTTCTCGTCTCTTCCTTCAGCATTGCACATGCTCTGGCTGATCAGCAGTAGCATCTTCTCTCGTCCGTCCTCCTCACGCCTCCTTCTCCTCTCCCCTACCCCTCCTCCAAAAGAAGGGAAGTCCTGCACCTTGACCTCGGTGTCCTGGATAGCCTGCTCGAACTCCGAGGGCAAGGACACCTGGGCGGTCCGTGGTGACGGCTGTGAGCCTTGAAGGGTCTGGCATGAAGCAGGCAGGTCCTGAAGGAAACCGGGGCCTGCCCTCCCCCCCACCCAGGACCAAGAATGGGGGCGTCCAAGATGGGGGGCCGCAAATCCTGGCCGGAGGCGTGTGCGCCGACGAGGGGGGGGCCAGGGGAAGCATCGACAAAAGAAAAGGGGGCCATAAAACTCCCGCCATGAGATCCCCCACCGTCGTCACCCCCCTCTTAGCCGCCCTCGAGCTCTTCGACCTGAGCCGCTTCCAAACAGTCCATGGGCCCGCGAAGGGCCCAGGGGGGCCCGAATTAGCCAAAAATTCTCAGGACCCGTTTCCTACAAGACAGGTTTTTTCATAGCCAAGGCTGCGACCATCGAGGACCCAGGCTGTCGGACTCCTCTGCACGGGGAGGATCGAGGACCCAGGCTCTCGCACTCCTCGGGGGCACTCGACTGTCGAGGCCCTCGAGCACCCTCCTCGGACTCCTGGGACATCTGGAGGCCCGGACCTCCAAGCGTCGCGAAACGAATCCCAGTCAGAGGGCCCTGGGATGGCCACAAAATCCTCCGGGACGGCCCCAAGACGGCCCAAGAGAGCTCCTAGACGGCCCCAGGAAAGCCCTGGCTGGCCCAGATGGGCCTCCGGAGGGACCCAAGATGGCCTCAGGGGACCCCTCGACGGCCCAAGACGGCCCCAAGATGGCCCCCGGAGACGTCCCAGACGAGCAGACGGCACCAACAGCCCCAAGGCTTCTCAGAATTTTGGCCGACCGCCTCAGACCACAGTCGTTCAGGGCTGAACGACTTCTGCCGTCCCTCGACTCGCGCTGGAGCGGCCACGACTTGCTCCAAATCTCCCTGGAGATCTCTGGATCTGCTTGGATTGACCTCGGCTCATCTGCACCTACATCGATTCATCCGTCTTGGTTCCCACAAATCGATTGGCGAAAAGTCGTTAAGCCCTTAGGGACACGGGTCAAAACCTGCCGCCCGGGCGGGTCCACCAGACAACGGAGGCGGGGGCTGCGAGCGCCAACGTCACGACCAGAACAAGGTGTGGGCGGCCCGGGCCTTCTCCCGCCCCCGCCATTCTCCCCCTTATCCTTGCATTCCTCCTCCTCGTCTCCTACGCCTTTCCCTTCTCTTTCTCCGCCCCCCCTTCTCCTCTCTATCCTCCTCTCTATCCTCCTCCCTATCCTCCTCCTCACCCTCCTCCTCCTCCTCCTCCTCCTCCTCCTCCTCCTCCTCCTCCTCCTCCTCCTCCCCCTCCTCCTCCTCCTCCTCCTCCTCCTCCTCCTCCTCCTCCCTCCTCCTCCTGCTCCTCGTCCTCGTCCTCCTCCTCCTCCTCCTCCGCCTCCGCCTCACCCCTCCCCCTCCTCCTTCAATCCTCCTCCTCCTCCTCCTCCTCCTCCTCCTCCTCCTCACCACCACCACCACCACCACCACCACCACCACCACCACCACATCATCATCATCATCAATCATCATCATCATCATCATCATCATCATCATCATCATCATCATCATCATCATCATCAGCAGCATCATCAGCAGCATCATCAGCAAGCATCAGCATCATCATCATCACCATCATCGTCATCATGATCATCAGCATCATCATCATCATCATGAGCAGCAGCATCATCAGCATCGCATCATCATCAGCAGCAGCATCATGTTCATCATCACATCATCATCATCATCAGCACCATCATCATCATCATCATCAGCATCAGCATCAGCATCATCATCATCATCATCATCATCATCATCATCATCATCATCATCATCATCATCATCATCATCATCATCATCATCATCATCATCATCATCATCATCATCATCCTCTTCATCCTGCCCGCGCCTCCCGTCTCCGCCTCCTCCCTCTCCTCCACATCCTCCTCCTCCTCATCCTCCTCCTCATCCTCAACCACCTCCTCCTCCTCCTCCTCCTCCTCCTCCTCCTCCTCCGCCTCCTCCTCCTCCTCCTCCTCCTCCTCTCTCCTCTTGATCATCCTCCACCTCCTCCTTCTCGTACTTCTCTTCCTCCTCCTTCTAATCCTCCTCCTGTTCCTCCCATGCCTCCTCCTCCTCCTCCTCCTCCTCCTCTTTCTACCTTCTCCTTCTCCGAGAAGCTACCCAGGGAGGGGAGATGAAGTGTGACAGGGTGAGTATGAGCCATCTCCCCGCCCCCTCCACCTCCTCCTCCTCCCCCTCCTCCGCTTCCTCCTCCTCTTCTTTTTCTTCTTCTCCAACTCCTCCCCCTCCTCCTCCCCTTCGTCTTCTTCCTCCTCCTCTTCTTCTTCTCCTTACGCCTCGACTACAACAAGTTTGTGTCGTGACGACCACGGCGTTGTATTCTGACACCGCGTCGTTCAATCTCGCGGCTCGCGCTAGGGCTGCCACCACGACGACGCAAGACGAACCTGTTGTGCTCGGGGAGGGCAGGTGTGTGTGTTAAGGGACGAGAGTGCAGTTACCATGAATTAGCTTACCACTGAAAGGTAAGCGGAAGAGGGGATGAGAAGGAGGGACGGGACGTAAGAGGATGCAACATGAGGGAAGAGATAGCCAGACAAAGAGCACGAGGGAGAGAAAGAAGAGGTGGAAGACGAATCCAATCATCCGACATCTTGAAATGTTCAATCCGAGGGCCCCAATCTTTACGGCGACACTGAGCAGAGCGAAGCACTAGGAGGGGGAAGGAAGGAGGAGGAGAAGAAGAACAATCGGAGAAAGGTGGATGGAGGAGGAAGGAACGAGGACGGATGAGGAAGGAAGAACCATGCAGAGAAAGAGGAAGGTATGGAATGCGGTGGAGGAAGAGGTCGGAGGAGGATAAATCCACATATGAGGAGAGAAGAGGAGGAGAAGGAGAAGAGGAGGGGGAGGAGTAGAAGGAGAAGGGGGCCCTGGAAATTCCTGAAACGTCCGAAAACCAACCCAACGTACTCGACCCTCCTTGTAGCTGTCTCTTCAACTCCTCCCTTCTTCACCAGGGGGAGGAGGAGGGAGGAGAAGAGGGAGAAATAAAGACAGAGAGAGCGAGAGAGAAAGGGACGGAGGACGAGGACGAGGCAGATGAGGGCGGCGATGATGCCCAAAGCTGCTGCGGCGACGATGAAGACGACGACGACGTTGACGTTGACGTCGTTGACAACGACGACGACGACGACGGTGACGACGACGACGACAACGACGACGACGACGACGACGACGACGGCGGCGACGACGACGATCACGACGGCGACGGCGACGACGACGACGAGTGATGACCGTGACTACGAGCACTGCGGCGACGCCGACAACGAAGGCGACCGCGATGACGACAACAACCCTCAAGAGGCCTCCAACCAAACAACAACAAGAAACTCGCTTGGATGAGCCCAAACCCCTCCAAAGCCGATCCCCCTGCCCGGGCCCTCCTCGGGGAGGGCAGATCCTGGCCAACCCTTCGAGCTGCGTCCAACCGTGGCGACGAGGCCCCCCCCAGCGACTTCCAGAAACCTCGAGGCTCGACTCCGAGCTAGAGGAGGAAACACCTGCGTGAACACACACGGTTTCGAAGGCCCGCGCGGCTCTCTTAGATCGGCGGTGGACCCCCCCTCCCTGGCGCGCGGAGCGCGCAGGGCGGTGCGCCGGAGGCGCTGCCGGGGCGGCCCGAGCGTGATGCAAGAAATCTGCGCGGAGCTCCGAACACTTTGATTATGTTCATGCAGTTCTGCCTTCTTCGACTGGAGGCTCTATCCCCGATCTGATTCTTTCCATGCGCGGCCCCAGGAAGTCCCACCCCCTTCCCCAGGGTCACTTTTTCGCTCCAGACCTATTCTTCCTTCTTCGACTGGAGGCTCTATCTCCGATCTGATTCTTTCCATGCGCGGCCCCAGGAAGTCCCACCCCCTTCCCCAGGGTCACTTTTTCGCTCCAGACCTATTCTTCCTTCTTCGACTGGAGGCTCTATCTCCGATCTGATTCTTTCAATGCGCGGCCCCAGGAAGTCCCAACCCCTTCCACAGGGTCACTTTTTCGCTCCAGACCTATTCTTCCTTCTTCGACTGGAGGCTCTATCTCCGATCTGATTCTTTCCATGCGCGGCCCCAGGAAGTCCCACCCCCTTCCCCAGGGTCACTTTTTCGCTCCAGACCTATTCTTCCTTCTTCGACTGGAGGCTCTATCTCCGATCTGATTCTTTCAATGCGCGGCCCCAGGAAGTCCCACCCCCTTCCCCAGGGTCACTTTTTCGCTCCAGACCTATTCTTCCTTCTTCGACTGGAGGCTCTATCTCCGATCTGATTCTTTCAATGCGCGGCCCCAGGAAGTCCCACCCCCTTCCACAGGGTCACTTTTTCGCTCCAGATCCATTTTTGACGGTCCCGGTGCTCGGGGACGGGCCCCAGGGGCCCGAATCGTGGACGCAACGCCTGTAGGAAAGATCTGGGATCGACGACGACATCGACGACGACGACGGCGACGACGACGACGACGACGGCGACGGCGACGACGACGACGGCGACGACGTCGACGACGGCGAAGACGACGACGGCGACGACGACGACGACGGCGACGACGACGACGGCGACGACGACGACGGCGACGACGACGTCGACGACGGCGACGATGACGACGACGGCGACGACGACGACGACGACGACGACGGCGAAGGCGACGACGACGACGACGACGACGACGACGACGACGACGGCGACGACGATGACGACGGTCGCGGAGATGACGACGACGATGGCGACGACGACGACGGTTTCCGAATCAGAACTCGGGTCTCGGGCCTCCGTTCGGGACGTTCTGGGCATACCCGGAACGCTCCCGGCGAGGCGCAGCCGCCGGAAGGCATCCCGAGGCCGAGTTCCTACGAGAACGTCCGAAGACCTCGAACCGTCGAGGATCGCGGCGACGACGGCGACGACGACAGCAGCGACGAGCGGCCGGCCGCCGCCGGCCCGCAAAGACACTGGGCACGCGCACGGAGCGCAGCTGGAAGAACGGCACCGAGGAGAAAGCCTCGGTCTCGAACGCCTCCTGCCGCCGACGCCGCCGCTGCCGCCGCCGAACCAGACCCTCGCGATTTTGTTTGTATTCTATCCGGTGGCGGTCGTTGGCCCGGGGGGGAACGGTCACGCTTGGGCGGGGTGGGGCACGTCAGGGCGGGGTGCACTGCGATCGCCATCGTACGCGCGCGAGCACCAATATGTATGGGGGGGTCCAGGACCGCCCCCCGGTAGTACGATCGTTGCCGTCACCCTGAGGGGGGGGGGTTGCTGGGGTAACAGCCGCTTCGCGCCAGAGGATGAAAACAAACTCCACTTAGCCTCGTCTCTGTCGGGGGGATGTGAAACTTCGCGCCCTCGTGGGCGCGCCCTTGCATCCAGCGTCGACCCGAGAAATCCGCGCCGACCTCCGCGAACGCCTGTGCTTATGTCGCACTATTCTTCTTCTCCGAGACTGAAATCCGCCGACCCTGTCGGCGTGTGCGAGGGGCTTGGCTGTTCGAGTCGTCGTCTCCGTCGGTCGTCGCCTCCGTCGTCCCCTTTCCCTGCAGCTTCCTTCTCAAGCTCGTGAGCGAGAGAAAAATCGAGCAGTGTCGTAATCGAGTCGAAGGGAAGCCCCTTCCCTTCGATCCCTTCCCCAGGGGGGGGGGGTCCCGGGGGGGGTCCCGGGGGGGGTCCCGGGGGGGGTCCTGGGGGGGGTGGGGGGGCAGATTCGTTTTTCCTCGGGCGGCCTAGAAACCTCGAAAACACTCCAAATGAGGTCCGAATGCCCAAGATGGCCCCCGAGACGGCCCAAGAGGGCCCCGAGTCGCCCAAAGATCGGCCGAAAACGCCCAAGATAGCCCCAAGACCGTCCAAGAAGCCTCCAAGACGTCCCAGGCCCCCTCCAAGAGACCCCCAGGAAGCCCCAAGAGGCCCCCACGAGGCTTCCAAGCGGCCCCTAAGAGCTTCCCAAGAGGCCCACAAACTACCCCCACGAGGCCCCCAAGAGCGCTCGTCGTCGTCGTCGTCGTCGTCGCCATTCAGGGTCGGCGGCACCGGCCGTAAGGCCTTCGCAATAGAGGGGAGGAGGTCTGGGGCGAGCGCAGGGGGTGCAGAGGGCGGCGTGGAGGGCAAGATCAACCAAATTTGGAACGAGAGATCTGACTGCGTCGCAATGTCCATCGAGCCAGCTCGGCATCCGCTTTGGACGACCGAAGCGTCACCCAGCCTTGTCTCTATCATGGGGGGTGCAATGGCCGAAACCATGTCCCGAAATCTGCCCGAGTGGAACCGAACTTGGCGCCCGACAGTTTCCAGCCGCGCCCGAGTGTGACTGCAATGTTTGGTTCGAAGCCAATGCGATGCCCAATTTCGGTCGCAAAGTTGGTCGCACTACGTTTTCAATCATAATTTCAAATGCGGTTTCGGTCATATTCTGTTCGGTCGCACACCCTTTTGGCTATAGTCGGGGCGCCATGAAAGCCCCCTCGCGTAGCGGAAAAAAACAAGGGGAATTGTTTGGTAATGTTTGGCCCTGGGGGGCCCTCACTGGGCCCCGGGATCACCAGAAAACGACTCGGGATGAAAAACTGGTCCTGGGGAATGGGCCGAGGACTCTGGGGGTCTACGTTGTGAAACAATCATGGCATCAAGGTCTGGGGTCGTTGCCGCCGTCGGTGCCGCCGCCGTCGGTGCCCTTCGATGCCGTCACCGCCGTGGGGCCGCCGACACCTACGCAGACCCCACGGGCTCCCCTCTGAGCCCATTCGGCCTCTGAGCCCGTTCGGCCGTCGAGTGGGCAGCCGAACGGGCTCATTTCCGCCGAATGGGCTCGATCGTGGGCGCGTTCGGAGGCCGAGCGGGCTCAGTCGCCGAATGGGCTCAGAAACGAACCCTACGGGAGCTGTGGAGAGGAGGAGGGACAGTGTGAGGCAAAGGAGAAAAGCGCAGGGGATGGATGCTGACGGAGGGCTGAGGAGGAGGGAGCAAGGAGGAAGAGGAGGAGGAGGAGGAGGAGGAGGAGAAGGAGGATCCCCTCCAGGTGGTCATTGGCATGGAGCAAGCGGGTCAGGAGGGATACGGGTCCTGGACTGAATTGTTTCTTGACATCCCTGGGGCCCGAGGGCCAATCGAGCTCCAAAACGGCGAAACATCTCGGAAGCCGTTTCTCTCAGGAACCGTTGGCTTCGTGGCGATCTGTGCTCGGCTGCACGCAGGAGTGACCCAAGGCAAGAGGGACCTTTGGTGCGCGACGATCGGGGGGCGCAGGGGAGTGAAGGGGCCCTGGGACACACAAATAAATACACACAGATAACAGGAATCCCCCTATTTTCCAATATTTTCTTGGTTTTTGTCTTCCCCCCCACTTCCCATATTTTCTCATATTGTCCTGGGGATCGACGATTAATTGTGTCTGTATGTTTTTTCCCCTCCTGAGGGAGGGGGCACAACCGAGCGCGAGAACCGCTGCTATCGCATCGCGTTCAGCCATCCAGGGACGCCGGAGTGCCCGCACCAAAGGCCACTCTGGCGAGAGGCCACTCTTACTTGTTGCCGGTGGGTGGTCCTTCAGCTCGTCCTCCATCGCCAAGCTGATTGCTGGCCTGTCCATGAAGAAGGCGGTCTCCCCTCCCGGCGGGCCCGGGTGGGGCTCGTCAGGAGCAGAGGCGGGAGCGGCGGCGGCGGCGATGGTGCAAGGTTGGCATCGGGAGGAGCAAGGCGAGCAGGGGGGAGGACCAGGAGGGAGGACCAGGAGGGGGGACGCGGACACGGCGCCTATTCGTCCCGCGGGACGACCCCCCCCCCCGAGGGATTGCCCAAACGGCGAAAACCTCGGCCGTCCTCAGGACCCGTCGCTTCGTGGCGCTGGTGGTCCTTCAGCTCCTCCATCCTCGCATTGCCAGCCTGTCCGTGAAGAAGGCGGCACCCCGGCGGGCTCGGGGGCTGGACAGGAGCGGGGGCGGGAGGGGCCGGCGGCGATGGCAGGTCGGGCTCGGGCGGAGCAGGACGCACGGAAGGAGGACCAGGAGGGGGCGGGGGACACGGACACGGCCCCGACTCGTCCCGCGGGACGGCCCTACGAGGGGCTGGGCGGTGGCGCACCCGGCGCCGCGAGAGATGAGAAACCAAAACGGGAGGCGAGCAAGAGCCAGCGGCCGACTCACCCGATCAAATCATGCGGTCCTTGTCTGAACACGTGGGGCTCCTCCAGTTCCGACCACGGAGGAGGAGAACAAAAAAAACACCTCCAGTCCAGGAGGAGGAGTAGAGGCCTCCCAGATGGGGTCCGAGCAGATGGGGTCGGAGGATCGCGCCACATCGCCGATGTATCGCCGACGCATCGATGATGTACGACGAGGTGCATCGGCGATGCCTGCGTGGAGCAACTTGGGCTCCACATCGAGCCGAATCGCCGATGCATCGGCGATGCGGCGCGATCCTCCGACCCCACCTGCTCCGAACCCATCTAGGAAGCCTACCAGGAAGCTGGAAACACATTCGGGTGGATTCACACGCGACACATCTGGAGGCCACTTGCTGGATACATATGTGGAGGATAACCGTGCTTGGCCACACGACGGCCGAAGGCTGGAAAGACATGCCACGTGTTTACCCAGCTCTCGCCAATGCCGGTCACGTCATGTGTATCCAGCTTCCTGGCAGGAGGAGGGAGGAGAAGAACAGACTGCACGAGCATCACATGTCGGAGGCCGGCGCAGGACCCCCTCGCTACCGCGCGGATCGCGCGCGGGGGAGGCGGCGGCGCCGCAACAGAGGGGCGCCATGCGCCGAGTCAAGAAGCCCGCGCGGAGCTCCAACATTTTATGCTAATGTTGTGTTTTTGTCTTTCGGGGGAGGTCAAGCTGGAGGACAGCCAGGGAGAAGCAGAGGAGCAGCTCTAGAAGGACGAGCACGTGAGGGAGGAGGAGGAGGAGGAGGAGGAGGAGGAGGAGGAGGAGGACTATCGCGAGATAGAGAGCGAGGACGACAAGGATGCAGAGGAGGAGGAGGAGGAGGAGGAGGAGGAGGAGAAGGAGGATAAGAGGGAAGAAGGCGCCCCCCGAGACTTTTTCCGGGAAGGCAGCGCCCCCCCCCCCCCCCGTGGCACCAGATTGCGCACCAACCCGTGCCAACCATCCCCTCTGGGAGCCCGATTCTCTGCCTGCTGAGGTTGGCCCAGGACGATCGGGAGCTTTCCCAAGGTAGACCTGCGCTCCACGCAAACCGTCGGAATACAGAGGAACAAGAAACGGCATAAACATAAACTTTCGGAACTCCGCGCGGATTTCTTGGATCCGCGCCGGGCCCCCCTCCCTGGCGCGCGGAGCGCACCAGGGGCGGCGCCGGTGGCGCCGCCAGGGGGCTGGCCAACTCCAAGCGCGCAAGCATCCCCCATTGCATCGCGCTCAGCGATCGGGGGAACCCCGATGAGTCCGCACCAGAGGTCACTCCAGCTTCAGCGAAGGGGCACTCTTGCGTATAGTCGATCGGCCTGCTGCTCCAGGGAGGCCCGCCCCCCGCTCAGCCCGAGCGCTCGCTGAGGCCTGCGTGCAGATTCTCTTGCTTTGCGGCCTTGAGCCCGTGGCCTCGCAATCCCGTTTCTTGCCCTCGCTAGCAGGTCCCAAAACGGCATACGGTCGAGAACTTTTCCTTAGCGTGTCGCGGCGGCGGCACCAACTGCGCTTACGCGCGACCTTGCGCGGGCAGCTTGCGCGCCAATGCCTGCGCAAACGACCCCGTTTTTTGCATCGCCCAACTCTTTCTTCTTCGATCGACGGGCACGCTTTCGCTGGGCCCGCTGTGGGGCGGTCGCGGACGCCCGGGGTGTCGCGGGATTCTCCGACTCAGCAGCGGTGCCTTGCCGACGCGACTGGTGTCGTATAGCGCTCGCATGCGACGGAATCCGCAAGCAGCACGGCGTGGCCGACGCACCCTTCACGGGGCCACTTCAAGAGGAACAAAAGCACAGTAAACATAATTTCTCGGAGGTCCGCGCAGAGTTCTTGGATCGGCGCTGGACCCCCCTCCCTGGCGCGCGAAGCGCGCCAATGGCGGTGCCGAAGGCGCGGCCAGGGCGGCCCCGGCGCCGATCCAAGAAATCCGCGCGGAGCTCCCAAAGATTATGTTTACGCCGTTGCTTGTTCCCGAACTTTGTCTGCCAGGACCACGTTCACCTGCGCCTGCTCTCTGTGGGAGCGCTCTGCGAGCCGCCGATGCGCCGAACCGCCTCCTCCGCGCTGCGCGCCCTCGCCTCGGCCCGACGCGCGAAGGGCGCCGCCGCAAGGGCCAGGCCCGACGATCTCGACGACGACGTCGTGCTCCGTGAGCGTGCTCGCGAAGCTCACGCTGGCCGTGGGAGGACAGCAAGCCACCACAGCCACCTCGAGGACACGCCCTCGGGGAGGTTTTGCGCATGCCAGCAATCGTCAGTTCACATAAACCAGCGTACTCCTGGTTGTGGTCGGTGTGGGCGCCCAGGACGACCAAACCGACCACAACCAGAGCCAAAGCGTTCATGTCGAGGTCGGCGGCCTTTTCCCCGAGGGGGCCCTCCAGAAAGTGCCACTCGGTTCTGGTTGTGGTCCTCCGCTGTGCCCAGAAGGCCTGCCACCCGCGCGGCCGAGCCGCTCAAAGGGCTGCCGAACGGATTCGGCAGGATCCCGGCCCGGACGCGGCGGCCACCGCCGAGGCTCGGACGCGCTGCGCCCCTCCCAGATGCGCGCGCGCCCCCCCGTCACCAACGAGGAGAAAGAGATGAGGCAGGGAAGAGGAAAAGCAGGGAGGTAGAGAGAGAGAGAGAGAGAAAAAAAAAGAGGGAACACAACAAAGAGAAAGGGAGACAGAGAGGGAGGGAGGGAGGGAAGGAGGGAGGGAGGGAGGGATAGAGAGAGAGAGAAGGATAAAGATAGGGATAGGGATAGGGATAGGGAGGGGGAGAGAGAGAGAGAGAGAGAACAAATCCCAAACACATAGTAATGCTGATGAAGCGGAGAAGAACGAGAAGAAGGAGGAAGGGGGACGAGGAGAGAGGGCGGGGGGAGGGAGGACGCGAGGGGATGGAAGGATCGAAGGGATGTGGAGGGAACTGGGAGCGGGGAGGGATGAGACTGCCCCTCTTGCTCCGCCTTCCCTCCTTCTCCCGAGAGGAGGGATGGGAGAAGGGGCGCGAGGAGAGAGGGATGGGGTTGGACGCAGTCGGGAAATGAGCAAGGGGGATGAAACCAAACCAGCTTGTAGCTCAGCATGGCTGCTCCTAAGGGTGGCGCCAATTTCCTCCCGTGCCTTCTCCTCGCCCCTCCCCTGCTCCGCCTCGCCTGGCCCTCCCTCCTCCTCCTCCTCCTCCTCCTCCTCCTCTTCCTCCTCCTCCTCCTTCTCCTCTTATCCATCCTGCTCTGCTCCTTTCCTCCCGCCCCTCCTCGTCCTCGTCGTCTCGTCCTCCCTCTCTCCTCCTCCTCCTCCTCCCCTCCTCCTCCTCCTCCTCCTCCTCCTCCTCCTCCTCCTCCTCCTCCTCCTACTCCTCCTCCTCCTCCTCCGCCTCCTCCTCCTCCTGCTCCTCCTCCTCCCCCCCCTCCCTCCCCCCTTTCTCCCTCGCCCCGTCCCTCCCCCATCCCTCCCACCCTCCATCCCAAGACTCCCCGCGCAGTCCTCGCACGCCTCCGAGGATACTCCTCCTCCTCCTCCTCCTCCTCCTCCTCCTCCTCCTCCTCCTCCTCCTCCTCCTGGCCCGTAGCATGAGAGGAGTCCTGCAGCTGGTCCACCTCGCGCGAGACGTCGGAACGCTGCCGCGCCTGGGGCAATATCTCCTGCTTTTGCCTCTCATTGAGAGGCATGCCTGGCCTAGCCCGAGATGAAGAGGCTGCGTGGTTGTACAACATGTGGGCAACCACGGGGAAGTGAAGACTGCATGCGGTAACAGGCTGGTCAAGCAAGCCCAGACGAGAAACTGGCGAGGATGGCAGAGAGAGCTTGAGAAGACGGGCGCAGAGGCTAAGGACAATGGGGCAAACAAGATAGTGAGAGATGGACTCACGGGCGTGGGGGGAGGCGCACATGAAACATCGGGCGCGACGTCCCTGGAAACGAGTCTCGATCGCCCAGGCCCCCGCGAAGGTCTTGATGCATGCCGATGCATGGGCAGGAGCTAACTTGGCGCGCGCCGACTGCACCTGCGAGCACTCCATGCCGAGAATCTACGGAGCCCAGGGAATCAGCAGAGAAGTCGGGAAGAAAACAAGCTGCCGAAATCCGTGGGAGCAAGGGCGCGGTTGAGCGAGGCCACCAATTCTCGTTGGATTTTGGGGCGAGGGGAAGGAGGAGGCAACGTCATCAGAGCGGAGAGAGGGTTGGATGTCCAGGAGGGCCTGGGTCGCAGCTCTTCGCACTCGCTTGTCCGATGGGAGACCGGAGGCAGCCTCTGCTAGGTTCTCAACTGAGCTGGATTCGCACCAGAAAGGGAGGGGAGGGACCATCGCGCAGGACGAGGGCGAGGGGTCGGTGCTCGATCGCAGCTTCGCTGAGCTCTTCGACTCATGGACGCCAGCCTTTGAAGGTAACGAGGGCAGCTCTCACGAGTGAGGCCAATGTCATCACTTCGATGTTGGGAAGGCGAGGTCCTCCCCACTCACGCAGACAGAACATCTCGCTCCTCGGAAAAGCACAGTGAGGGTCTCTGCACACTCGGGCTAGTAGGGCATGTTCTTTTCTCCCCAGGGCAGGCGACATCGGCAGCTTACGAAACTGGGCAACGCATGAGAGAACCGGCACAGCGCGCTCGGCGCACATTGCTGCGTTCACCGCAGCGGGAGCAGAGGCCGAGCCGATCTGCATAGCTCTACGTACATATTTTTTTCGCGAGAGGTTCATCCCATGAGTCGCTGTTGACTGCTGGGCCCAGGCGGAGACCTACGTGCAGGAGGGTCGCCGCCACCTGGAATGCTGACCAAGCTGGCACATTCTGGCGGAGCCATGATCTGTATCGTTCGGCAAGTTCGTCGCTGTGCTGTCCAGCGGGCGGCGCCAGAAAGCACTTGGCAGGCTTGAGGAGCAGCGCAGCAGATTGCTCCGATGCCTGAAACATCTCAAAAAGAACAGGAAGCGCAGATAATGGGTGGATCGCAGCCCCGAGGTCATCTGCGCATGCTCGGGCTAGCCCGAGCTGCCGCTCCTCGGGTCGCTGTCTGAGAAACGCCGGAAAGGGTTGCGAAGCAATCGCGCGCAATGCGCCTGGGGCTGGGCATCCTTGCGCGATGCCCGACTGGATAAAGAAGAGGTGGGCAATCTCGTCCTGGGCCTGGCCAACGCACTGGATGTTGGAGTAGCAGAAAGAAAAGCAGGCGGGGAGGGGGGCAGGAGGTTGAGACGAGAGAGGACAAGGACAATCCACTGACGAGCAACAGAAAGGGAAGGCGCGGCCAAAATCATAGCTGAGGGGGGCGGGGAGGAGGAGAGGGGCTGACTCAGGCGTGGATGCGACGCGGGCCTCGGCGTCGAGCTCAAGAACATCGGGGCGATGATTTCTCGATGTGGCGAATCCTCTCTGCGACGGGTCGATGGGCGACGGGGGCGCCTTGGATAACTCCCCGGGGCACGCGCTGGTCATCGCTTTGCAGCCGCTGCTTTTGAGGCTGAGGGGTCTGGTTTGGAGCGGGTCTCTGTTGATTTGGGCGTCATCCTCTGGAGCGTCGCCTTCAGGCGCCAAAACTCATCGAACTATCCCGAAGTCTGGCAGCATGCGGTGGCCCTCTAGGCACCGCCAGATCGAGCGAATGAGGACGTCGCTGCCTGTAGGACGCGCGTCCCACGCTGAGTATGGTAGCCCATCCAGGCCAGGTTCCCTGTGTTTGGCTCTCTTCAGACATCTATGTGCATCCAGGTCCGTCGGGGAGGGGATGTCGTCGAGGTTCGCCGACGGGGCAAGTTGGTCCAGGCACGTGTTCGCGGCGTTCACGTCGATGGGTGTCTCGGCAAAAATCGGGGCCCAACCATCTCTCAAGGCGCGAAGTGTCAGCTTCGGGTCTTCGAGGATGCAGTCATTGTGTTTTGCTCCTTGGAGTACCATGCGCCTGTCAAAGGGGTTCCAGACTTTTGCTCTTCTTTGTAGGCCGCGCAGTCTACGACGCGCGCGGGCGCGGGCAGCAGGAGGCGCGGCAGGATCGTCCTCGCGACGAACAGCTGCGAGAGTACGGTGAGCAGCCATCTGGGCATCGCTGGTTGCCTGGAAGAAAGCCATTGGACCCTCCAGGCAAACAGCGGCTTGCAGCACATCCACTTCCATGTGGGGTTCTGGCCAGGCGGCGCGTCATGAGAAGGCGGAGAGCGGGTTTCATATCCTGGCGCCAGAGCGCCCTGGAAACATATTTGGGGACAAGAAGAACGGCCAGAAGTAATGAGGGCGATGATTGATAACGCAGTCTCGAGCGCGTCGCGCTGCAGCCCTCATCATCTTCTCGTGAAAATCGAGCAGAAGCGGCGGCGAAAGTCCAGACGCATCAGCAACTGTCAAGGCTCCCTGGAGAAACTTCGCATGCTTTGGTTGCTGAAAAATGACCCTCGGGATTGTTCTGCTTCTCTGGGTCCACGGGGCCCTTCAACTTGAACGAGGCCGAGACTGCGGCACGGTCGGAGAGGCGCCTCTGGTTTAAGATGTCGGACGCGCCGTGCACGAGCGCAGCGGCGCGGAGCTGGGTGAGAGCCCGCCCAGGCGCAGACGCAAGGACTCTGTCTGTGGAACTTAGAGTGTTGTTAGCTTTGTTGTAATGCGTCTCTCCTTCCACCCCCACTTCCGGAAACCGCCTGAAAATTTTGTTCCACGCAGAATCCCTAGGAATAGAAACCTGTGCTACTTGGCCGCGCCGAGCAGGGTCAGGAGCAAGAGAGCCAGGAGGACCCGCAGGAACATTGGAGTCACCCACCAGAAAGACCATGGACTCGAAGGGGCGCCTGGAGGCCTCCAAAAAGCATGTCTTCAACATGTCTTCAATGTGCTTTCGGGAGTTCGCACATGTCGTGATTGTGAATGTTATGGTGGATGATCGAGACGCCAGACCTGCACCGTATGGCCACACGCAGGGCCCTCCCAGGGACCAAAATCTGCGAGGATACCTCAGGCGGGGAGCGAGGGTGAGAGAGACGGAAGTCGGGCACGAAGGTGATCGCGCCACCGGTGTGCTGGTGGTCGTCAGCAAAGGAGGAATAAGCGACAAACGGCTTGTGCACGT
This sequence comes from Prorocentrum cordatum, assembly GCA_963575745.1. NCBI lineage: Eukaryota > Dinophyceae > Prorocentrales > Prorocentraceae > Prorocentrum > Prorocentrum cordatum. Next base: position 112,865 of record CAUYUJ010013669.1, on the reverse strand, counting down.
GATACAAACAAATCACCCACCGCAGCTCGCGTGCCATGAGACCCTTGAATCGCAACTAAAGCCCCTTGCTTCATAAGCTGACGAACGTGTGCGGGTTTGCGGGCACGCGCCACAAGACTGCGGCGAAACAGAGCACGAGCGTTCCAAGTCGATGTCGAGAGTGGAGTGGGACGCGAGGCACACCCATGCCATTCCTTAAGGACCAGGTTAAAGGCACCACTCCACATTCTCCTGCTGCGGGGCTGAGACAAAAGATATTGCATTCCTGATCGCTGCCAGGTCGAAGCCCAGTGTGTTGATGTTCTTCGCACAGAACTCCATAGCAGGGCAGACGTCGCACTCGGAATCGATATACGAATGAACTGCTTCCACTGGCACGCGATGGTCCCCAGCTGCCTGTCCGCGAAGAACTTGGCCGAGGGATAAAGTTGATGAAGAGCCTGTCGCACCTGCTTACATGTGATCTCTGTGCGGACCACCGCGGGCGACTTCTCCGCTGAGAGGAAGATGTCCGTCGGGTAGCCCTGCGTATGGACTGCCGCGAATTTCTGCCATGAGCCGTCGGGCAACTTGAGAGCTCCCAGGGCCTGCGCCACACGCCTGGCCGCCAGGTGCGCTTGATGAGGAGCGCGAATCTCTTGTCCACCGGGTCACTTTCGATCGTGTACTGGTTTTCGCCGAGCTTGATTTTGGAGAGCCACGGCTGCAAGGCTTCCACGAGCTGGTCCTTGCCCACAGAGGTACGGGTCCTCGCAATGATAACCGGCACGTCTGGGGCACAGTGGAAGGAGGCATCTGGCACTGCGATCTGCTTGGGGGGTCTCCGTCCGCATGACGCCGAGGAGTGTGCGCAGCTCGGCTGTACCGTTCTCGAGTTGAGAAATACGTGCATCTTGCTGGGATTGCTTCCATTCAACCTGTGCCACGCGCTTCTCCATTTGGCGGCCGAGGGCATTGCAGTTGTTGGCCACAGAGTTGGCCAGGTCGCCGACACCGTTCTGGATTGATCCCACAGCCCGAAGGAGCTCGTCACGGGTGCTGTCCACATAAGATATGAGGGAAGAGATGTCATGAGCTGCATCTGCCTGCGGAGTGCTGGGTGCTCGACCGCGGGATGTAGCTGTCCCTCCCATCATCTCGAAAGCTGGCTCACCATCAGGGCCCAAACTAGAACGCTCTTGAGTAGAAAACGTGGCCATGTCCTCGAGATTGGCGAGCATGGAGAGCGTCGTTTCTGCAGCGGCGCGGCGGCCGTCGCCGTTCCTGCTGCGGTCGCGGTCCCTTGCCATGTCTGACGCTGGTGCGGGCGCGAGACGGGCTGCAAGAGAGAAGCCGAGAAGTGGGCCGCCTGTCGGCCCGTGATCTCCCCGAGAGAGGCCTACGGAGAGGCCGCAAAGCTAATCGCTGAGTCCCGGGCGTCTATAGCCCTTCACAACGTTTAGCCTTGAGCCAAAATGGCTACGGCCCTCCTCCTCCTCCTCCTCCTCCCCCCCTCCTCCCTCCTCCTCCTCCTCCTCCTCCTCCTCCTCCTCCTCCTCCTCCTCCTCCTCCTCCTCCTCCTCCTCCTCCTCCTCCTCCTCCTCCTCCTCGCGCGAAAAGCAGCAGTGCAGGGGAGGTCGAGGAGCAGAAGGACGAGGGGGATGAGGACGGATGACGGACGACGACGACGACGACGACGACGACGACGACGACGACGACGACGACGACGACGACGACGACGACGACGACGACGAAAACGACGACGACGACGACGACGACGACGACAACGACGACGGCTGCATCGACGACGGTGACCGGCGATGACGGTACTGGACGGCGACGAAGACCGATCGCAACCGACGGACCACCGACGCCCGACGGCGGCCGGCCGCGGCCTGCGGTCGCGGCGCGCGGCAGGCGAAAGGTGGGCGCCCGCGCGGCCCCCGCGGGTGACGGTCCCCTGCCCCCCGCCCGCCGCGTTGTACGCCGTAGCCTTGGCGGTGATGATGTCCGTGGCCATGTTCACGAAGACGGGCCTGCCCAAGGCACGGGCTGCCTACTCCAGCCCTCTTTTCCCCCCTTCCTCCTCCTCCTCCTCCTCATCCTCCTCCTCCTCGTTCCTCCTCCTGCTCCTCCTCCTCCTCCTCCTCGTTCCTCCTCCTCCTCCTCCTCCTCCTCCTCCTCCTCGTTCCTCCTCCCTCCTTCCTCCATCTCTCTTTTCCATCCTTCCTCCTCTTTCTTCCTCCCTCCTTCCTACCTCCTCCCTCCTTCCTCCCTCCTCCTCCCTCACCTCCTCCTCCTCCCCCCTTCCTCCCTCCTCCCTCCTTCTTCCTCCGTCCTCCCTTCTCCCTCCTCCTCCTCCTCCTCCTCCCCTCCTCCTCCTCCTCCTCCTCCTCCTCCTCCTGCTCCTCCTCCTCCTCCTCCGCCTCCTCCTTCTCCTTCCTCCTCCTTCACTCATTCCTCCTCCTCCTCCTTCCTCCTTCCTCCTCCCGTCTCCCTTCTTCCTCCTCCTTCCTCCTCCTCCCTCCTCCCTCCCTCCTCCCTCCTCCTCCCTCCTCTCCTCCTCCTCCTCCTCCTCCTCCTCCTCCTCCTTCTTCCTCCTCCTCCTCCTCCTCCCTTGTTTTGCTTCTCTCTCTCTCTCTATCTCGCTCTCTCTCTCTCTCTTTCTCTTCCTCACTCCCTCCTTCCTCCTCCCCTTCCTTCATCCCCTTCTCCTCCCCTCTTCGTCCTCCGGCGGGCCGCTGTTAGACGAGCGCGTTCCACTACTTGCAAAGTAGCTACTCACCAATGGCCTGGATCCGCCGCGGGGAATCTACGATACGTTACATCGGAGCAGACATGTGTGTTTTTTTTCTGGCGCTTGCGAGCAGGAGCTTTGCGAGTAGTGGAACGCGCTTGGTGAGCTGTGCGCTCCCCACGGCCGGCTCAGGCGTGCTGCCTCCACCCGTGCCCTTGCCCCACTCCCGTAGCGGGAACCCCCCTCCTCCTCCCACATTCCCTCACCCTCCCTCCCGCCCTCGTCCTCGTCTTCGCTCCTCTCTGCGCTGGGCGGACTGAGGGAACGAAACTGAAGCGTTGGCATTCGAAGAAACACACGAGTTGAAAGGCCGACTCAGGCGCAGTGCTCAAAAAGCTGCACGTGGCGAGCGGAATTAGCTGGACAAACAAGGGTGCGCATGAGAGACAAGTAAACAAGAAGAAGCAAGCCCGAAGTGGCTCAGAGTCCACCTTTTTGGTGTGGGCGGGCTCCAAGTGCCAAGCCGATAGCATTCGCCTCCTCCTCCTCCTCCTCCTCCTCCTCCTCCTTCTCCTCCTCCTCTTAAGAGGGACAGGATGAAGGCGGGGGCAGCAGGATGATGGAGACGGAGCACGTCTCCGGGTGTCTCTGCAGGTGTCTCGGCAGGTGGTTCCCGAAGCCACCAGGGGCCCAAAATGGCAACGAAGCGCTCCAAAACCTGGATCCTGGAAGTCCTCGAACCTCGATCAACGCCGGCGGCGGCGGCGGCGCGGCGGTGGCGACGATGACGTCCTGGGCTACCAACGCGCCGGTCTGTTTGACGCATGGATCCCTGGACCCTCCCGAGGGCCCCGGGGCCGCTGCTTCATCCCGGGCCATCTTTGACGGTCCTGGGGTTAGGTCGAGCATGTCCCCTTACAGAGGGATTTGGACGAAAGATACAAAATAGTTAAAAGATATAAAAAACGGTAAACAAAAAATACTTGAAAAATCATCCCAAGACTATTTTCTTAACTATTTTTGAATTTTCTTCCTGTAGAGGGACATGCCCGACTTAATCCTGGGGCCCGGGACTGAAGGACAGAAAAACATACACCCTCATCATAAGCACCCCGGCTTGCGAAGCCGTTCAGCAAACGCACCTAAGGAAGGAATCGAGCCGGGCAGGGCAAGTCATACTAAACGCCCAGGAAGGACTGCGCAGTAAAAGCCAATGATGGGGGTCGGGTGGGTTCTTCTTGCTCGAGAGGCTGGCCTCCCGATGCAGACACATGTGAGGAAAACCAGTCTGGGGGCTGTCTGGAGCCTGGAGCCTCGAGCCCCGAGCCTCGAGCCCTGATCCTCGAGCCGCTGTGCCTAGTACCCGGCGATCCAAATGCGACTCTCAGAGCGCCTTGTTTAATCTTATGTCTGGGCGTACCTGTTGCCTGGGCGATGCAGTTCGGTCAGGCTGGAGCTCGCACTAATTTAGACCCCTGTTGCTGCGGCCGCGGCTCCACGACCAAGATCACCCAAACAATGCAACTTGTGCCTGAAAGGCTTGAGCCCAAATGGCTACAGTCATCGTGTTACCAGAAAGAAAACGCATAAGAAGGAACGAAGGGTCTTTTCTGGCCAGGGCGGGCCTAGGCCACAGACAAGTTCCACGTCATCACTCTGAGGAACGGCCGGAAAACCCGAGCCCCTCCTGAGCTCAAAGCGGCCCTTGTTTCGGCGTCTTGACTGCACGGCCAGATCCTTGAACTTCGGTCGAGGGCGGCGACGAGGACGAGCGGCGGGCGGCGGGCGGGAGCGGCTTGTACTGGGTGCCGAACTTCCGGTAGAGGTCGTAGACCTCTGGAAGCCCCGCGGGGGAGGAGGGTTGCGGGCTCGCCCGAGGCCGCTGGGAGGGGGCCCAGCGGACTCAGGGAGCTGCACGACGAGGACGTCGACGTCGACGTCGACGACGACGACGACGACGACGACGACGACGACGACGACGCCGATCTGGCAGCAGGAGCCGCTCAATCCGGCCAGTGCCCCCCCTGGGAGGCGGCACCCCACGCCCGGCTCTGAGGGGCCCTGGGCTGCGCACAGACAGCCCCCCCCCATGTAGTCCCAGCTGGCCTCAACAGGCCCCCCGAGTAGTCCGAGGCGGTCTCAACACCCCAACCCTGGGGCGCGGGGGTGCCCCAGGGGCGCCGCTGAAGGCGGCGCCAGGGTCGGGGGCTCTGGGTCTCCGCGACTGTCTCGGCGCCAGGGTCGGGGGCTCTGGGTCTCCGCGATTGTCTGGCCTGGGGCTACGTGGCTCTGAGTGTTCTGGTGCTCTGAGTGTCTGCGAGAATGGGCTCGTTGGAATCCAAAGCGATTCTTGAGGGCCCAGCCGCGTCCGCGCGCTTAGTACATCTACTGACTCCGCCTCGTCGCTGCGCGCGAGGCCGCTACCGCCGAAAGAGCGTCCGCGAGAACGGGGGGCAAGAATGGCGACCCGAGCCCCCGACATTGTGCCTTTTTCAACTGCGGCCCTCTTCTCCCCGATTTTGGCCTCCGAAGGGCTGCTTCCGGGCCCAGGGGAAGCCGGCTGCGGAGTACAAGACTACCCCCCCGCCCTATAGGGAAGGGGCCATGAGCCACGAGGGGGGAGGAGGGAGAGGAGGAGGACGGAGGGAGGAAGGAGGAGGAGGAAGAGGGAGGAGGGAGAGAGGAGGAGGGAAGAATGGACAGGAGGGAGGAGGGAGAGGGAGCGCCGAGGAGGGTCGGGCCGACGAGAAGGGCGAGATCGGACAGGAGGGGTCATCGAATTCGGGGCGCACGTTGGCGGCGCGCACAAGGGGGTGGAGGGAGGGTGGAGGGCTTCGAAGAAGGAGGCTGCTTCTTAGAAGGCGCCGGCCTTACATCTACAGATCAGGCCCGCGCCTTCTAATCTAAGAAGCAGGGGTGCTTCTAAGAAGCCCTCCCCCCTCCCCCCACCCCCCTCTGCGCGTGGCTGAGCACGGCCGCGCCTGCGGGCGAGCGAGCCGGGCCGCCCACCACGCTGCCTTGCAGCCGCTGGCGTGCGAAGTGGCCCCCGGCACGAGTGACCTCCGGTGCACGACTTGCCGATAGCTGCAAGCGATGCGGCAACAACGGCCTGCGCGTCATGAGAAGCAGGTTCAAACTACGACACGAAAATGAGGTAGATGTGAACTGGTATGACGGTGTTGCTGGTGCTTCTTTACCGTCGCCCTCGCAATCACGAACCCCAACGTTGAGCGCACGGTCGGACCTAGGACAGAAGAACATCCTTCAAGAACATGACAGCCTCCGCCAGCCCAACGGAAGAACATTCGAGGGTGCTCCGCGCCCAGGATGCACAAGAACATGCAACAAACACGAAGAACACTGGGGTACCCTCCCCGAACGGACCTCCATCGTACACGACTGTGGCCAAGCCTGGCTTCAAAACCGGGCTTACGCTTGTGATTGCGCATCGCGAGCCCCTATGCCGCGCGCCCCCCCGAAGGCCGCGCACACCGGAGGTCGTTCTGGCGGAGGGTCGCTCTGGCGTGTGGCCGAGTGGGCGACCCCGAAGCCTCAAAAAGGGCAACCGGCACAACGAAACTTGCTACGTCGCAGCGCGGCCGAGGCGATCCGCACGCGCGCTCTAGTGGGACGGGCTCGGGCACGCACGAAGTGTCTGGCGGCAAGAGAGGGGACCAAGGCGGAGAGCGGCCGCGGAGGACGGGAAAAGGAGGGAGAACACTCACAGCAAGAACTTCGGCATAACAAAACACTCAATTCCACCCTTTCTCATCTTCCAGCAGATCAATCAGCCTCGAGTCGGGAAACTGGATCAAACATCGGAATGTGCGTCGGAATCGAAATTGATCCTGACCGGTCGCGCCGGGATGCACAAGAGCGCCATGCAACTGTCGGCCCGCACTGGATCGTCGGAGCATCGGAGTCGGATTGAATTGGATCTGGCTAGCCAGAATCGACATCGAACCGAATCAATTAGATCACAGATGACCCTCCTGGAGTTCCAGGAAGCTCCAGTGGTCTCTCGGAGTTCCCGTATGCCTTTGCAGGTCTCCACGAAGCCCGAAAAAATGTCACTGACGCTGACACAAGCATCGTTCCTCCTCGCCTCCCCAGGTGTGCTCCGATACCATGTTTCCACTCCGAGGCCCCAGACCTGCCGACCCCTTGCCTCGGGGTAGTTCTGCGTCCCTGATCCGTTTTTGATTGCCCTTCGAAAGCGGCCTCCAGAACCCGAGAGGAAGGACAACTGGCTGGCCTGATTCCCCCCAAAGCAGATCTTCGGTCTGGATCCTCCTCCCTCGTCCCTTCCCTCCCTCCCGAGAAAGACACCAGGCTGGAGAGAGAGAGAGAGAACGCGAGAGAGAGAGAGAGAAGGAGAGATGGCGGCGGTGACAGTGCTGAAGTTCAGCTGGTACTGGAACGACACCTCCAGCTGCACCTCCGCGGGCCGACCCGAGGTTTTTTCCCCACATCCTGAGTGGGGTTCTTGTTTTCCCAGAACATCCTCTCCTCCTCCTCCTCCTCCTCCTCCTCCCGCTTCCTCCACCATCCCATACTGTATCATACCATACCAATACCATGCCACTCCATACCATACCTTACCATACCATACCATGCATCCACCATCCCATACCATACCATGCCTTTCCTCACACCATGTTATTTATCAGGTTTCGTGCCCCTCCCACCCCTCCAGGGAGGCCCCGCCTGAGCGAGCAGGGTATTCGCACACCATGTTATTTATCTGGTTTCGTGCCCCTCCACCCCTCCAGGGAGGCCCCACCAGAGCGGGCAGGGTATCCGCACACCATGTTATTTATCAGGTTTCGCGCCCCTCCCAACATTCCAGGGAGGCCCCGCCAGAGCGGGCAGGGTATTCGCACACCATATGAATTATCAGGTTTCATGCCCCTCCCACCCCTCCAGGGAGGCCCCACCAGAGCGGGCAGGGCATTCGCACACCATGTTATTTATCAGGTGTCGTGCCCCTCCCACCTCTCCAGGGAGGCCCCACCAGAGCGGGCAGGGTATCCGTACACCATGTTGTTTATCAGGTTTCGCGCCCCTCCCACCACTCCAGGGAGGCCCCACCAGAGCGGGCAGGGTATTCGCACACCATGTTATTCATCAGGTGTCGTGCCCCTCCCACACCTCCAGGGAGGCCCCACCAGAGCGCAGACAAGAAGCAATGGAACCCCGTAACATCTTTATGTGGGGAACTCCGTTAGCATAATTTTTTTTGGGGGGGGAGGGGGACGGCGAGCGCGCGCCTTACCCCTGCCATCGCCCAGGGCGGGCAGGGCGAGGAAGAGCAGGGCGAGGAAGGAGGAGGAGGAGGAGGAGAAAGGAGGGGGAGGAGGAGGAGGAAAAGGAGAAAAGAGGGGGAGGAGGAGAAAGGAAGAGGAGGAGGAGGAGGAGGAGGAGGAGGAGGAGGAGGAGGAGGAGAAAGGAGGAAAAAGGAGGGCGACACTGGACAGCAAGGGAAGGGCGGACAAAGGAAGAACGAAGATCCAAGAGGAGCAGGGCGAGAAGCAACAACCGTGGAGAAGAAACAATGCGCTGCCCTTTCAGAGGGTTAGTTATCCCAACACCAGACAGAACACCATCCCTCCACAAGAAAACATGTGGATACAAGCATCTCGAGGAGAAGGGAGGGGACCGGGAGGAGAAGCAGCACGAGGACGAGAGGGAGGAGGCTATGGACTTGACATGGCTGATGGCGCTTCGTCGATCTGCGTAACCGCAACGCGGCAAGATAGCGAGCCGAAGATCGGCTTTGGCCACGCGCGAGTGGCGACGAGGAGCCCGAGGGTTCCCACCGAAAGGCGAGCACCCCGGCAACAACTCTCCCAGGAGCAACAGGCGTGGCCAAGGTTCTCACCACCCCCGCGGGGACGGAGACCCACGGGCAACCGAACGCAGCCACCAGGGCCGCCCCCGGGAACCCCGCGGGCCCGAAGACGAACCATCCTCCAGGCCGCCCCTGGAAGGACACCAACAATCCGAGCAGAGCCCCGGGCAGCTACTCAGATCTGGCCTCCCTCAGCTCGCGGCGAACCTGATCCATCTCGCGAAGAATGTCCGCCCTGCCTTGCAGCCTGGTGACGTCGACCCCAGAACACGACGACGACGTCGTCGACGACGACGACGACGACATTCGACGACGGCGGCATTTGACGTTCCACGACGACTCCTTTCGGCGACGTCGACGTTCGTCAACGCGCGACGACGCTAGACGACGCTCGACGACGACCGCCGCCGCCGCATCGGGCGCCTCCAGGCCGTCGCTCGTGCGCGAGCGCATCGGCGGCCCCGCCGAGCCCTCGCGCGCAGGGGGGCGCGCGCGCGGCGGCGGCGGGGCGGGGCTTCGGGCGGAGGGGAGGAGGGAGGCAACAATCTCGGAGGCCTTCCAGTCGTAAGGGAGCGCCCCAGGGGCGCCGCCGGAGGCGGCGCCAGGGTGCTGATGAGACCGCCCCCGACTGCTCGGGAGGCCTGTTGAGGCCAGCTGTGGCTACTCGTGGGCCTGTCGAGGCCAGCCGGGACTACCTGTCGGGGGGTCTGACTGCGCGCAATCCGAAGCAATGACACCCCCCAAGTGGGGTCCGAGTAGATAGAGTCAGAAGATCTCGCCGCATCGCCGATGCAGTGGTGACGTCGGCGATGCATCGGCACCGTCAGCGTGAAAAGAGTCGGGCTTCACATCAAACCGAAACGCCGATGCATCGGCGATGCGGTGCGATCCTTCGACCCCATCTACTCGGACCCCATGTGGGATGCCAGTATCGATTCGCAGCCCACCCAGATCCGGAGGTCGCAGACGAGGAACCGTGACGACAGGCTTCTCGTTGCTTTTGGCCTGTGGAGGCCGCTTTCCCAGCTCCGGGGCCATCGGATATCGACCCAGGAAGAGGATCGAAGAGCGGAGGCCTTTTTATGGGGAGCCCACAAAAGGCGTACGAGCCCAACCGCGCACATTTACACGGCCCCCCAATCCGCGAGACTGGCCGCGTGATACGAACGTTCGCGCAATGCGTACTGTCGAAACCAACGTAGATTCACGTACGTGTACGTCCTTCTGTCGCTCCTGTTCTGAGCATGGCAGAAGCTAAAGAGCCGAACTCTATACACCGACGCTTTTTCCGGCCCCGCACTGAAATGCGCACAGGAAAGCGGATCCTGGTGTATACGGATCCTGGTATATTCAGCTTTTCATGTTCCCCCCCGCGAAATGGAACAAAAAGTATACACCACAACACCCCGACGTCGTCCCCGACCCTCAAAAAGTTCTGGGATTGAAAAACAGCCCGCCACTGGTAATGTAGATGTTCCAGTTTCTGAGAAACGGGCACTGGAGGAAAGAGTCGTTCATGCAGCTCCACACGGGGGTGGCGGAGATGGGGGGGGCGACCGGCCGCTGCGCTTGCAAGCTAAACGGCGCTCAAAACACTACCAAACCGCCCTCGGGGCCTGAACACTGATTCAGTTTGTCTCTGCTTCTTTCAGTATGTCCTAGATGTTCTCTACTTCTCTGAGTTCGTCTCAATTTCTCTGAGACAGACCTGACGGCGCGCTCAACTTTCGCCCCCCCCCGCTGGTGCCACCCGCATGCGAAGCTAAGAGTCCTAAATGTGTTCCCCCTTCTCATGCCCCTGGGGCCCTCTGCGAGCCCTGGGACCGTTTCAAAACGACTCAGGCTGAAGGGCTGACCTTGGGAAAAGCTATGGGGCCTGGGATCCGTTTCCCTTTCTTCATGGCGATGCTCGGAACAATTCATATGGTTTCCATGTTTTCAAGCCCCCGGGTGCGTTCCATCAGCTGCGCCTCGAGTCCCGAACAACCGCCTGCGGCCAGAGTTTTGCGTTCGAAGCCGACAGACCCAACTTCCCTCGTGTCGTGGACAACATCACGATGCGTAATTTGGGGTCCTTTTCGTCTTCTGGGGGCCCTTACCAGAACCTGGGGCCGTCAGCAACAACAACATCAATATGTGTAAGACTGTTCGCTCTTGTCTGCTCGCGTGTGGTTCATCACATGTATCCGAAACCCTCGATACCCGCCCTCTTCGTCTTCGATCGTGCCCCCCTTGGGGGGATACCCGCCCTCCTCGTCTTCGATCGAGCCCTCATCGCGCCTGTCCCTTGCTCCGATTCCCCTCCCACCGCCGTGCTCAAGCTCATCCAGATTCTGGCGACTTCCTCGGCACACGCGCTGCTGGCTGACCGCAGCAGCGCCGTGCCTGCCGCGCTGGGGCATGGAGTGTCTTCCTCACCGCCCCGCGGGCGCCTGGTCCAGCGAGAACTGGATGGTCTGCACCGTCCCTGGAAACCTTAGGGATGGGAGAGAGAAGGAAGGTGATCGGGGCTGGCGAAGGGGGGGGACAGCAAAAAGGGGGTTAGCGAAACACCTCTCGTAGCTGGCCCATGTACTGGATGGTCTGCACCGTCCCTGGAAACCTTAGGGGGGGAAAGAGAAGGACGAGGATCGGGGCCAGCGAAGGGGAGGACAGCAAGAGGGGGTTAGCGGCGAATCACCTCTCGTGTAGCTGGCTTCTCCGGCGCCACCCGGCGCCGGAGGCGCCCACGTGCTGAGGAAGGCGCCCAGCGGCGGGGCCGAGACCAGCTGCACGCAGCAGGTGTTGTATCTCTTCTCCCTCCCTCCGCGCCGGATCCCCTGCCGTCCGACCGGAGACGAGAGGGACAGTGAGGCGGAGGCGGGGGCGGTCCCAGACATGCGACGTCTTGATTCCCAACCATCCCGTGGTGCTGGGTCCTCGTTTTGAGAATACAGCGCCCCGCGCCACCTCACTCCCTCTCCTCCCATGTTCTCCTTCCATCCTTGCCCCTGCCCTCCGCATGTCCATTACAGCATGCCATCACGCGTTTAGTGACCTCGTAACGATCTCCACCGACTGCCCCAATTCATGCGTCCCCCCCGCCCATTATGGCAAGCCTATGACACGTTTGGTAGCCCCATAGCGAGGGCCCCAGTGGCAGGGTTCGCATGCGTCTCGCCGACCACCGCATGTTCGTTGAAGCACACGCCCCACACGCTTCGTGGCCCCATAGGGATCTCCACCCAAGGCCCCAGTGGCAGCGTTCGCATGCGTCTCCCTGCCCACCGTATGTCCATGTCGGAAAACCCGTCACCCGCTCCGTGGCTCGGTCGGGAACTCCACCCAGGGCCCTAATGCCAGGGTCCGCTTTCGCCCCACCGCCCACCGCATCTCCATGTCAGCACAGCCCTCGTACGCTTCGGGGCCTCATGGGGAGCCGCACCGAAGGCCCAATTGGCAGGGTTCGCTTGCGTCTCCACGCCCACCGCATGTACGTTGCGGCACACGCCTCACACGTTTCGTGGCCCCATTGGGATCTCCACCCAAGGCCCCAGTGGCAGCGTTCGCATGCGTCTCCCTGCCCACCGTATGTCCATGTCGGAAAACCCGTCACCCGCTCCGTGGCTCGGTCGGGAACTCCACCCAGGGCCCTAATGCCAGGGTCCGCTTTCGCCCCACCGCCCACCGCATCTCCATGTCAGCACAGCCCTCGTACGCTTCGGGGCCTCATGGGGAGCCGCACCGAAGGCCCAATTGGCAGGGTTCGCTTGCGTCTCCACGCCCACCGCATGTACGTTGCGGCACACGCCTCACACGTTTCGTGGCCCCATTGGGATCTCCACCCAAGGCCCCAGTGGAAGGGTTCGCATGCGTCTCCCTGCCCACCACATGTCCATTTCGGCACACCCCTCACACGTTTCGTGGCTCCATGGAAAGCTCCCACTCAAGGCACCAGTGGCAAGCTTCGCATGAGTCCTCCCCCACCCCATGTCCATTTCGGCACACCCTTCACACGTTTCGTGGCTCCACAGAAAGCTCCATCGAAGGCCCCAATGGTAGGGTTCACATGCGGCTCCCCGCTCACCGCATTTCCATTTCGACATTCTGGCGCAGAGAACTTCATAAACATACGCATCTGGACGTCCGCGCGGAGCTCCGAATTTGAAGTCTATATGGGAACTGTGTTCATCGAGTATGGTTGACCCCAGGGGCCCGTGAGGGCAGCGAAGCGGCCAAAAACTGCGAAACAGCATACGCCGTGATGCCGCGGCGCGCACAATGTGGTGGCGCGAGGGGGGCCTTCTACGAAGAAGTCCTTCGTAGAAGTGCGCAGGTGCTCCCACGAGGGCTCAAGTCTTAGAAGCCTCCAAGCGCTTCTACTAAGGCCCCTGCCGTCTAAGAAGCCCAGCAGGGGGCCTTCGTGGACGACACGGGCCTCTTGAGAAACGCCTGGGGGCGTCCAAGTGGACTCATGACTTGTAAGCCTCCGGGCGTTTCTCAAAAGGCCCCTGCCGTCTTGAGAGAGGGCCCCCCCGCCTTCTCCGAAGGCCCCCTTCCTCGCGTCGGCCCCGCGGTGCGCGCCCCCGCTGTGCCAAAGGAGACGGAGTCGAAACCTCCGCCACGAAAGCCTCCACGGGGGCGGCGGGCGGACCGCTTCGTCGCTTTCCTGGGAGGGGCCGCCAGCTGATCTCCCGAGGACGTCGGATGTCGGGCGCCGAGCCCGCGGAGAGGCCCCCCGCCCCCCCTCTGGCCCATTGCATCCTCCGACCAAGCCTCCCGAGCACCCGCTCCGTCCTCCCTCGCCGTCCTCCGTCGCCATCGCCGTCGCCGTCGCCGCCGCCTGCGTCGTCGCCGCCGAGCAAGAAAGGCGAGGAGGAGGAGGAACACGACGCGCCGATGCGGCCGCGCAGCCCCTCGGGTCCCTTCGGCGCCAGACCGCCCGCTGCCCGCGGCGCGCGCGCGCGGGGGGGGGAGGCCTCGCACGCGCCGCGGGCCGCTGAGGCGCGGCGCTTAATGAACGAGTTGCCAGGGCCGAGGCAGTACAGCCCGGCCGTGTAGCCTCCCGGCCGAGACGGGTCGGACGCCCGAGCTCTCGGGGATAATTCAAGTGACCAAGGGCGTCGCACCCACTGGTTCCTGTCACAAGCACATTGGAGCCTCGTTGGCAAAACCTGAGTATCAAAAGTGGCTCGGGATGGAAAACCAGCTCGGGCCGAGAGGTCTGAAGGCCCACGCATCGAACACACCGACGCGCCGAACGGCTGGGGCCCAGACGTCCGACGATGTCAGTGAAACGCCGCGACTGCCGAGGACAGTTTTGTGCCCATGGCCCCACGGATCGAAAGAGGCTCCTGGAAACGAAATTGACGAACAACTGCCGCGATTGCAATCTGTGCCAGCGTGGGCCCCGAGCAGATAGCTGCTGCACCCTATATGAACAAGCTACGTGGTGCAACTCATGCGGTGTAGGCTTTGTGGTGCCAGCTGTGTGGTGCAAACACTGCAGCGCACACGTGTGGTGCAAACTATGTGGTGTAAGCTCGGTGGTGCCAGCCAAGTGGTGAAGGCTATACTGTTCGACCTGTGTGGTGCAAGCTGTGCGGTGTAATCTATGTGGTGCACCATGAGCGGTTCAAGCTACGTGGTGCAAGCAATGTAGTGCTATGTGGCGTAAGCTGGGTGGTGTGCGCTATGTGGTGCAGGCTCTGTTGCGCCTTCAACGTGGCGTAGGCCACGCAAGCTACGCGGCGCAAGTCCACGAACCGCCCACGGCTGGGCACGTGGCGAAGCACCCGCCCACATCCAGCCAACGCACGTGGGGCCAACGGCCGGGCACGTGGCAAAATCCCGGCTTCCAACCACCTAGAACAGAAGTGATGGCCCACTGTTTTGAACAACGAGTTATTCAGCGTGAGCCCCAAACTATTTCGAACCATACGTGTTGCGCAGTGTATGTGGTGCAGTCTACGCGGTGCAATATAAGTGGTGCAATATTTGTTGTGCAATCTATGTTGTGCAATCTATGTTGTGCGATATCTCTTGTGCAATCTGCGTGGTGCAATGGAATTGTTGCAAACGAGTTGACAAATCCCACGCTCTTGCAAACATCCCACCACCCACCCGCAGCTTAGTTTGCAGAACCCATGCGGCGGCGATTACGATGAGTGCTTGGCGTTGGCTGGTGCATACCTGAGGCCGCGCCAGCCCGCGCATGCTCGCGCGCACAGCGGCCAGCTAGTTTGGCGCGACCGACGCGGCCGCGGAGGCGCTGACCGCTGGGCACTTCCCAGCGGGCGCGGTATCACGGCGACGCCGACAACAGTAGACACAATCATGAGAACAGCGATGGTGACGAAGGTGGCGATGACGATGGCAAGGCCAATGACGGCGCCGATGTTGATCACGCCCGCCGATACCGATGACGACTTCCTCGCGTCGGCAATGCAGGCTGTTGGAAGAGTTCGACATGCGCGCGCGGCCGACGCGCGCGATTGGCCCGCGTGGTGTTGTTTGAAACGGATCGTGCCTCCCCCCAGAACGCGCGCACGAGCGTTCGAATGAGCTCGATATGCGGCGCGAGAGGCCCATGTGGCAGATGCTGATGAGAATGCTGGGAAACCGATGGGTTCCTTGGGAATCAGCAAGAGCACGGACGCAGGAGTGTGTTGACAACTGATGTTGCAAAGCCGAGCGTTTGTATATGCATATGTTTTCGAGACACTCGGTTTTCAATGATTTCGGCACGCGCGCGCGCGACGACGCGCGCGTATGCACCCCGTCCCGTTTTTTGCAAGGGATTCTTGCGACAGCACGCGCGTCAGGGCGTTTGAACGACAAACTTGTTGTTTGAAATCCCTTGTTGCACATCTATGTACGATGTTGTATAAGTGTTCGTGACACTCGTTTGAAATCCTTACGAAGCCCGAAGTTTTGAAGAATTTCGGCATGCGCGCGCGACGACGCGCGCGTGCGCACTTCGTCGCAGGTTTTGCAAGGGACTCGTGAAAACTGCTGATTGTTTGATAAACGAGGGCGCGCGTATAGTACTTTTGTGCAGAGGACGGCGTGGGGTGTCAATACCGGTTGGGCTGGGATGGTATGAGTTTATAAGAAAAGTTGACAGCAAAAAGTCATACTCATATGCATATTACGTATCGCGAAGGGGGGCCGTTAACTCTGGCCTCGGAACGGGGGTACAATCTATTACTGTTTTAGAACATAGAAAATATATGGTGCAACAAGAGTGGTGCAGTGCATGTGGTGCAACCTAGATGGCGCAATATGTGTGGTGCAATCTATGTTATGCAATCTATGTTGTGCGACATACGTGGTACAATCTATGTGGCGCACTTCACGTGGTGCAGTCTATGTTGTGCAATATGCGTGGTGCAATATGCGGTACAGCAGATGTTGTGTAATGTATGCGGTGCAACCTATGTGATGCAATATCTGCGGTGCAACGTATGTGGTGCAATCTACGTGGTGCAATCTTGTGCTACCTAGGGAGGCGACGAGGCGGCGACGGGGTGGCGTCGGCGGCGAGATAGCCACCAGAGCGACAGACAGGCCCAGACGACGGGCGGCGACGCGGCGACGGCGGCGACATAGCCGCCAGAGCGACAGACAGGCCCAAACGACGGGAGTCGACGAGGCGGCGACGGGGCGGCGTTAGCGGCTACCTAGCCGCCAGACCAATAGACAGGTCCAGTTCCTTAGAAGACAAAGGTCCTAAGTGCAAGCACTGTTTGGGGACAAGATAGTTCGCGAGAGGCCTGGGCCTTCCACTGCAGAATGCCTGAATGAGCAATGGCTGCCCCGAATGCCCCTCGTCCGACCGTAATTCGCACTGCTCCACGCTGGCTGGCCGGCACTAGGCGGACTCGGCGTTGGGGAGCACCCGTGCCACGCCAAGGGCCGAGCTTCTTTCTCTCTCTCTCTCTCTCGCGCTTTCTCTCGCCTTCTCCTGTTTACGCAAACCGAAACGTTGCGAGCTCTCTCTCTCTCTCTCTCTACCTCTCTCTCTCTCTCTCTCTCCCTCTCTCTCTAGGTATATGTGAGGTTGGGGGTGAGATCGCAATGGAACGGACCCCCAACCAAGAAATCGTCTCGTTTCGTTCGTGTCGTGCGTGAGGGCGAGGCGAAGCTGCGTGGGCGCGCGAGACGAATGAATCCGCCGTTGCAAGGGCGAAGTCAAAACAAATGATTATCCTCCGTCCGTCTGGCGGTGGCCCCAGCGGTGTCCCGCGGTGTCCCGTGGTGTCCGCCGTTGCTAGGGCGAAATCAAGACAAATGATTATCCTCCGTCTGGCGGTGGCCCTAGCGGTGTCCCGCGGTGTCCCGTGGTGTCCGCCGCTGCTAGGGCGAAATCAAGACAAATGATTCTCCTCCGTCCAGCGGTGGCCGTAGCGGTGTCCCGTGGTGTCCCGTGGTGTCCCGTGGTGGCCCGTGGTGTCCCGTTGAGTGAGATCGATAGTGAGATCGATCGTGAGATCGACAGGTGTCCCGTGATGTCCCGTGGTGTCCCGTGGTGTCCCGTTGAGTGAGATCGATAGTGAGATCGATACCGTCGATAGTGACATCGATGTGGTGTCCCGTGGTGTCCTATGGTGTCCCGTTGAATGAGATCGATGGTGAGATCGAGAGTGTGACTGGTAGTGAGATCGATGTGGTGTCCCGCGGTGTCCCGTGGTGTCTTCTGGTGTCCCGTGGTTTCCCGTGGTGTCCCGTTGAGTGAGGTCGATAGTGAGATCGATAATGAGATCGACAAGTGTCTCGTGGTGTCCCGTGGTGTCCCGTTGAGTGAGATCGATAGTGAGATCGATTGAATCAGATGTTGGCTCCCCCCCTTCTCCCCCCCCCACAACCTCCTTATCACCCGAAGGGTGGTCGTATAGGTATGTATATATGTTGCTCTCTCGCTCTCTCTCTCTCTCTCTCTTTCTCTCTCTCTTCCTCTTCCTCTCGCTCCACAATCCGCTCACACGCTTACCCCCCCCCATGCCCCTCACCCCCTTGCAACCCTCCCGCCGTCGTCCACCCCCTGCCGCCGATTCACTCCGCCGCCCCGGGGATGTGGCACAGAACTCCGGGGCCGACGGCGTAAAAATGTCACGGTGTCCAAGGTCTGGGCCTCTCTCTCGGGGGCTGGCAGCAGAGCCGGAGATGCCTCTTCCTCTCTCGGGTGGTGCGCCCCTGGCCCAAGGTGCCCTCAGCCCCTCGCTGAATTTTGGAGCCCCTGGGGCCCCCTGGGACTCGTGAGGGGTGCTCTGGAGGCCATGAAGGCCTCCTTGGAAATCCTGGGGGCACCTTGGGCCAGGGGCACTTCTAGCAACACCCGACTTCCTCTCCCACCGCCACCACTGACGAGAGCAGAAATTCCCGGCACTGACGAGAGCAGAACTACCGGACCCACCAGGGACGGGGTGACTTCGGCAATTCTCGCCCAAAATCTCGTCCTCTTCCGGGAGACAGTGTTTTCATCCCAGGTGGCTTTGTTGACACAACAAAAGACACAAGATGGCGGAGGTCTGGGCTGATCGGCCTGATCTGATAGGGGGCCCACCTGGTCGGGCGTTGCCAGAAGTGCCCCTGGCCCAAGATGCCCCCAGGATTTCCATGGATGCCCCCACAACCTCCAGAGCACCTCACGAGGCCCAGGGGGCCCCAGACGCTCCAAAGTCGAGCGGAAAGCAGGGGGCATCTTGGGCCAGAGGCACCTTTAGCACTCCCCGATCTGCGAGCGCTGCCAGCGCTCAGACTGCTAAGACGGTGGCAGAATGAGGACAAATTCGGACGAGGGTGGATCGGGAATCGCAGGAGGTCGCCTCCCGAGGCCCCACAAAACTGACGCACGAGAGAAGCACCCCAGAACGTCGTCGCCGCCACCTTCTTCGTCGTCGACTGCGTCTTCGTCCTTGTCCATGTCGCCGACGAAGAAAAAACAGCATGAACATATACTTTCACCGGTCCGCGCGGACGTCTTGGATCTGCGCTGGAGCCCCCTTCCTGGCGCGAGGAGCGCGCCAAGGGTTGCGCCCGGGGGGTCCAGCGCAAATCCAAGAAATCCGCGCAGCGTCGACAGTTTCTGTGTATGCCGTTTTGCCTTCTTCGATTTTCGCCAACTTCGACGTCGTGAGATCTTCGTCGGCATCGACGTCGTGACGTCGTCGTCGTCGCGATATCACCGCCGTCGTCGACGTCATCGTGGTCGTCGCTCGGCTGCCAACCCCCCAGTGCGGCGTCCAGATCAGCGCTCGTGGCGCGGGACAGGCCTGCAGCGTCGCAGTCGGCCTCGTCGTTGTCGTCGTCGCAACGGGCGTCGTCGTTGTCGGCGGTGTCGTAGGAGATCGCTGTTGATAATTCGGCGATCGCCCGCGGGCTATCCGGATGGTGGGGTGGGGGCGGGGGGAGGTGCAGGCCGACAACGTAGTCTTTTCGCTTTGGGCAGCCCCACGTGTGCCCGCGCGCACCAGCACTGCGTACCCCCTTCGGACTTACGCAACCGACAAGGTCAGGTCAGCTGAAGGGGGGGGAGTAGCGGGGGGGGGGCAGGCGGGCCCGATAACCCGGTCTATCGCCGGGCCCTAAGCAAAAAGAGTCTTCAGGCGCCGCCATCGTCCTCACCTCGGGTCGGACGAAAAGGGGAAGTTTTGTCCACAGGCGGGTTGGCGAACCAGCTCACGTACAACTGCTTCGCGGGGCGGCTCCCTGCGCCGGAGGCGCCACTGCATCAAGGAAAACGCCTGGCGGTGGGGCTGAAACCACCTGTATGCAGGAGAGTGCGCAACCTAAGACGAAGCCAGGACGAAGATAGATTCGGGTGAGGAGAAATCGAGAAACTCTGAGATCCAGCGGCTCATGAGGATGCATGGGGCGCCGTGGCCTTCTCAAAGCGTTCCAGAACTCTCTGAGAGCGTTCTGGAGCGCTCTGGAACGGATTTACTCTTGTCCTAGCCCCCTTCCGACAGCCCCCCTTTCCCTATGCCCCCCTCCCTTTCGTCCGGCCCGATCGTCGTTGTCGTAATCGGCGGTGTCGCTGCCCGTGGCCTTGCGGCGAGACGTTGTTTGTGATATGGGACAGGTTCAGGCCCACCTCGGTGTACTCGAGGGAGCTGAAGCTGAATGCGCGCGGGAGGTGGGCCAGCCAGTCGCAATCCCAATGCACGTGCGCGGACGAGGGGGGGGCAGGGGGGGACCAAAAAAAAACCATGGGAGCGTGGAAGCTTGGAGAATCCGTGACCCTGGCCATGATACCCATGTGCTGAGCGTTCGCCCCCAATCCGTGCCCTGGCTATCAACACATGGTATGGGCGAGTTGGTTTTTCTAGCGTGTTCTTCCAATCCGAGCGTTTCTGGCCCTTCCCAAATGCTGCTCCGGCTGCAGCGTGGGCCACATTTGAGAATCGGGGCTCTGCTCCCGTCGTTCAGAAGAATGGCGTTCTCGGCCCGGCGCGGCCACTTTTCTGGACCCGAATTGTTCCTCATCATTGTCGCCCACCTCCTTTCCCTTCCCCCCCTTCCCCTGGACCTCCTGCTCCTCCCGCCCCTTCCACTCCAATTCCTGCTGCTGTTCGCCCTCGTCCTTTTCTTCCTCTTCCTCATGTTCCTCCTGCTCATCCTCCTGTTCATCCACACTTCATCCTCCTCCCATGTACGCAGCTCCAATTTACCGCTTGCTCATAAGACGATGGAGTCCTTGTTAGAATTCAAGGTGCGCCAGTGCACGCGTCCGCGGATACAGAAAACTAGAACCACGCTTGCGCTTCGCGCGCGCTTAGGTTCTAGCGTGTCACAGACACAGGAATCGCTGTGCGATTGTTTTTGTTGGAGTTTGTCTCAGGCAAGTGAGGACCCCAGTGGCAACACCTGCTTGAGGCACCGCCGGGGACGGACCCTGTATAGAGTGTGGAAAGTCGGACCAGCTCTCTGGTCGACCCTCTTGGGCGCGCCCGGGGGCTCTCTTGGGTCGTTTTTGGGGGCCCATTGGGGGGCTGTTTCGGGGCCTATTTTCGTGTGTTTTTCGGGTCTCTTGGTGGCCTCTTGGGGCTTCTTGAGCGCTTCTTGGAGCCTCTTGGGGTCTCATAGGGGCCTCTTGGGCCAAAACGTTAGAATCTTCGGTTCCTCGTTCCCGTCTTGGGCGCCGACTTGGGGCGTTCTTGGGTGGTTTGGGCGCCTCGGGGGCCGTCTTGGCCCCCTCGTGGGCCGTCTTGGAACCCTCTTGAGGGCATCCTTGACTGGCTTGGGTGCCTCTTGGGCCGTCTTGGACGCAGTGGGGGCCCAGGGGGCGAACACGCCAAAAACAGCAGTTATCCTATAGGAAATCGAAAATATTTGCTTATTGGGGCTATATTGGGGTGCCCCTTGGGGCGTGTTCGGGGCCTCTTTTTGTGTTTTTTGCGGGTCTCTGGGGGACCTCTTGGGGCTTCTTGAGCGCTTCTTGGAGCCTCATGGGGTCTCCTGGGGGCCTCTTGGGCCAAATGGCTCGCATTTTCGGTTCCTCGTCCCCGTCTTGGGCGCCGACTTGGGGCGTTCTTGGGCGGTTTAGGCGTCTCGTGAGCCGTCTTGGCCCCCTCGTGGGCCGTCTTGGCCCCCTCGTGGGCCGTCTTGGGGGCATCCTCGACCGGCTTGGGTGCCTCTTGGGCCGTCTTGGACGCAGTGGAAGCCCAAAAGCGAACACGCCAAAAACATCAGTTTCCCTATCGAAAATCTACGATTTTTGCATTGGGGCTCTCTCGGGGTGCCTCTTGGAGCTTCTTCGGGGCCTTCGGGGGCCTTCTTGGCGTCATGGGAGTCGTCTTGAAAGCCCCCAGACCCGGCCCCGTTATATGTATAGTTAGCGCAATGGGGAGAGGTGGGTGAAAAGGGGTAGGATGTCAGATGTGGCGCGAGCGCACCTAGCTTGTCTCCTCCCCCTTTCTCTCTCTCTCTCTCTCCCTCTCTCTCTCTCCCTCCCCTCCTCCCTCTCCCCCCTTCCCCTTTCCCTTCCCTCCCTCCCTGTTCTGCCCCCCCTTCCCTCCCTCCATCTGTCACTCCCCCTTCCCTCAGCTTCGGCGCTCCGCTCCCTCCCCCCCATACCCCGCTCCCTCCCTGGGCCCCTGGGCAAGCTGGGCTGGGCGGGAGGCTCATCGTTGGCGCCAGCGCTGACCCTGCCCTGGGGAAAGGCTCCCACATGGCTGCCGCTGGCAGTGCCGGGGTGCTTCGGCCTCGGGAGCCCTGGAGGATGGATCGGCCGCTTCTCTGGCTCCCCCCGCGGGTTCCGAGGCCGGGCCTGCCTGCCCAGCCTCTCCGCCGATGAGGCCGCCGCCCCCCTCCAGCCCGAATCCTCGCGTGACCGTGCCGGGTGGTGCTGGGAGGGCTGGGTCTGGGCGGGGCCAGGCGCTGAGCTCTGCCCCAGGGGGCTCTCGCGCACGCCGTGTGTTGGCGCGGGGCGGAAGCAGGAGGGGTCGAGGATTCCTGCCGGAGGGCCGCGTTCGAGGACCCCTCTCTGCGTTTGCCTTCCTGGTGGTCGCGTGCACATCTCGGCATGTTAGCACTACGGACCTCCTGCCCTCCACCTCCGGCCCTGTGCCCCCTTTCGAATGCCACGCCTCTCCTTGGGTCGACGTTTCTGGACTGCTGTCGGACGCCCAAGGGGCTCCCCAGCTCCCTGCCAAAGAACGTTTCTGGACTGCTGTCGGACGCCCAAGGGGCTCCCCAGCTCCCTGCCAAAGAGGCTGTGCCCGCAGCCTCAACATGCCACCTCGCTGGGAGGTCCGACATTCATCCAACCATCCATCTTCCTCCTCCTCCTCCTCCTCCTCCTCCTCCTCCTCCTCCTCCTCCTCCTCCTCCTCCTCCTCCTCTCTCGATCTCTCGACCCTGCTGTCGTTCAGGCGCGGTCCCCTCCTCCTCCTCCTCCTCCTCCTCCTCCTCCTCCTCCTCCTCCTCCTCCTCCTCCTCCTCCTCCTCCTCCTCCTCTCCTCCTCCTCCTCCTCTCCTCCTCCTCCTCCTCCTCCTCCTCCTCCTCCTCCTCCTCCTCCTCCTCCTCCTCCTCCTCCTCCTCCCTCCTCTTCCTTCTCCTCCTCCTCCCCCTCCCCTCCCTCCCTCCATCCCTCCCGAAGGCACCCCCTCCTCCCTCCCTCCCTCCTCCTCCTTCTCCTCCCCCTCTTCCTCCTCCTCCCTCCCTCCTCCCGAGGGCACCCGAGGCGGGCGGGGCGGCCCGCCTCAGCCCCAGCAGCAGCGCCCCCGCCGCGGCGGCGCAGCCGCACGCCGCGCTCCTGGGGCGCGTCCTGCGCGCGGGCCGCGCGGCGGGGCCGCCCCGCGGCTCCTCCGCCCTCCGCTGGCGGCGCGCACACGAGGGGCAGTGGGGGGGGGGGGCCCTTACCGGGCCCCGGGGCCATCAAAACACGGCTCGGGATGAAACACCGGTCCCGGGGGGGATGGTCGAGACCTCTGGGGTCGACGTTGCGACAAAAGCATGACGTCGTGGGTCTGGGATGGGGGGGCGGTGGGAGGTGCCATAGTTCGGTTGCGCGAACTCTTGCGCGAACTCTTGCTGGGGGGCACCAGCAACTGCAAGGCGCGTCAACTAGTGCGCTTGAGAGAGTACACGATTGCATCCACGCGCATCTATTGCATCCACGCGCATCTATTGCGTCCAGGCCGTGGACCCGTGCGCGCATACAGAAACTACTGCAGGTACATATTGCACCTATATCCGACACCCCCATCAATGCTAACCCCACTACTCCAGCTTAGAGAGAGATCCGGCGTCACGGAAAACTTGCAACATCGCGAGAAATCCTGGCCGGAGCCCCTGACACCATCCTTCTGCGGCGTTTTTCGGGTGTTGCTAGAAGCGCCCCTGGCCCAAGGTGCCCCCAGGATTTCCGAGGAGGCCCCCACGGCCTCCAGAGCATCCCCCCTACGAGACCCAGAGGGCCCCAGGAGATCCAGAATAGAACGAAACGCTGCGGGCACCCTGGGCTAGGGGCACTTTAGGAACCCCCGATTGTCAGAGCTGGATCGGTCCGGTATGGCCCCAGGGCCTGAGGATGGGCGACAAACCGCCCGTGGTGAAGCATCGCAACGTCCAGGCCTCGGGGATCGTGGGCAGTCAGGGCGGCCTCCCCCCCGCGCTTGGGCACTGGCCTGAGGCCTGACCCGCCCCTGGGGTACACTTTCGGCCCGCGGGCGCAAGCGAGCAGGCTTCGGTCGAGCAAGCGGCGGGGCGCACCGACGCGAGTTGAGGCACGAAAGCGCGGGAGGACTGGAGGGGCGGAGAAGAGGGAGGCGGTCAGAACGTGTAGTTCTTCTCACGGGCGTGCTGGTCGGTCGTCGTCGTCGACGTCGTCACCGTCGCGAGCGGCGTCGTCGTTGTCGGCGGTGCCATAGGAAATGGTCTTTAAGTTTTCGGCGATACAATCAAGTTGCATGATGAGGATGCGCGGTAAGGATGCAAGGGCCTTGGAAGGCCATGTTAACGTTTTTCGAACGGGGCTGGCCAGCGAAAGTTGCCAAGGACGGGCCGAAGGGGCAAGGATGCAAGGTGGCCTTGGTCCTTGCAATGCGACCTGACTGTAACTTTGCGCCCTCGATACATTCGTGATGGCCCCTGGACCCGAGAGCGCCCCCCAGGGGCCGAAATGAAGGAAAGCGCAGCGAGTCAAAAAGTCCTACACACATTTTCCTGCAAGCGCGATGACCGCCCCGCCATCGATCGCTAAGATCTGGGCGTTTTCGCCCGGTTTTCGGCGAAGATGCTCCTCGAGGAGCACAGCACACCATCCAACCATATCCTCGCGTCGTGACCAATACGTGACTCAGGAGGTCGACTCCTCACCCTAACTCGAACGGGTATTTACGCGTTGACACGCAGACTTTGACGTGGACTCCTCAAGGCGCTGCCAGCTGGCACTGTATGATCAGTGCCCAGAGCGGCCAGGAGCCTGGATAAGCACATGGTCGAATCCGCTTCGGGATGATTCAGAAGCCACGCGCATCTACAGCGTCTGGCGTACTTTTTGCTATGGGGCACCTGCGCTTGGCCACAGGAACGGCGATCGCTGGAAAACATCTGGCCACATGTTGTGAAGCCCCCCCCACCCAGGCCAAACAAGTCGTTGTGCACGCACCCGGCTTCCTGGCAGTGCGCCTGGCATCTCTGGCGCCGCAGCGACGAGGGACTCAGGTACCAAGCCAGCAAACTGACACGACGTGCCCAGCTGGAGCCAGCTCGAGCGCCTGCAGGTAGCCTCGCTGGACTTCAAGGCGCGTACCATTGGCGGCCTACGGCGTTGGCTGACGTTGGAATCTGAACATGGAGGGGCTATGGTGCGCGCGCACGGCCGAACGACAGACATGATCGCTTCCGAGCCGTTGGCGCTGATGGCGCAGAGACGATGCGAAATCACTTGAACCTGATAAGGGAATTAAGTTCCAAACTGCCAGTGCACCAAATATGCACAAAGTATAGCAGAGGTTTAGAGAGGGGTGCTGGGGCTTGGTGGTAGGAAAGGCAGATGCTGCCAGGAAGCCGACCTTGCGTACAACATGTAGTCCTGACTAGGACCCAGTAGTGGCTTGACTCGCTGAGCAATTATGTCAATGCTGCCTTTCGTAAAGCCAAAGAAACGGCGAACATCTGGAGGAGGACGTCGGAAAGGCAACAGGAGAGCGATGAGGACCGCGCGGCGGACGAGGAGGGGAAAGAGGTGCAGGAGGCGGAGAACGAGTGGGCGTGCCCGACGGCGACCAGAATAGACCCGGATCGGACCGATCACCGAAACACACCAGGGCTCTTCTGGTCAAACAGCTCCGCCTCGTGGGCGTGAGATGCCTGACGACGACGAGGGGAGGAATGCACGTGGCGGAGGATCGCGGCCGTGACGGTAGAGGAGATGCCGCGCCCGCGTCCTCACGCACTGGACGGCCGGTCCGCAGACGCTGTTGAAATCCATCCCAGCGTCTTGCCTGCCAGTCTCACCAGCCCGTCGTCGTCGTCGCCGGCCTCCCCCCCTCCCCCTCCTGGTGAATCCTCCTCCTCGTCCTCCTTGGGCGGAGGAGGGAGGAGGGAGGGAGAAGAGGAGGGAGGGGTTAGGGAGGCTCTGAAAGGTTCGGAGGGAGGGTGGTGGTAGGCGGTACTGCCGGAGGTTGTGATGCTCAGGAGGCAACTACTGGGAGGTCTTCGTCGATAGGGTTCAGGAAAATTAAGCCAAGCCCCATTGGGGAGCTGTTAGGGCAGATTAGGCCGCGGATTAAGCGGGATTTAGCCAGATTAACCGGGATTAAACCAGAACGAGCGGGATTAAGCCGTATTTCGGACCAGGACAAAATGAGAATTTGACCTCCCAAGAGTTGCATCCGAATGATGATATGCGGGGAGCCGGAGGATGAGGGGGCAGATGAGGCGTGGGAGGATGAGCCGTGGGGAAAGGATGCTATGTTGCATCGTCTGGGGACCTTGTCTGTCCCATCGCGCCGCTTCCGCGTCGAATCTACGACTCCACGTCGAGTCCGCGTCGAATCCACGTCGAATCAGCGTCGAGTCCGCATCAAATATGGATTTTTGTTTTGCTTTTTGCTGGTACTGGTCGTTACCTGGGGGGGGGGGTAACGGTAACGCTTGGGTGATGTTGGGCACGTCGGAGCGGAGGTGCGCTGCGATTGCCACAGGATATGCGCGCGGGCACCAACATGAGGGGGAGGCTCAAGCCTCCCACAACCTTTTCGTGCGATATCACTACTGTTACCTAGGGGGGGAGGGAAAGGGTAGTTTGGCCCGGGCAGCGACCGCTACGCGCAAGAGGATGAGAATAGCAATCTCGTGTAGAAGACCGCGGAAGAGAACAAAGGGAGCTGGCCGGGCCTGGGAAGCAGGGAGCGGCCACGAGCGCCTCCCCGAGGGGCCCAGACGGCACCTGAGCTGGCAAAATCCTGAATCCTCGATCCTCCGCATACTCCCCCTCGCTCTCCTGGCTCCTTTCTTCCTGCTCACCATCAGCGAGGGGCTCACCATCTGCGAGGAACTCACCATCGACCTTCCTCGTCCTCCCTCTTTTCCTCCTGCTCATCCTCCTGCTCACCCGACACCTCCTCCTCCTCCTCCTCCTCCTCCTCCTCCTCCTCCTCCTCTCCCAACCATGTGTGCAGCTCCCCTCCTCCAGCTGCGCATAACACGATATAATATTTGTAGTTCTGGGTCGGCTATGACACGCGTCCGCGGATGTAGAGAAAACATGAGCGCATTTGGAGGGATAGGATGTCAGATATGGCGCGAGCGCGCCTAGCTTGCCTCTCTTCTCTGTCTCCTCTCTCTCGTCTCTCCTCCTCCTCCTCCTCCGCAGGCCTGCCCCTCCTCCCCCCGTGGTCGCCGCCTCCGCGAGCGCGCGCGGGATGGTCGGTGCTCCCGCGCCTCCCCCTCGGGGGTCCGGCGAGCGCCGCGCTAGCGCGAGCGCCGCCGCCTCCGGGGCAGCGAGAGCTTGAAACTCGAGCCCGGCGGGGGGGGGGGAGCGGGGGGGAAGCGGGGGGGGAAGCAGGGGGTGGGAAGGGGTGGAGCCCGCTGCGGAATGCAAGTGGCGCACTGCGGGCCCTTGGAGCTTCGCTCTCGAACGCCTCGCCTTCTGCTCGGCCTGGCTCAGGACTTTGGGCTGCAGGCCAGCCGCACTCCGATCGAGATACTCTCTGCGCGCCTCGGTCAGCGCCAACCTGCTCTTGCAGGACACTCCGAAGGAACGCAACTGCTTTGCAGCAATAACCCCGCAGAGGCTGCAAAAACGCACCCCGATGGTAGCGAACGTTGGGGTGGGGGCGGATGCGGAGGGAGCCTGGGGTGGGAAGAATGAGGCAAGATCAGCCAACATCGAATCGCGAAATCGGGTCGGGTCGGAACGATCATGGAGTCGGGCTCCCTCGGCTCGGAGCCGAGATCAAAACGGATCGCCTGCGCCAGGATGCATAACTATGCCTTGCAAGCATCGGGCCGCATCGGGTACCTGGAAAATCGAAGTCGAAACGGATTATTGAGTCCGGCTAACTCGAAATCGAGCTGGATCGATCGATTCGGATATGCAACTGCAAGTGGGGGAACGAGTTGCAGACACAGAGCAAGTGTCTCACTGAATCTCGCCACCTGGTGAGAAGGTGATCACCGCAACCGCGTTGAGCTTGCGGTGGCGGCCCCGATGGATCTCTTGAAGCGACGCAGGTAGGGGGGTGGGGGAGGGGCGGAGAGGTGGGGATGTGTGGAACTGTGTGGGGAGAGGGGGGCGCTTCAGAATGCCAGGAGGGGAGGAGGAGGAGGAGGGGAGAGGGACCGGGCCAAGGCCCGCCCCCCCAGCGGGCCCCCGAGAAGCGCGAGGGGCGCTGCCCCCACCCGAAGACGCGCGGCGGAGGCGGGGATGGGGCAACAAGCCCCCCCAAAGTCCCCTCGCGATCGAACAGGATACGGAAAGAAGGGGCACAAAAACCGACAGCAGTTCTTGTTCATTTTGGCAGGACTCGCTGTCGGTGTCGCCGCGGCCTGTGTCCATTTGAAACAGAAGGCCGCCTGCCCAACAGCGCACGCTGTTGGCTTGGGACAAAATTTGCTGTTGGGCACTGTACCCTTTTTTCCGTACCCATGTCGTTTTCTGGCGGTATTGGGGGATCTTTGGCAGTGTTCTGACGGTCTTCGGCGCGAACGCCCAGTGGCTGCGTTCATCGAAGAACAACAAGTGGGAGAAACATGAACTTTCGGAGGTCCGCGCGGATTTCTTGGATCGGCGTTTGGCCATCATCCCCGGCACGCGGAGCGCGCCAGGGGCGGCGATGGAGGCGCCGCCAGGGTGCCCAGGCGCCGACCCAAGAAATCCGTGCGGACCTCCGGATGTGTATGTTTATGTCGCTAGGTGTTGCTCAAGCATGGGGTACAATATCGAACACCTAACAAGAATATCGAGTCGTCGGAACACTTTTCCAGGAGAACAACCAGGAAATGCAGATCGAGAAATCTGCTGTCCCTCAGGAGGGCTGAGAAACGAGCACAAGGAGGCACACCCGCGGCAAGTCTTAGAAGCGTGATGAGGAAAACGCCGTGGCAATTTGTATTCGCTTCTTACCGTGCGATAGATGTACCGAGTCGTCGGAGAACTGCGAGGGGTGGTGGAGGAGGAGGAGGAGGAGGAGGAGGAGGAGGAGGAGGGGGAGGAGAAGAAATTCCAAGAAGACCCGAACCAAAATCCAAAACCTTGGAAAGAAACGCTGTGAGAAGAAAGGGAGGGACAGGAGGAAAGGAGAGAGGGCTCACGAGGAAATGGAGGAGGCCAAGGCTCAACAAAAACCCAGGGAGCCCTGCGAAGGACAACCCAGCAGAGACGTCGGAGAACCGGGAACAGTGCGCCCTCTTTCCCTCGAGCGCCACTCACGCCTGTGCAGGTCGCCGTGCTTGGCCACCGACGAGCGGCAACAACTCGAGGTCCACACCCCTTCCGAGGGCGGAGCGAGGCGCCTCCGAGCGCCGTTGCCCGAGGGCACCGGCGCGCCTCTGGCGGCGATCCAACGGGGCGAAGACGAGGAGGGGAGAACCCGAGAGCTGGGCGCTGCAGTTGCTTAACACCGGGCGCCGTCGCCCAATTTTGGGCCCCGGGGCCCTCACGGGTCGATCCGGATGAGGTATAATTCCAATCGGATTTCAGGGGGGCAGGAACAAGACAGTATGAGGTGAGGTCAGCGTGATGTGGGCCACGGAAGAGTCGGAGGGTACGGCAATTTCGTGTGGTGACGACCGCGGCTTTGGTCTCTGACACCGAGTGGATCCTTCAACCTTGATCGCCGGCGGCGGGGTCGCCGCCGAGGCAACATGACATGTATCGACTGTAAGGGGGACAGGCAAACGGATAGGAGAAGGAAAGGATGAGGAGCTGCGGAGAATGCAGGAGCAGGAGAACAATGGACACGTCGGTCCACGGTCTCTCCGAAGGCCCCCTGTCTGGGGTCCCCTGTTGAGATGCGCTGGTCGGAATGGACACGAGTCCGCCCTTCAAATATTCAAACAATAACCTACCGATGCCTACAAGACTGTTGCGACGAAGGGCAAGTCTGCCTTGGAGCGAGCACCACGATGCCGGCTGCCGCCACCTCCAAGCAGTCTGCACTGCAAAACCGTTCCAGCCGATTCCGCGATAGGAGGATCAGGGCGGCGATAAATCTGCCCTCCACACACCGAGCGGGGTCCCAAGAACTCTTGACCCCGCCCTCGGGGACGTGTCGTTCGCCCCCGGGTCCTTCTTTGACGGTCCCGGAAGGCCTAGAAACAGCCCATGGATGCTAGACAGATGGCCGACTCTGCAGAACCTGAATCCAAAAACATTGTCACCTCTCGGGGACGCATCCTCTACTCCCGCCGCCTTCCGCCGAAGAAGAGACGCCAACCACTTCTATCCTCGAAGGCGAGGCCGTTTCTGGAACGCCCCACATTCCCCTAACAGTGCTTGCAATTAGAGGTTCGTACTTGTCCTAAGAAGCTGGGCCAGTTGGGCGGCCTGGCGGCTATATGGTCGCCGTCGCCGCCCCGTCGCCGCCTCGTCGCCGCCCGTCATCTGAGCCGCTGGGCGGTCTTGCGGCTATGTGGTCGCCGTCGCCGCCTCGTCGCTGCCTCGTCACCGCCGTTGGATTGCACCACATATATTGTATTAACACAAATTCGCGCCTGCCGCGCACTTTTTGATCGCTCACGACATAGATTTCGTAACGTATGTTGCACAACCAGGTATATGGCACAACGTATACATACATATATGCATATATATACACATATATATACATATATATGTATAAACTGCACAGCATATGTTGCACACCTACAGCAACTGCACCACATTTGCGACGCTTGTTTCGCGCCTGCGGCGTGCTCTTTTGATCGCTCACTACATAGATTGCGTCAAGCACACACACATACATACATACATTTATCGATCTATATGTGTGTATATCTATATATACTAGAACCATCACGCGCATCGCGCGCGCTCAATTTCTAGCTAGGGTCATGATCATCGTCATCATTGTCATCCTCATTTCCGTCATCTTCATCGTCATCGTCAGTTTCACCTTCACCATCACCATCACAACAATCCTCATCCTCCTCCTTCTGCTCCTCCTCCTCCTCCTCCTCCTCCTCCTCCTTGTCCTCCTCCTCTCTTCTCTTCTCTTCTCTCAGAGCACCCGGTACACGGGTGCCTACTGGAAGAGCCTTTTGGAAGCATTGTAGGACTGAAAAGCAAACATCCAGGAAATATATGGTTTTTTCAGAGGGAATGCTTGATTTTGCCCTTGGAAGGCCTTCTCGGCGGCCTCTTGGACCGTCTTGAGAGCATTTGTGGCCGTCTAGGAGCAGTCTTGGGCTGTCTTCGAGCGCTCGTTGCCCGTCCGGACGCCACCTTCCAGACAACCTGGGGCGCTTTGGGCGCCTCTTGGGAGTCTCTGGGGGGGTCCGGGGCCCCTTCTGAACCCTCTTGGAGCCCTCAAGGCCCCCCCCCCCAGCCCCCCATGTAAACCAGAGGTGGCAAGTCTGGGCCCTCCCCCGGCCTACTCGGGAAACCAAGCTGGGGAGAACGCTAAAACCCTTCAAAAACCACAGAAAAAATAATGTTTCTCTCTTCGGCCCTTCCCGGGGGTGCTGTCGGAGGCCTACTGGGACGCTTGGGAAGCTCTTTGGCCGATCTTGGAGCCATCTGGAGCGGTCGTGGAGTGCTCCCAGGCCGTCTCGGACCTCTCTTGGGCTGTCCTGAGGGCGTCCTGGAGCCATTTTAGGCGGTCCTGGGAGCGTCCTGGCGCCTCTGGTGGGGGGGGGACCACAGCCACTCGGCAAAGTGGGGCCCCCCCGGTCCAGGACCCCCTCCCCATATATATATATATATATATATATATATATATATATGTGTATATATATATATGTATATATATATATATATGTGTTGGTTTGGCCGTTGCCGCCCAATCGTCGCCTCGTCGCCGCCCGTCGTCTGGACCTGGGTGTTGGCTTGGCGACCACATGTTTGCCGTCGCTGTCCCGTTGCCCCTTCGTCGCCGCCCGTCGTCTGGCCTGGATGTTGCTTTGGTGGACCTGTGCTCGCAGTCGCCACCTCGTCGCCGCGACAAGGACTGCGCCACATTCTCGTTTCTAGAAGAATATGAGGATCTCCACCCTCCCGAGTTGATGGTCCGCCTTTTTCGTATTACGATTTGCACTTGGTTTTGCCCAATCGTCCATCCTGAACACGCATTCGTGCCATCCCTGACAATCCACTATCGCCCCACACCCTCATCCTCTGCGAAAAACACCGTGCGCGCACTCGCTTATCAAAATCCATCAGTTTTCTAAAATCCCTGGCAAAAGAAAGGACGAAGTGCACACGAGCGCGTCGTCGCGCGCGCGCGTACCGAAATGCCTCAACAACCTGAAGTCCCGTAGGGAATTCAAAATCGAGTACCGAAGACATGTAAACAATCAAATGTCTCGCAACCGGAATGTTCGATAAAGTTTGCGTTCGCGCTCTCGCGAATGCCTGTAGGAAAAAAGCGCCGAATTTTCCACATGTTCATCACTTGCTACCAAACGTGCCCGTCGCGCGCGCGTGCCGAAACCACCCGAACGCCCTCGCGCGCACGCTCTCGCAAGAACCATGCGCAACAAACGGGACGAATTGCAAACGCGAGCGCATGCCGGAATCCATCAGAAACCGTCGGCTTAGCACGGCCTTCACAACCGAAAGTTCCGAACACATGTAAAAGCACATGGCTTTTGCAACATCAATTGCCAAAGAAAGGTCTGTGCGCGCCCTTGCGAATTCTCATGAGAACCACTCGTTTTTCAACACCTTCAACTGATTCGACCAAACGGGCCTCTCGCGCCGCATGTCGAAATCGTTCGCACGTTTTTGCGCGCGTGCTGGGGGGGTACGATCCCTGCCAAATTACCATGCGGACCACTCGCGCGCGTCGGCGGCGCGCGCATGTCGAATTTCTTCCGGAAGACAACAACCATACAAATACATGTTCGAGCTCCGGTTGAATTTGGCAACCTCATCGTCTTCACCACCCAACGTGAATGCATGCGCGTGCCTGCGCGCGCGCAGACTCACATACGCAAGCTCGCTGCGACTCGCCCACAAAGAATGGGTTGGATGCCGCGGGCCCCAACCGCCCTCGCCTCCGGCGGCGAAGCCCAGCCCAGGTGATTGGTGTATACAACGTCGGGTGGATACCGACACTCGTTGTTTACTGGGTGGCGTGTACACACCAATCTGGCGTGATTGGTGCCTACACTAATTCGGTGTACACGCGTACTCGTGTTTCCTGATGGGGTTTGGGGTATACACCGACATTGCCCCCAGAATGCATTGGCATCGTCGGCAGGGGCGGGGCCGGCTGGGGCCCACGGAATCGACTGGCGATCCCCCGAAAAAGGCTTACGACGTCGTCATCGGAACAACGCCTTTGCGAAAACCATACAGATTGCCACGAACACCATCCTGTGATACCCAATTTTCAAAGCCCACGGCGGCCAGAAAAGGTATGCATGTCTGTTTGTTGTGCTCCGTCTTCCGAGAACCTTCATCACTGACACCAAGATACCATCATCACCATCGGCGTGATCAGCATCGGCGCCGTCATTGTCCTTGCCGTCGCCATCGTCATCATCGTCATTCTCAACTCTACTATCATCATCATGTCTACCATTGTCGGCGTCGCCATGATACCGGGCCCGCCCACGTCATCGACTCGCACAAAAATTGCCCGCTGGGAAGCACCCCGCGGTCAGCGCCACCGTGGCCGCGCCGGCTGCGCCAAACAAGCTGGCCGCTTCGCGCGCGAGCATGCGCGGGCTAGCGCGGCCGCAGATACGCACCAGCCAACGCCAAGCATTCATCGCAATCGCTGCCTTATGGGTTTGCAAACCAAGTTGCGGGAGGCTGAGTGGGATGATTGCGCGAGCAGTGGAGCTGACAACTCAAAGCTTCAAACATGAATTCTCTTTTCTCGTAGAATGATACGTGATTCCCCCTCCTCCCCCCAGACTTAAAAGCACCCCTTTTCGCATTGCAATGTGCATGCGGTTCTGCCCCATCGCCCATCCGAAATATGAATCCGTATCATCACAACCAAACCGGCAATCCCTCCCCTCATCCTCTGCGAAAAATACAGTGCGCGCACACGCGCTTTTTAGACATCAAGACGCTCCAACAATCCATTGCAACAAACGGGAACAAGTGCACACGCGCGCGTCATCGCGCGCGCATGCCGAAATCTTGCAAAGGCCATTGGTTTCGTAAAGAATTCTAAATCGAGCGCCGCGATAACATAAATAGAAACACGTTGCTCCGCAACAAGAATACGCAAACCACAAAAAAAACGTGTGCTCGCGCTCTTGCAAATTCTTTGCTTGAAAACAAAAACATAAATTTGTTTTTCAATCGGTTCGTCACGTGCTACCAAGCGTGCCTGTCGCGCGCACGTGTCGAAATCGCTTGAACTCTCTTGCGCGCGAGTTGTCGCAAGAACTACTTGCCAAAAAACAGGACGAAGTGCACGCGCGCGCATCATCGCGCGCGAAAGCGGAAGTCCTTCCTTAGGCGTCGTACGGACTTCAAAACCCAGCGCCCCGACAAAAAAATTAAACATGTATTGCAGCACCAGGCCAAACGGAGCTCTCGCGCCGCAAGTCGAATCATTCGAACGTCCTTGCGCGCGGGCTGTGTGCGTGTGTGTGGGGAGGGGGGGGCGATCCGTGTGAAACACAACCATGCGGGTCACTCTCGCGCGTCGGC
This sequence comes from Prorocentrum cordatum, assembly GCA_963575745.1. NCBI lineage: Eukaryota > Dinophyceae > Prorocentrales > Prorocentraceae > Prorocentrum > Prorocentrum cordatum. Next base: position 78,532 of record CAUYUJ010013669.1, on the reverse strand, counting down.
AGCGCGCGCATGTCGAACTCCTTCCAATAGCTTCATCGCCGATGCGAAGACGCCGTCGCCGTCTTCGGCGCGATCGGCATCGGCGCCGCAACTAGCCTCTCCGTCGTCGGCGTCACCATCGCCACCAACATCCCTACACTACCATCATCGCGGCTACCGTGGCTGTCGTTGCCATGATACCGGGCCCGCCCAAGTCGCCGCCTCGCGCTGAAAAGGCCCGCTGGGAAGCACCCCGCGGTCAGCGCCGTGGCCGCGCCGGCCGCGCCGAACAAGCTGGCCGTTTCGCGCGCGAACATGCGCGGGCTAGCGCGGCCGCAGATACTGCACCAGCCAACGCCAAGCATTCATCGCAATCGCCGCCGCATGGGTTTTGCAAACAAGTTGCGGGCAGGTGGGCGGGATGATTGCGCGAGCAGTGGAGCTGACAACTCACTGCGAGCATGGGTGACTTCTCCTTTCCAAAAAGAAGCTGGACTCTACCCCCCCCCCCCAGATTATCGACGCCCCTTTTCGCATGGCAAGTTGCATGAGATTCTGCCCCACCGCCCATCCGAAATATGAGCTCGCGCCATCCCAGCCAGGCCGGTTTCGACCCCCCCCGCCGCCATCCTCTGCAACAAATACGATGCGCGCGCGCTCGTTTATCAAATACTATAAGTTCGCAATAATCCCTTGCAACAAATGAAACGAAGTGCACGCGCGAGCGCCGTTGCGCGCGCATGCCGAAATCCCTCCAAAGCCTTTGATTTCGCAATCATGTCAAAACCGGGTGTCAAACAAACATATAAAAGACACCAGGTTTCATAACGCGGATTTCCCCAAAAAGCTTGCGCGCGCTCTTCAAGTTTTCCAGGAAACCGCAGGTCTTTCGACATCTAATAACATGCTACCACAAGGGCTTCGCGCGCGCATGTCGAAATCGTTCGAACGACCTTGCGCGCGTGCTGGGGTGGCACGATCCGTGTCAGATACAATCAAATACCACCATGCGGGCCACTCTAGCGCGTCTGCCGCGCGTGCATTTCGAACTCCTTTCAAAACCTTCATCACCGACGCGAAGACGCCGTCATCGTCGTCGGCGCGATCAGCGTCGGCGCCGTCACTGGCTGCCACGTCGTCGCAGCCAGCATCGTCGCCAGTATCGCTGCAATCATTGCGTCTACTTTTGACGACGTTGCCATGATACCGCGCCCGCCCAAGGCAACGAATCGCACTGAAGTGTCGGCTAGAATGTGCCGAACGGTCAGCGCCATCGCGTTCGCGTCGGCGGCGCCACAACTAGCTGGCCGCTGCGCGCGCGCTTGGGTTGGCACGGCCGCAAAAATGCACCAGCCAACGCCAAGCATGCGTCGCAATCGCCACCGAGTGGGTTTTGCGGGTGGGAAGGTGGGAGGTTCGCAAGAGCATGGGATGCGTCAACTTGTTCTTTAAAATCATTACACAGAAAATAAATTACACCGCCCCCTGGATTATCGACATCCTTTTTCGTGGTGCAATTTGCGTATGATTCTGCCCCATCGCCCATCCTAAAACATGAACGCACGCAAACCCAGGCAGGCCAGCATCGCCCCCCGCCACCCCCTGCCAAAGATAATGTGCGCGCGCACCCGTTTATCAAGCGTCATGAGTTTCCCGGAACGCATTGCAACAAGTGCAACGAAGTGCACGCGCACGCGTCGTCTCGAGCGCATGCCGAAATCCTTCCAACACCTTCGGTTGCGTAAGGATTGCAAACTCAAGTGTCCGAAAATCAAATTGAAAAACATCTGGTTTCCAAATGCGGCATGCCAGAAAAGAGCGCGTACGCGCTCTTGTGCTTTATGTGTGGTTGTACATAGTTGTACATCTATAAAAATATATACATGAAAACAAAAGATTCGAAATCGTTCGAACGCCCTTGCGCGCGCGCCGTCGCACGAATCCTTTGCAACAAAAAGAGACGAAGTGCGCGCGCGCATGCCGAATGCCGTCAAAAACCTGCGGTTTCGCAGCGATGTTTCAAGCCGAATGTCAGACAAACGCGCGAACACACATGATTTCGCAACATCAGTTTTTTCCAAATAGCGTACGCTCGCGCTCTTGCACATGCTTCCGAAAACCACTGCTTTTATATAAAAGCACGGGGTTCTACCAAACGGGCCTTTGGCCCCGCATGCCAACGCCATTCGCGCGCCCATGCGCGCGTGCTGGGGGGGCGGGCGCGATCAGTGTCAAAGACAACCGTGCGGGCCACTCTCGCGCGTCGGCCGCGCGCGCATGTCGAACTCTTTCCAAAACCTTCCCGGCGCGAGGACGCCGTTCTCGTCGACGGCGTGATCAACATCGGCGCCCACACTGGCCGCGCCTTCGTCGGTGCCAACATCGCCACCAGCATCGCTAGATACCGCGCCCGCTCAAGTCGCCGACTCGCAGAGAAATGCCCGCTGGGATGTGCCCAGCGGTCAGCGCCACCGCGGCCGCGTCGGCGGCGCCAAACTAGCTGGCCGCTGCGCGCACGTGCTAGGGCTGGCGCGGCCGCAGAAATGCACCAGCCAACGCCAAACATTCATCGCAATCGCCACCGCATGGGTTTTGCAAACCCCGTTGCGGGTGGGTGGGTGGGATGTTTGCATGAGCATGGGATGTGTCAAGTCGTTTGTAAAAAAAAAAAAGTTCACCACATAGATTGCACTACGTGGATGGTACCACATCTATTGTACCACGCAAATTCTCTTCTCTAAAAACAGAATAGACTCTACCCCCCCCCACGGAGTTATCGCTACCCCTTTCGGGTATGTAAATCGTATACGACTATGACCACATGTCCATCCTAAATAAGAACTTACACTAATCCAGAGGGGGCCGGTATCCCCCCCCTGAGGTTCCCTTGTCAAATAAAAAACACAATGCGGTGACAGGTTTTGTCCTAACATATCATTTTTTCACGAATCCCTGGCAAAAAAAAACGGGACGAAGTGCACACGCGCGCGACGTCGCGCGCGCATGCCGAAATCCTTCAAAAACCTTCGGTGCCGGAAGGATTTCGCAATCGAGTTTCCCAAGAACATACAAAAACACAGGGTTTCGTAAAACTGATGTGCTAAAGAAGCTTACGCGCGAGCTCTTGCGAAATCCTAAGAAAACCATGCGTTTTTCAAGATTTTTGCAAACTGCTACCAAACGGGCGTCGCGCGCGCATGTCGAAATCTGTCGAACGCCCTTGCGCGTGTGCCGTCGCGAGAATCCTCTGCAAAAAATGAGACGAAGCGCTGACGCGCGCGTCGTCGCGCGCGTACGCCAAAATCCTTCAAAACCCATCGGTTTTGGAAGGATTTCAAAATTGCGCGTCCAAAAAACCTACAAAAACAAAAGGTTTCGCAACACGGACTTTCAACAAAAGCGTGCGCGCGCGCTCTTGCGGCGTCGTCGTCGTCGTAGTCGTCGTCGTCGCCGTCCTCCCTCCTCCCGCGTCGTCGTCGTCGTCGTCGCCTACGTCGTCCTGTGTCTTTCCTCGTGTTCGTCGTCGTCGTCGTCATCTTTGGCGTCGCTGTCGTTTCCGTCGTCGTTGTCGCCGTGGTCGTCCTTCCTCCTCCTCCCTCGTCGTCGTCGTCGTTGTCCGTCGTCGGCGTCTCGTCGTCGTCCCTCCTATTTCGTCGCCGTCGTCGTCGTCGTTGTCGTCGTCTCGTCGTCGTCTTCCCTCCTCCCTCGTCGTTGTCGTCGTCGGCGTCGCCGTCCTTCCTCCTTGTTCGTCGTTCGCGTCGTCGCCGTCCTCCCTCCTCCCTCGTTGTCGTCGTTGTCGTCGTTGTCGCCGTCGTCGTCCTCCCTCCTCCCTCGTCGTCGTCTTCGTTGGCGACGTCGTCGTCTTCGTCGTCGTCGTCGGCGTCGGCGACGTCTTCGTCGCCGTCGTCGACGTCGGCGTCGTCGTCGCCGCCGTCGTCGTCGTCGTCGGCCGTCTTGCTTCTCCGGCCTTCTTGGGGCGCTCTTGAGACGCCTCCGAGGGCTCCAAGACGACCCCGGAGCGGCGATATCTGTGCTCGGTCCCGCATGGGTTTTGCAAACCAAGTTGCAGGTGGGTGGGTGGGATGATTGCGCGAGCAGTGGAGTTGACAACTTCAAGTTCAGCAGAGTGGATTGCACCCCGTAGATTGCACAACGCGTGTTGCTAGAAACGCACTGTTTAGAGCCCGAGCTGGCCGACGTAATGAAGCACATCGCCGTCCGCCGTCGTCATTTCCGACAACTCGTTAGAGGTCGGGGCTTGCGGTGTGGGGCGCTCAATCCGTCGCCATGCGCCCCCCCCAGGGTTCCTTCCTGAACCCCGTCGGCGTCTGAGCCTGCTCGGCCGTTGAAGCGGCCCAGCTTCCGACACCGTGTTGGGAAGATCGGGCGGGCGGGCCTTTTCAGAGGGCTCAAAAGGCCACTATCCATCCGAGAAGCGTTCTAAGACTTCTCCGAAGGCAGCGACGGCTTCTCAGACGGCCCGAGGGCTTCCGAGACGCCCCGCCGCCCTCCAAGGAGGCTCTCGCTTCCCCCCCCTGGCCAGAGCTAGGGCCCGTTCACGGCGGAGGGCCAATGGAGGCAACGGCGGCTCTTCCGCCCAACCCAGATCCGCTGAGAAGCCGACCTCTGGACCCCGCCCGGGGGTCCATCCTGACCCGTTTGTCGATGCGGATCTAGCCGTAGCGACGAGAAGCCTCCAGGAGGCCCGAAAAAGGACACCACACGCCAGGGAGGAGGGTCGCCGTTGTCTCGACTGGCCTCCCTAGGACGCCAGGGAGCCACAAGGATCTCTTCTCGGCACGGGGCGGCGGCCGAGCCCGCTCGGCCGCCGAACGGGCAGCCGAACGGGCTCGGCTTCCGCTGCCGTGGTGGAAATTGGGCCCGTCGATCTGCCGAAGGGAGCTCGATCGTGGGCCGGCTCGGCGACCGAGCGGGGGAGCTTCGGGGAGCTTCGGGGAGTCGGCCGGGGGAGCTTCGGGGAGCTTCGGGGCGTCCCGAGTCAGCTCGGAGGGGGGAGCTTCGGGGAGTCGGCCGCGCGGTGCTCGCCGTTCCGAGAGGCGGGCAGCGCACGGGCCCTCACTGCGCTCGCAGGGCTCGGGCACCTCCACTGCGGGGGCGCGGCCACGACGGGGGCTCCACGACGGGAGCCGACGGCACCCATGCCGACGGACGACCAAGGCAGCTGAATATCGTCACTCGCAAGGGGAGGTCTGGGAACGAGCGGCCACGCCACACGCATGCGACGACTACTGACCCCCCTGGGGAAACTGCCAGTGGGTGGACGACAACGGCGCACGACGGCCGACGACGGCCGACGACGAACGACGACGGCGGACGACGACGACGACGGCGACCGACGACACCTTCGACGGTGAACGGCGGTGATCTCGACAATGACGAACGAACTCGACACCAAGGCCGCCAAAACTTGAGAACCTCTGCTATGAGGCTCAATATCACAGAAAGGTGCCTTGCGACGTCGCACCACCACTCTGGAACCCCAAACGAACTGATATTCGGGTCGGAACCTTGTCCGCAGCCTCCTTACCGAAAACTTCCTGGGTAACCTTCCCAGCAGCACGTCTCAGCATGAAACCCAAACCGTCCACGCTCATGCGTGCCATGGTTTCCGTCCCCATGGCCCGAACCATGTAATCCAAGAGCTCGGACCGCCCTTTCTCCGGGAGGTTCCTCTTCTCTGGTCGCCAGCACCTCGGGGAGCACAAGCCCTCTCCATCATGACACTGCCTCGATCTCCCCAGCCACGTCGCTTGCTGGGGGGACCTGGTCCTGACCCAGCCTCTCCGGCTTCCTTGTTCCTGTTGTTTCTTGCAACCGCGTGCCGCCAGCGGTCACCCAGCCGCCGCGGGCCCCCCCCGGCAGGAAGGGGCGTTTGATATAACATACCTTGATGTATATACGCATGCGTGAAAGACATGTTATGTAGACATACGCCTATATCTATACAGATATACGTACATTTACATATAATATACAAATACATGCATGCATGCATGCTTGCACGCATACATACATACATACATGGAGCCCAGCGGTCTGCCAGCGAACTCTGCGGCGCGAGGCGGGCGGGGAGCGCGCTGGAACCCCCGCTGGGGACTGCGCTGTTTCTCTGTTGGCCGCGTGTCTCCTCCTGGTGGACTCGGTCAGGATCCTCGCCAGCAGGCCGTCCTCCAAGCCCGCGTGATTCGCCGCTTCTCGCGCTGCAGTGCCCTCAGCCATCCCGATGAGGACGTCTGTGTGGCAGGGCTGGCCGTACGCCGAGGTTTCCCGAGGAGCTCCTTGAAGTCGTGGGGAGCGAAACTTGCTTTGGCAAATTCCCTGAAGAGATCAATGACGCCCCTCCGGAATGCGCACACTACTGACCGGCCAGCCCACGTCGCGTAGAACCTACCCCACATGTATGAGCAGCCTCTTCACATCTACACCCCTGGCAGAACATTTCTCCCAATCCTCGTTTTTTGTTCGTCTGCCTTCTCCGCGTCGTCTTAATCGCACCTGTCCTCCCCCCATTCGTTTGGTCCCCTGGCCCATCGTTGCCTGCCCTTTGTTCGGCTGGTCCACCTTCCCCTTCGCCAGGGCATTGCCGTGGACCACCTGCATGTCCGGCACCCTGTGCGCGAAGTCCACCTGCTCCCCACTCTCTCCACCATCCATGCCATCCACGCGGCCGGTGTGCATTTTAGCATTTGTCGCAGCGTATTTCATGTAATTCTTGTATGTACAATGGGTTTCGTTGAGTTATCCGAGATGTGCATCGTCATCGTCATCGTCGTGATCGCGACGCGTGTCCGTCACCATGCCATATGACGAAAGTCGCCGCGTTGGCAAATGGGGCCGCTCTTTACGGTTATAGATTGGATGCGTGGTAATTTGGAAACCCAGGACCGCGCGGGCCCGCGCCAGGATACATGTTAATTCGGAAATGTAATCGGTCGCCGCTAAAGGTTCACTTCAGTTGTTCGGTTATCATGGCTGCTCTTAAGAAATCAGGAACTCCCCGCGTGGCGCGCGCGCTCGTCGTTCGCCGCCCGCCGCCCGCCCTGCGCGCACCCTCAGAGAATACGTGCAGCAGGACCGATGTTAATTTGGAAATCGAATCGGTCGCCGATGGGTTCAATTTAGCTGCCAAGGCAACATGGCAGGGAAAACGCAATCCAGGACCCATGTGAATCTGGACATATAATCGTTCGCCGCTAAGGCATCTGAAGGTTCCTTAAGGCAACATGGCGGCTTCCTTATTTTAGAACAAAAAAACAGAAATTCCCCGCGGGCAGCCCACCGCTTGCCGCCCGCCTTCCGCGCGTCGTGGGGGGAAAATGTTACGGGGCCCGTGTGAACCTGCAAATGCATCGGTCGCCGCTATAACGGCTCACTTCAATATCCGAGCCAACATGGTTGCTTTTCTATTGCGGATGCTCGAGAATTCTCCACGCGGCGCGCGCGCGGCGGGCGGCGGGCGGCGCGCGCGCGCAGTTCGTCGACCGCGGCCCGTCGACCGCCGCCCATTTTCCGCGCGCCATCAAAAAAGACATGCGCCGCGGCATGCTAACTTGAACCTAATCCGTCGCCGCAATGGTTCCATGTTAGTTTCCAGGCCAACATGGCTGCTTTCGCACTGTGGACAAGCAGGAATTCCACGCGGCGCGCGCGCGCGCTCGCCGACCGCCGCTCGCCGCCGCGCGCCGTCCGAGAACGCGCGCACAATGACCTGCGCCACCAAAGGCATTGCTTCAGTTTCCAGGCCGACATCGCAGCTTTTTTTTGAGAGGGGGGGGCACTCGGGACTGCCCAACGCTGCGCGCGCAGCCGTCGGCGGGCGGCGGGCGGCGCGCGCGCGTCGCCCGCGGGCCGCCGCCCGACTGCAAATCTAGCATGGGGCGATGCAGCGTCCCATGCTGCGGCCTAGAATGCAGATTTTATAAGTGGCCGTCGATGATTAGTTGTGGGCGTTGTGATGGATCAGGGCGATCGGTGCACCATGCGACGCGCTGGCGCGCGCGGCAGCGGGCGCCGCCGCGCGCGCGGCGGCGGCGCCCCGCCCGCGCGGCGTCTTGCAAAGCTAGCAGGTGGCGATATGTCACACCACGTTGTGGCGCAGGGCGCACGTGTAACATTTTCTGTTGTAAGAACTTCGGTCTGGGCGTCAAGATGGCCAGTGGCCGCCAGTTTTCCGCGCGCGGCGCATGCGCGCGCGGCCGCCGACGCCGCCGCGCGCGCGTCGGCGTCGACGCGCCTGCGCGTTGCATAGCAAGATACGCAAGTGGCAGTACGTCACGTCATGTTGTGGCCCAGGACGCAACCCTTTTTCATGCGATTTGCAAAGGCCTGGCGCCGCGCGCCCAGATGGCCCAGAACTATGGGTTCCCAGTGCGGCGCCCTGGCGCGCGCACGGCAGTTGGCGCCGCCGCGCGCGCGGCGGCGCCGCCGCGTCGGCGCGGCGCGCTGCAAATCTAGCACGCGGCCTCGGATCGCCCCACGTTGTGGCCAAGGGCGCATTTTGTTACAATCGGTTGTCGCAATTTGGTTCTGGGCGTTCAGATGGCCCAGGGCCACTTACCCCCTAGAGCTATCGTCCCATGGCGTGCGCATGGCGGAAGTGTTAACGCATGTTTCCAACAATGACTCCTGTGCGCTCAGATTGCCGATGGCTCTCGGTTCGCCATGCGTCGCGCTGGCGCGCCCATTGCAGCTGGCGCCGCCGCGCGCGGCGGCGCCGCCGCGCCCGCGCGGCGCGTTGCGCGCCTGGCAGGCGGCAATGGTTCACCGCATGTTGCGGTCGAGGGCGTCAATGGCACGCGTGGGTTGCAAAGCTTTTCTGGGTGTTCAGATGGCTAATGGCCGCGTGTTCCCCATGCGTCGCGCTGGCGCATGCGTCGCGGCGGCGCGCTCGCGGCAGCTGGCGCCGCCGCGCGCGCGGCGGCGCCGCCGCGGCCGCGCGGTGCATTGCACGTTTCGCAGGTGGCGATAGGCCACCATGCGCCCTAGCGTAACATGCATTTGTGCACGCAGGTCAATGCGTAACCTTGCGGCCCTTTCACGCGCGCGGGCGCGCGGATATGCGCACGTCGGGTTCTGTTTTCACCGAGCGCAGCCCCCGTAGCGGCGACCGATTGGATCTCCAATGTAGCGCGCTGTTTCATGTGAGTCACCGCGGGGTCTTGCGGCTCTTCCCCGCGCGTTCGGGCGCGGGCGCCATGCGTTTGCTATGTTTTGTGTTCCCGAACATATGGGTCGCCATATGGCCGCCTAGCAGTGAAAGCCGCCATTTGGCGGTGGCTGGTTATGCCTTTCCAACTTAACCAGCTGTTGTATACGCACGTCAATCTTGATGTTCGCAGGACCGCCTCGCGCGCATCCGCGCGCGTTTTCGCGCGCGCTGGGTCGGATGCAATCCAGAGCGCAAGATAACGGCGTTGGCTCTGGAAAGGGAGTCGCCTCGCAACGGCGGCCGATTGGAGTTCCACTTGACGCGCAGCGCTGAATGTGAGTCAATGAAGAACGGCTGGTTGTTTTCTCAGGCGCGTTGAAGCGCGAGCGCGCGCGTTCTCGCGCGTGGTGGGCATAGTAGTCACCAGATTAGAAAGGCGCCATGTTGGCCTGGAAACAAAGGTCGCTCCTTATCGGCGGCCGCTTGGACCCCCAACACAACGCGCAACCCCACGAGTAGGTCAACGCAGAAACTTGCGGTGTTTTCTCATGCGCGCTTTGGGCATTGTATTCTCCGCAATGAAAGAGACCGTTATGTCGGCCTAGAAAGTCAAGTCGCCCCTTAGCGGTGGCCGATCGGATTTCCAAGTTAACATGGTTTTTTGCATGCCAAAATTGAACATTGCTGAAAGGGGGGCGCGCGTGCGTGTCTGCGCGGACGCGCGAACGCGCGCGTCGCGGGTTCGGCATGCCACATATTCGCATGCTAGCAGTGGCCTAGAAGCCGAAGTCGCCCCTTAGCGGTGGCCGATCGGAGTCCAAATTTAACATGCGGCTCCTAGTGCGCAGTCGTATAACCTTGCTGGGCCGTCTCACGCGACGGCGCGCGGGCGCGCGCGTTCAGGCGCGTTTTGGGTCTTGTACTTCCAAGATTACAAAGGTCTCCATGGTGGCCTCGAAGTCGGCCCGTCGCGGCGAACGAGCGCATGTCGAACTTAACATGCTGCTTCACGTAAGTCGACATGAGACCTTGCGGGGTCGTCTCACGCGCGAGGACGCGCGGACGCGCGCGCGCGTCCGCGCGGGCACGCACCCCCTCGGGCGCGTTGGGTTTTGTAGTTCCCAGTTGCAAAAGATTATGAGATTGGTCTAGGAACTAGATGACAGCGGACCCCCAGCGGTAGCCGATCTTATTTCCAAGTGAACATGCTCCTCCACGCGTAGGTCGACATGGGACCTTGCGGAAGCGTCTCGCGCGCGCGGGCGCGCGGACTCGCGCGCGCCCGCGCAGACACGCGCGTCCTGGGTGTTGTATTTCCCAGCTGCAGAAGGTTATGAGGTTGGTCTAGAAACTAAAGGTGACCCCAGCGGTGACAGATCTCATACCCAAGTTAACATGCTACTTCCCACGTAAAACGACATGGGACCTTGCGGACGCGTCTCGCGCGCGCGGGCGCGAGGACGCGCGCGCGCCCGCGCGAACACGCGCGATCTCGCGCGTGTTGGGTGTTGGATTTCCCAAGTGAAAAAAAAGGTTCTGATGTTGGTCTAGAAACTAGGCGGGCCCCAGCGGTGACCGATCACTTTCCAATGTAACATGTTCCTTCACGTAAATCGACATGGGACCTTGCGGAAACGTCTCGCGCGCGCGTCCGCGCGAACACGCACGTCCTTGCGCGCGATGGGTCTTGTATTTCCTAAATCCAAAAGCTTGCCATGTTGGCCTGGGAGCGACAACCACCCCTTAGCGATGACCGATCGGTTTTCCAGCTTAACATGCTGTTTTGCATTTAAGCATTTTTTGATTATTGCGGAACCGCCCCATGCGCGCGGACGCGCTGAGCCGTTTCGCCTGAGATTTCCGCACAATCCATTCAGGAACCACGCTCTCGCCCCAACGCAGTCCACCACAGGGGGGGCGGGAAACCCAAGCAGTCAGGGAGTTGTTTCTCGTGAGGCTTCCTCTTTCCCCATGTGTTCCAGAGTCGTGCTCTCGCCTCAGTGCCGGAACGCGTGCTCGCGCGGGCTGGGTTTGGTATATCTTATTGTGGAAGACCGAAATCTCGATATATTGGTCTAGGAACAAACGTCGCCCCGAAACGCTGACCGATTGGATTGCCATCTCAACAGGCGGTTGTACTTGCACGTATGTCGACATGGAACTTTACGGGGCCTGCTCAAGCACTACCTTTAAAGTTCTAGGGGCCATGACGGTTCATATATGACTTCCCCGTTACAGGACGAGGAGTGGAACGTGGATGGGAGGACGGATACAGGGGGGGACGGCCCAGACACCACCTGAACATGGGTTGGTATCCTCGCCCCTGGTTCAGGTGGTGTTTAGGCCCCTCCTTGTCCTTTGTTATGTCGCCTCCCTTTCCTGTTCCCCCGTGCCCCAATTTCGCCCCCTCCCCGCTGCGCCCAGGGCTCGGTAAAGGATGCCCCTTTCTCCCAGACTTAGTTTTGCAAGCCCAGTGGGCTGGGGGCCCCGCATGGGGCCCGCGCCAAAATCCGCGACCCCGCTCGCGGGCCACCCAGCTTGCAGCGCGAACCGCAGGCAGGCAGGTGGAACCTTCCCCCGTCGTTGGCGTCGTCGCCGCCGTCGGCGTCGCGGTCGTTCCTCCTCCTTCCCTTCCTCTCCCTCCCCGAGGAGCCCCATAGAGGGCTCCGCCGAAGGCCCCAGTGGCAGGGTTCGCATGGCGCCACCGCGTTCATTTCGGCACACCCGTCACCCTCCTCAGTTCTCCCCCCCTCCTGCTCCTCATCCTGCTCCTCCTCCTCCTCCTCCTCGTTCTCCTCCTCCTCCTCCTCCTCCTCGTTCTCCTCCTCCTCCTCCTCCTCCTCCTCCTCCTCTTCCTCCCTCTTCTTCTCCTCCTCCTCATCCTCTTCCTCCCCCCCCCTCCTCGTCATCATCAGCATTATCAGCATCCCCACAATGGTCATCATCAACACCACCAGGATCACCACCATCATCATCATCAGCATCATCAGAATCATCAGCAGCATCATCATCATCTGCATCATCGTCATCCTCATCATCATCATCAGCATCATCATCACCATCCTCATCATCATCATCATCATCAGCATCATCATCACCACCATCCTCACCATCATCATCATCATCATCACCATCCGCCTCCGCCTCCGCCTCCGCCTCCTCCTCCTCCTCCTCGCCCTCGTCTTCGTCCTCCTCCTGCTCCTCCTCCTCCTCCTCGTCCTCTCCGTGCTCCTCCTCGTCCTCGGCGGGAAGTGCAGGTTACGCAGCCTGCCATGGAACCCGGGCCGCGGGGTTCCTCCCGCCGCCGTTGCCCTTCTCCCCCCTCATATTTCCCCAATTCGGGGTGGAGGTTCCCTGGTGCACGGCTAGGCGGTCTCCGTGGGCCCCTGGCGACCGCTGCGCAGGAGAAGCCAGTGGCAGCATAGGGCACGGGGGCTGCCTGGGACGCCAGCAACCCCGACCGACGCCCGTTCCCACCCCCTCCCCCCGCAGCGTGGAAGGGGGCACCCCCTGGGCGCAACGCCGTCCAGGGAGGCTTTTGCGCCATGCGAGCGTCCTCTGAGGGCGTCGCCGCCCCTCAGTTGTATCGTGGCTGCACTGTGGATGTTAAAAATCGTCCTCCCCGTCCTCCTCGTCCTCATCGTTCTCCTCCTCCCTCCCTCCCTGCCTCCTTCCCCTCCTTCCCTCCCTCCTCTTCCTCCTCCTCCTCCTCCTTTTCCTCCTCTTCCTCCTCCCCCACCCCCTCCTCTTCCTCCTCCTCCTCCTTCGGCTCTTCCTCCTCCTCCTCCCCCCTCATCCCCATCAGTTTTCTCCATTGCGTGCGAACGCAAAGCGTTTGGAATACGGAGCCGTGGCATCGAACGCGAAGCGTTTAGATAACCGATTCGTGTTTGTCTTCTTTGTTGCGCTCATGGGCACTCGTTCGACCACTGTTATTCGCGAGCAGCGGCTCGCGCAAGTGAAACCATGTGAAACTATCGATGGAGGCCAACCATACATGTGAAACGTGTGAAACTAACGATACATATGCAACCATGTGAACATATGGAGGCAATTGTTGCGTGTGAAACTATCGATACAAATGACGCCATGCGAAACTAAAGTGTCAACATGAATTCATACATCCACTTCGTCAGCCACGTCTCCGTGAATTTAGGGCAGAACAGCCCAGACGCCCTAACCTTGCTACAATAAGTCTCCAACTCGTCGGTGAATTTGGCCGTGCAACCTTGTTCTCCCGCTCCATTCCGCTTGCTGGCGCATGTGGCACCCGAACGCGTGCCACTTCATGGCTACTGGATACCCGTTTTCGACCCACTTGCGAAAGCACGTGTCCGTCAGCTGACCAAGCTTGGCCAGCGCAGCTGGCGACATCTGTCGGGGCTCTGACCTGCAAAGGTTGATGTACCCAACCATTGATTTACCACACTCCAGCGACGCTGAGCCTGCTCCAGCGTTTGAACGGTTGATGAGGGCGGCCCCGCCCTTGACTTCCAACAGGTGGACGAAGACGGGCAACAGATACCTCGTCCTGGCAGCTTTCAAAGCGATCTTTGGGTTGTCACTTGTCACGTCAACCTGTGCCGTTGAAATGCTGGTCACGCGAACATCGGTTGGTGTTCTGTGCTGCTCATAATATAGATCAAGGGCTTGCTGCAACTCAATGTCCGCACTGTCTGGCTCCAACTCGCTCCAATATCCGAAGAATCCCACCTTTAACAGTTCGATCAATGCACGGGCGATGAAATACTGGGCGATTCCTAATTCCACCAAGTGCATGGAATCGTAAATGAAATGTTGGGCAGTCAGCCCTTTGATCCCAATCTGGCCTGGGATGTCCATGAGCCTGTTCACGAAAAGAACGCCATTCTGAGGACGACGATAGAACCAACATCGTCGCTTCGCTGGCGGAAAATCGCACAAGCGCTCTCCATGCACAAAGTCGGGCTCGCCGATGAAGGTCGGTTCCAAGCGGTCTCCCCGTTGGGCGTCTGGCAAGCCGTCAAGCTTCCGCTTTAGCACAAGGCCGCCCTTCCCGCGCCGCCGATCCAGATTCCTCAAAAGGACAGGCACCTGCACCTCGGTGAGTGGCACATCGAACAAGCAAGTCCTTGCGATGTCGCAAAACCACTGGTGAGGCCGAGGTGCAGCTGGTTGGTCCAATTGGTTGAGGCCGTCCTTGTGCGCGAAACACCGTAGGCACCCGTGCCTGGCACGATGATGGGGCATGCCGAGTGTTTTCGGAAACTCATCGAGGTCCGCGCACACCTCGACGCAGACAGCTCTTATCAATTCTCCAGTGTCGGCCCTGTCGAACAGAGGCGCGTTTGCAACGAGAGCCCTTCTTGACCCAGCGGGCCAGGCTCTGCCGTTCACGTCCGTGGATGGAAACAAACCGCTCGCAGACACGTTAAACACCCATGATATCGTTTCAAGCAACTTCTGAATAGTGTGGGTCCCTCTGCAGCCGCATTTGCACATGAGGCCCCCTGGGTAGGATCCAAGTGGTATCCGTTGCTTTTGGCCAATAACAGACGCAAAAAACCGCGCGCCAATGTGGCGACCTTGCGCGCCCAGCGTCACATTCTGCCCCTCTTCATCCTCATCATGTTCCCCCTCCTTTGCTTTCTTGTTTACGCTAGACCGATCTTCGCTGCAAGATGCGGCGTTGTAATTCCTTAGCTGCATCTTCCTTGTCCTCCTCCCTCCCCTTCCCCCTCCTCATCATCCCCCGCCTCCTCATCATCCTGTTCCTCTTCCTCCTCCTCCCCCCTCCTCCTCCTCTTCCGTCTCCTTCCCCCGCATTCTCTTCCTCCTCCTCCTCCGCCTCCTCCTCCTCCTCCGCCTCCCCTTCATCCTCCTCCTCCTCCTTCTCCTCCTCCACCTCCTTCTCCTCCTCCCCCCCCCCCTCCTAATCCCCCTCCCCCTTGAATTTTGCGCTTGGGATCGGCGGCAGGGGCCATCGAGCACTTATATATTCAGTGCAGAAGCATGCCCGTCGATTCGGGCGTAATCGAGAAACAACCTGAGAGGGATGATGTTTGTCCCACCGCATGTGCGAGCGAGTTCGTTGTCCCAGAAACTCTTGCAAAGGATCCGAGGGTTGGATCGGTGACTGAGAAACTCATAGCCTTTCTTTGGAAACAAGAGTGCGAGGACCTCATGCACAGGCAAAAACGGCAATGGTCTCAGAGCTGTTTTTTTTCTGCTTCCTGACATGAACGGGCGCCTGAATCCACATCAAGCTCTCTTTGGCCACGACGTCAAATCCCAAAGCTGTCTTCAACGCTCGAGTTGAATTCCTGCTATGCACCAGGTCACGGCCGATGTCTGCAACGCCTTGCCCACCAGCTTTACTAATCAAATGCGATAAATGAACAACCATGGCTGCCGTCAACCGCCCCGAGAGGTACAGCCCCAACAACGTACCCCTCAGAACCGCACCATGGTCAGTATTGTCGGGCTGCGCCTCGAGCAGACTAGATGCTTTCCTCCTGGCGTCGGCCACGCCGCCCGACACCGAAGGCGAAGACAAGATCTGCCGCGCCCTGGTTCTCAGCTCAGCGCGGAGCTTGCTCTTCGGGCTGGGTGGCTTCGAGGAGGGGCCATTCGCAGCGGCCCGACTCGCTGTCGGGCGGGCCATGCTCCAGAATGGAATTCCCACGGGACTTGACCAAAATGGCTACGGATGGACGTCGTGCCCCGATATGGTGGCAAGCGTTGGCTCCAGATCCGCACTACGTTGGCTTTTCTTCCAACCTAAAATTGCGTCGAAAATCCACCTATAAGAGGCCGAACAAGTAGGGCGGACACTTCTGCACCCAACGTAACGTAGGGCGGAAATCCACAGAAGTAGGGCGGAAACAGCAGCAGAAAAGTAGAGC
>CAUYUJ010013669.1:40000-57500 GCA_963575745.1 Prorocentrum cordatum | reverse complement strand
TGATTGCGTGGTGCTTGAGGGTGCGACTCACAGGGGAGGGTGCTTCGGTGGTCTGGCCCTTTTAAGGGTCGGCACGGCCAGGAGGGTTCCCTGCGTGGGAGCCCCTGGTGACGCCCCACACCCTGGTCTGGACAGGCACAGACCATCGGCGTTATGGATCCTAATCTCTTGGAGTACTGGGAGGCATCAGACGTCGACACCAGTGTACTGGAACAGCATCATGCTCAATCCCTGCGGGAACTAGGGGTCAGCGTGCGAGAACGGGATTTACTGGACCTTTTTGGGTCAACCCTTGCAGTGGTGCCGTCTGTGGTTGTAGTATCCTGCATCTGTCCGCCGCTCTCGTTTCGCGATGACCTCGATCATCTCTTGCGTCGGTACCTTGGTCAGAGGCAGATCGACGCTACGACCCGCAGGCTTCTCTACGACCAGCTCATATATGAGGCCCTCCATGGCCAGCTTCCGAACGCCACGATCATAGAGATTTCACGGCGCACGGACTGCATGCGGATCGCCGCGGTGCCCAGTTTCACGGCTTCATTACGCCCGATCCCGAATTACAGACCCATGGAAGGGGTTGAGCACAGTGACCCAACGGCGGCCTTGCGCCCGCTCGTCCACGGGAGTGATTTGGTCATGCGGGGCACTCATGATGGGCCGTTTCAGCTTCACAACTATGTAGAGCGAGACGGCAGTTTCAATTTAGAAGCACTGGTTTATCAAGCCACTGTATGGCGCTGGCATGTTGCTTTCACAGCTCAATGGGACGGGTCCATGTGCCACTCCTGCGCAGTTGCTGTCTGCAGGGCTATTGGAGCCGCTGCCATTCCGAGGGAGCCAGCGCCTTTCCTTCTACGCGATCACGAGTTTCGTCGCATGAGTCGTTGGTCAGGACCTTACGCATCATACTGGGACCATGCCGTGGATCATCAGATGCAGCGAGTTTTGGACGAGCAGCTCGCAGCAGTCAGCGCGGACACGGTCGTCATCAATAGTGCCGACGAGCTTGCGAGACGCATCCATCCGAGGGCCAAACTCAATGCCGCTATCATGTGGATGTTTGCGGAGCGCTGCACATTCTCTGCTACAGAGCCGACGTCGGGTGCTGAGACGGAGGCTCTATAAATTTGGGCTCACGTTGTCGTTACCTTGTTCGGGTATGGTGCTCTTGCAGTTCGGCTGGCTACAATAACTTGGGTCACCTGCGCTACTCCCACAGCCGCCTGGTGATGGTATTTCAATTCAAGTTTAGATTGGTCCCAGTGGGTGAGATCATTGGAGCCTATTGCTGTTGCTTGTGGAATTTGAGGTTGCCCTTTTGGGCCGAATCGAGTTGATCCGTTCTCAGTTTTGTTGGTTTGCTCACTGTGCGTTGAGGAACTTGACCAGGTTGTCTCGGTTCTGTCATGTGGATTGCTTGTCGTTGCAGACGGGAGAACACATTTGCAGGGCGTTGGCATTTTCTGATACTAAGCGAAAGCTGTGTTGTGCATCGCGATTATCCAGCTCTTTTGCTTACTTTGTGGAGGGACACGAAATAAGGTGAACCCACTGTTGCATAAGAGTTATGTCGCTTGCCTTGCCTCTTGTGTGTGCGTGTGCGTGCGCGCGTGCCGTGCGTGCTCACCTATAAGAGGCTTGCTTGCTTCGCGCCGCGATGGAGCCCATTCAGCATCAGCATTATCAGCATCCCCATCATGGTCATCATCATCAACATCGCCATGATCACCACCATCATCATCACCAACAGCATCATCAGCATCATCAGCATCAGCATCATCATCTGCATCATCATCAGCACCATCCTCATCGTCACCATCAGCATCAGCATTATCACCACTCTCACCATCATGACCACCAGCATCGTCCTCATCATCATCCTCATCATCATCGCCATCATCATCAGATTCACCAGTATCAGCAGCAGTAGCATCAGCATCATCATCATCAACAACATCCTCAGCAGCAGCATCATCACCCTTTGTCCCCGTCCGTCGTACAGGCCTCGGGAAACTAGCGAACACTCATGACACAGTCATCTGTGAACGCCTCCCCCTCCCCCCAATGTTCAAAGTTGGCGGTGGGTCTGATAAGTTGCACCTCGACCGCAGTCTCTCCCGCGCGTGCCAACCTTGAGTTTGGGGGGCAGGGGGGGTGTTCACTAATTGTTCTCCTCTACCGTATCCACTCCTCCTGCCTACCTTGCCCGTCAGTTTTCCGAACTCGTGACCACATCTCTTTCCTGGCCTTCAGGACGGCCCCCGCTTGGTCGAAGCTGCACTGCGCCCGCTCCCACGTGTCCCTCAGGCTCTTGAGCACCTTCACAGGGCGCAGTAGGAAAGCTGGCGAGGACGCGGGTGGGAGCGGAACGTTTGTGAATATGGTTACGTCCATGCATGCGTTTATGCGTGTGCGTGTACATGTATACGTACATGTACATGAATAGGTGTGTGCATATCCCTATGCGCATGTGCATGTATATACATGCACGTGTAGGCTCGTGTGTTGACGTGTGCGTACACATGGATACGACATGGCGTATGTATGCTGGTATGCGCATGCGTATGGACAGCGGCAACTGTCGGTGCCATGTACACGTGAATGGGTATGTGCACGTGTATGCACACGCATGCGCACACGTAAGTTTCAATGCAATTGCAAGTGTATGTTCATATGTATGTGCGTGTGTGTTTGTGTATATATACACGCTTGGGTGCTCACGAATGTATACGCGTGTGCCTAAAACTGTGTACGCATACAACTACACATGCGAGTGCATGCGTACGTAGATTCCTCCCTGCGCCTTTATCCGCGTCCTTTTTACCTCCGCCTCCCTGTCCCTCTCCTACCCTGGTAGGTCGGCGTATCTTCTTCTCGCCGCCCACCTCCTGCTCCTTAGCTTGTTCCTCCGCATCCTCCATGTCAGCCCCTCTTCCTCCTCTCCATCAAATTTGTTTGACCGCGTCGCCTTGCGAGTGTGTCCCGAGCGGTACCGTTCGATGAACAGCTTTCCCTCATCGGTCACCTCGCGGCGGTTCCCCTCCACATCCTCCAAGTGGCGCAGGAACATCCTGTCCCGAGCCCGTTCCGCCTTCATGTCGGCCCTCGACTTGGGCCCGCGCTTCTTCTTCCTCGGGGCCTCGTCGCCAACCATCTGCGAAAGCATCCTGGCCACCGACGGGAATGCCCGCCGCGGAGAATCTCACAGGGAACGGCAGCAGCGGGGCCGCCGAGAAGGCCTGGAGAGGCCGCCCGCCTTGAGCCAAAACGGCTCGAACGGTGCCCAGCGACCACCAAATGAGGCATAGCGGGCCAAACAATTGTGAGCGTACCACACGACAACCCAATAAAACGCCGTGGGCTCAAATTACGGGGGGGGGGGGGCGACCGCGCGCCTCTGGGGCGTGCACATCTCCGAGCTACGTGATGTGCAGTTCCTAGCGGCACTTGTTGGGACGGCAGTTGGTTTTTGTGGCTGGGCGGGCGCATCTTCGAGCCACGGGACATGTACTTCCGAGCGGCGCTTGTCGGGGCAGCTTCGTGCGATTGCGTCTGATTGGGCATTGGGCCAAAGAGCGCCCAATCGTCAAGGGGGCCACGCGTGCCAGCGGGAGCCCGGACCACCCTAAGGGCACGCACACACCCCGCAAGAGGGGGCCCTTGGGCCCCCGCTAGCACTGAAGGCCCCATTATCAATGGGGCGACCCCTTGGGCATGCCTTCGGGCAGCATGAGAACTTCCAAGTGAGCCCCTGAACGATAGGACATACAAGTGGGACGGGGAACTGAGGAGTAGGACGTGGACATGGCGTATGACTTAGAAGTAGGATGCTGTTTGTCTGTGTCTGTCTTTCCGCGCTATGTAGCCCATAGTATCCGACCGTTTGCGTTTGTCGATGTTCGTCTGCATTGTCGCCATGTGTCTGCGCACGTCCGCATCTGTCGTCGTGCGTCTGCGTATGTCGTTCTTTGCTTGCGCGCGTCTGCATGTGTCGTCGCGCGTCTGTGCCTGTCATTGGTTGTCTGCGCGCATCTGATGATCTCGTTGTTTGTCGGTGTATGTTGTTGCGCGCCTGTGTATGTCGGCCTTCGTATCCGTGCGTCTGCTTATGTTTGGGTTTGCTTGCGTTGTCGCCGCTCGTATGCGCGCGTCTGCATCTGTCTTCGTGAGTCTGCGTATGTCGTTGTGTGTCTTCGTGCGTCTGCATATGTCTCTGTGTGCTTGTGTATGTCGTTGTCTGTCTGCGCGCGTCTGTTGATGTCGTGCTTTGTCGGTGTATGTCGCTGCGCGTCTGCGCATGTCGGCCTTCGTCTCCTTGCGTCTGCTTATGTCTTCGCATGCCTGCTTTATCGCCGCATGTCTGTGCGCGTCTGCATCTGTCGTCGTGCGTCTGCGTATGTCGGTGTTTGTCTGCTTACGTATGCATATGTCTCCTTGTGTCTGCGCATGTCGTTGTTTGTCTGCGCGCGTCTGCTGATGTCGTTGTTTGTCGGTGTATGTCGCTGCGCGTCTGCGTAGGTCGGACTTCGTCTCGCTGCGTCTGTTTATGTCTGTGTTTGTCTGCTTTGTCGCCGTGCGTCTGCTTATGCTTGTGTTTGTCTGCGTATGTCGTTGTTTGTCCACGTACGTCTGCATCTGTCTTCGTGTGTCTGCTTTTGTCGTTGTGAGTCTGCGCGCGTCTGTTGGTGTCGTTGTTTGTCGGTGTATGTCGCTGTGCGTCTGCGTATGTCGGCCTTCGTCTCATTGCGTCTGCTGATGTCTGGGTGTGTCTGCTTTGTCGCCGCATGTCTGCGCGCGTCTGCATCTGTCGTCGTGTGTCTGCGTATGTCGTTGTGTGTCTCCGTGTGTCTGTGATGTCGTTGTGTGTTTGCGCGCGTCTGCGTTTGTCTGCGTGTGTCTGTGTTTGTCGTTGTTTGTCTGCGCGCGTCTGGTAATGTCGTTGTGTTTGTCGGTGTATGTCGCTGCGCGTCTGCGTAGGTCGGACTTCGTCTCCCTGCGTCTGTTTATGTCTGTGTTTGTCTGCTTTGTCGCCGTGCGTCTGCTTATGTCTGCGTTTGTCTGCGTATGTCGTTGTTTGTCTGCGAACGTCTGCATATGTCTTCGTGTGTCTGCTTTTGTCGTTGTGAGTCTGCGCGCGTCTGTTGGTGTCGTTGTTTGTCGGTGTATGTCGCTGTGCGTCTGCGTATGTCGGCCTTCGTCTCATTGCGTCTGCTGATGTCTGGGTTTGTCTGCTTTGTCGCCGCATGTCTGCGCGCGTCTGCATCTGTCGTCGTGTGTCTGCGTATGTCGTTGTGTGTCTCCGTGTGTCTGTGTATGTCGTTGTGTGTCTGCGCGCGTCTGCGTTTGTCTGCGTGTGTCTGTGTTTGTCGTTGTTTGTCTGCCCGCGTCTGGTAATGTCGTTGTTTGTCTGCGTATGTCGGTGTTTGTCTGCTTATGTCGCTGTGTGTCTGATTATGTCGCTGTTTGTCGGCGTATGTCGCCGTTTGTCTGTTTGCGTCGGCCAGCGCCCTGTTGCTTCAGAATGGCATTCCACGGGCGGCGCCCAGAATGGCACTTCATGTGCCAGAAAACGACTCCAAGGGCATTCCGTTGGCGGGGAACGTTTCCCGCCCATGGAATGCCCTTGCGAATTGTTTTCCGCCCGTGGAGTGCCATTCGGGAAACCGCGCGCGGAATTCTTGTGAGAGGTTTGTCTCGCCCATGGACTGTTTTTTGAATGCGATGCAAGTCCAACCCCTCCCGCCGACCCCCCCCCCCCCCCTTCCCCGAGACCCTTGCGGGCTGGGCGTGCAACGCAATAATGTTTCGGCGCTTCGACGCCGCAGCCTCCTCCCCGCATTCCCCCCGCCCCCTCCCCGCTTCCAGCATCGCCAGCATGCCTGACGGGGGAGGAGGGGGGGGGGGGCGTGCGGCAGTATGCATGCGCATGGTGTGCAACTGTTAGGTGTCTGCCTACGTGTGTCTATATATATATATATAGATGCGTGTATGTGCGCTGTCTATGTATGTATGTTGTTTATATATGCGCTCGGTGCGTGTTTATAAGTGTATGTATGTGTAGATATACGTATGTGTCCAGCCGTCTGTTTTGTCACCGCACGCCTGCGCGTGTCTGCATGTCTTCGAGCGTCTGCTGCTGTAGTTGTGCGCCTTCGGGCGTCTGCATATTTCGTCGCGTGTCTGTGTGTGTCGTTGTTTGTCTGCGTATGTCTGCGTTTGTCGGCTTATGTCGTTGTGTCTCTGCGTGTGTCGGTGTTTGTTTGCGTGGTCGCGGTTTGTCTGTTTGCGTCGGCCCGCGTCCATGGCTTTTGTATATGTACGTAGATTCGCGAGTGCATGGTTGTGCCATAAGTTCATGCCGCTGGGTGTGCAGACTATGTCCGCGGAGCCCCGTGTGTATATGTGCGTGCACGGGCAGATGTGTATACATGTGCGCTTGCCAGTGCAGCCCTGGGCAGATGTACATGCCATTGACAGGCACTGGCCGAAACAGGCTGGACAACCCGAGCTTGTGAAACAGAGAACAACAATGCCGAAACACGCGCAAACCAAGCTTGCACACCACGCAGGATCAACCCCCAACGCGTGCAACATCAAGTGAAGATACGGGCGGAACATGCGAGAACGGAACCACACGCGCCGACAACAACACACAAGAGAAACGCAGACAACCGCAGGCAACCGTAAACAGATGCAGACATCGAACGCAAACGCGCGTTGACAACCGCAAGCAGCCGCAAACGCAAAGCACACACATTCAACCGCACAGACAAACGCAGAAACGACACGCAGACGCGACACGCTGACAAAAAAACAGGCACGACACGCAGACAAATGCACACACACACACGCACGGAGACAAAGAAACAAGCACGGAACGCTGACAAACGCAGACACGAAACGCAGACAAACGCAGACATTTGCAGACACGAGAAGCAGACAAACGCAGACATGTGCAGACGCGAAACGCAGACAAACGCAGACAAACGCAGACACGAAACGCAGACAAACGCAGACACACGCAGACAAACGCAGACATTTGCAGACACGAAACGCAGACACACGCAGACAAACGCCGACAAACGCAGACATTTGCAGACACGAAACGCAGACAACCGCAGACAAACGCAGACACACGCCGACAAACGCAGACATTTGCAGACACAGAACGCAGACAAACGCAGACAAACGCAGACAAACGCAGACAAACGCAGACATTTCGTGTCTGCAAATGTCTGCGTTTGTCTCATTTTGTCTCAGTTTGTCTCATTTTGTCTCAGTTTGTCTCATTTTGTCTGCGTTTGTCTGCGTTTGTCTGCGCTTCGTGTCTGCAAATGTCTGTGTTTGTCTGCGTTTGTCTGCGTTTGTCTGCGTTTCGTGTCTGCAAATGTCTGCGTTTGTCTGCGTTTGTCTGCGTTTCGTGTCTGCAAATGTCTGCGTTTGTCGGCGTTTAGTGTCTGCGTTTGTCTGCGTTTGTCTGCGTTTGTCTGCGTTCCGTGTCTGCGTTCGTCTGCGTTCGTCTGCGTTTGTCTGCGTTTGTCTGCGTTTCGTGTCTGCAAATGTCTGCGGTTGTGTGTGTTTGTCTGCGTTTCGTGTTTGCTTGTTGTCTTCGTGGGTGTGTGCGTTTCGCTGCGTTTGTGTAGGTTGTGTGTCTGCGCTTGTATGCTTTTGCATCCTCTCGTCCGCGGTTCGCCCCTGCGTTTCGTTGCGGTTGGGCGTGCAGCTTTTGTCTGATTTCTGTGAATCGGCTTCTGTTTCGCGCTGGCGTTTGTGCGCGTTGTCGCCCGAAGCTGCCCCGACGAGCAGGAAGCGCCCGCGTCGCGCGCGCCGCGCAATCTGGCGTTCGCGCGCGCGCGAGAATGCGCGCTGGAAGATGAGCCGACATTGCGCGCGAGTGGGGCGCCCGAATTGCCGAGCCAGCGCGGCTGGCATTCGGGCCACGCCCGCGCATTCAGGAATTCTGCGCGCGCCGCGCCTCGCGCGGTACTGCTGCGCACCGCCAGGCTAACACCCCCACCACCGACTTCCGAGATGGCGAGCAGCCCCCCCCGCTCCGCGCGCGCGGATGCGTTCGCGCAGACACAAACACACAAACAAGAAGAACAATTCACGTTCTCCGTCATGTTGCGCTGGTCGATGGGTTCACTCATAGCCGAGCACGATTCGGCAGCGCCTGCAGCATTTTACATTGCATTGCGCGCGCCTGGGAAAATTGATGACATGTGGCTTCTTCATTGCGTCACCATGCAATCGCGCGGCTAAAACTGTGGACTCATGTGTAAGAACTTCCGCGCGTAGATTGCAGTGCAGCGCCCTGTTCTAGGTCGCGTTCGCGGCGCAAGCATTCCCGCGCGCCCGCGCGCCGCGGGCGGCCCAGACGACGCTGGCAACCCGAGTTTCGGGCGGCGCGCGGGGGGCGCCCGCTCTCATCCCGAACGCACCGCTCGTCGGCCCATGGCGTGCGCGCCCCCCGCGCTGGGTCGGATCCAGGACGGGCGGAACGCGCGCGTCGGAATCGGCGCGCGCGCCCCTTAAGGATTCGACTTCGGCCGTCCCGCCCTAGACGGTCAACGTTCGATTCTGGCATCCGAGCCCCTCCCCTCCACCCCCCCATCCTCCCCCCGCTGCGCAAGCCCCCCCCCCCCCCCGCCCCTCCCCGCGCCGCAGCGCGCGCGCGCGCCCCGCCCCTCTCGCGCGCACGCATGCGCGCGCGCCAATGCAAACGCGCTCGCGCACACACGCACACGCACACGCACACACACACAAACACACACACACACACACACACACACACACGCAAACGCGCACACGCAAACGCACGCGCACTCACGCGCACGAGCGCCACGCACGCGCACGCGCTCGCGCGCGCGCAGAGGCCGAGCAAGCCCCCGCGGGGCGCGGCCCGCTAAGTTTTCAAGTGGATCGCCGCTGCGCCGCGTGACTTAGCTAATATGGCAAAA
This sequence comes from Prorocentrum cordatum, assembly GCA_963575745.1. Classification (NCBI taxonomy): domain Eukaryota; class Dinophyceae; order Prorocentrales; family Prorocentraceae; genus Prorocentrum; species Prorocentrum cordatum. The sequence goes on along the minus strand of CAUYUJ010013669.1, from coordinate 48,540 downwards.
CAGCGAGAAACTAATCATAACTTGTGTTAACTTGGCACAATGTGTGCTGGCTTGTGAAAACTCGCCAGAATGTACGAAAATTGTTCGGAATTGGCAACAACCTGGCGTAACCTGTGCAAACTCGCCATAACTTGCCGCATCTCTCAACAACTTGGCATAACTAGTGACAACTGGTAAGAATGCGTAATAGCCTATAGAAACTTCGTGCTACCTGCAATAACTTGGCGTTTGTTGTGGTAACTGGCAACAACTTGGCATACGTCTGGGAACTCCTAGAAACCAGCAGCAACTTGGCACATCTTTGGGTAAGCTGGAGGAATGTGTGTTAATTTGCACAAACTTAGTAATACGTGTACAACGTTGGCATATCCTGTGACAACTTGCAGCTACTTGGCATAACTCCTGGAAGCTTGCCACAACTTCGGGTAACTTCCAACAATTTAGTAGAACTTATGACAACGTGGACTAACGTGTGCCACCATGTAGAATCTTGGCGCTACTTGCAATAGTTTGGCTTATCTTGTGGCAACCCGCAGCAACTGGGCATAACTCCTGGAAGCGTGCCACAACTCCGAGAAACTTGCAACAATTTGGTATAGCTTATGGTAACGTGGCAAAACTTACGCTTGCTCGCAGGAGCTTAGCAATATTTGCCGTGTGCGTGCCTAGTTTGCGGCAATGTGCGGTAACTTGCGGCATCGTCTGAAAGCTTGCAACATATTCCCGTAACTTGCGGTGCATTTGCCGAATATGCGACAGCTCGGAATAATGTGTAGTGGCGCGTGGAATATTGGCAGATCTTCATGTAATTTGGTAAGCTCAGTGGCAACTTGTAACAACTTGGCAAACTGTGCGTACCTGTAATATGTGGCAGATGGTTGTTGTAACGTGCAGCGGCTTCAAATACTGCGAAGCATCGCGTCGTCACTTGTCGCGGCATGCAGAGAATGCGGGGTCGCCAGAGCAAGCTTGCAACGGCTTGGAGGGACAGGGTGTAATGTGTGATGGTGCACATCCGCCCACGGCCACCTTGCATAGCCGTGCGGCGCTTGGCGCTGCCAACGACATAGCGCAACGCGTTGTGCGAATTTGCTGGGGTGTGAACTAGCGCGCAGTATCGTGTCAGGCCGTGCAGCCACCCTGCACTGCCCTGCAAGACTTGGCAGGCGCGCGCTAACCGCCGAAAGCTTGCAACACCGCGGAATCAGTTACAGCGCGCCCGCCTTGCCTCATTGTGCTTGAATTTGCGTGCGACAACTTAAGGACGAGTTACATTCAGAGGTTGCAGCGAGCTCACGTTGCCCTGCAGTGCCTGGGGTGATTTGATTAACCTATGGCACATTGTGTCGACTTGGGGCAACCTCCGACCAACGCGGGTTCGCTTGCGGACGCGCGCTGGGCTTCGTGTTCCACCGCTCAGAGAGACCAGCATGCTGGGCTCGACGCTAAAGCCGCCCCTTAACGGGACGGGCCGGGTTGCCATCTTAACTTGCGGTGCGCGCGCGCGCGGGCGCGAGCGCGCCCGCGCGCCCTCGAGCGCTCTGGGTTTGATAGATGCCTGAATAGAACGGCAGCGGTGTCATTTTAATGCGGTTGAGCACCATGCAAGTCCATATAGAACCTTCGGGGGGGGGGGGGTCCCAAGCGCGCTTCCGCGCAGATGCGCGCGCGGACGCGCGCGCGCGCTTCCTCGCGCGCGCCATGCGGTGCATCGCCCAAAAGGCAGCCACGTTGGCCTAGAATCCAACATCGCCCCTTAGCTGTGACCGATTGGCATTCCACCTTAACGTGCGTTTGTACATGTCTGCCAGTGCAGAACGTTGCGGTGCATTCTCGCGCGCGCGGACGCGGTGGTCCTCGCGCGCGTTGGGTTTGGTTTGTGTTTCCCAGATTAGAGAAATCGCCATGTTGGCTTGGAATTCAAGTATCCATTTAGCGGCGACCGATTGGGTTTCCAGCTCAACCTGCGTTTGCACATGTAAGTCAAATGTGGGACCTTGCGGAACCGCGTCAATCGCGCGAGCGCGCGCGTTGTCTTGCGCGTTGGGTTTGGTGTACCCCACAGCAGAATAATGCGATGCTGACCTAGAAGTCAAATTTCGCACCGCAGCGGCGGCAGATTAGCCTTCCACCTCGCACTGCGGCTGTGCACGCGAGCCAATCACTGCCCTTGCTGGTCCTCCTCAAGCGCTTGTCCGCGCGGGCGCGCGCGTCCCCGCGCGCCTCGGGTAGTGCGCTTCGCAGATAGGGGGGTCGCCGCATTGGCCTCGAACCCAAGTCGCCTTTTGGCGGTGGCCACCTGGACCTCTCTCTTAACATGCGCTTCCTCTCGTGGGTCACGATGGAACCTCGCGGGCTTTTCGCGCGGGCTCGCGGGCGAGCGCGCGAACCCACGGACGCGCGCGTCATCGCGCGTTCTGGGTTTCGTATTCGCCAGGATAGATAGGCCGCCATGCTGGCATTGAAAATAAAGGTGGGACCCTGCAGAGCCGTCGCACGCGCGCGTCCTCGCACACGTTGGGTCCCAGATGATACAGCCGCCATGTTGGCGTAGAGATTTACGCCGCCCCGTAGCGACGACCGAGGGTCAATATGAAGACCTGCATGCCGCTTGACGGGGGGGGGGGGGGGGGGGGGGCGTCTCACGCGCGCGGGCGCGCGCGCGTCCGCGCGGGCGCGCCCCCCCCCCCCCCCCCGCGCGCGCCGTGTTCTTGTTGCCCCCAGGACAGAAAGATCGCGAGTTTGGCCTGGGAACAAAAACCAACCCTTAGCGGCGACCGATCGGATTTCCAAGTTAACATGCAGTTTCGCATACAGCTCGAAGCGGGGCCCTGCGGTGGCGTCTCCCTCGCGCGGGGGCGCGCGGGCGCGCCCGCCTTCGAGCGTGCTGGGCGCGGCGCATCCCAGAACGGAAAGGTGGCGATGTTAGCCATGAAACAGGCGGCCCTCTTTAGCGGTGGCCGATTAGACCCCCGCTTCCACATTCGGTTGCCAATGCAATCCAATTCAGCACATTATTGTGCCTTCTGAAACGGGGGCTTCACGCGAGCATCCTCGCGCGCGCTGGGTTTTTGCACATCCCAGATTAGATCTGCCGCCCTGCTGGCCTAGGCACGAAAGCAGCCCCTTAGCAGTAACTGGTGATATTCCCAATTTAACATGCGGCTTCACGTGCAGGCGAACCTGTAAATCCAAAGCTTTCCTGGACTGCCCCAGGCGCGCGGACGCGCGGACGCGCGCGCGAGGTCGCCATCTTGACGCAGAAGCTAAGGCGCCCCTGGGTTGTGACCAATCGTGCGTTCAACCTGGCACGCAGTCTCACATTCAAGCCAGCAGGATGCCTTAATTAAGGAGCGCCTCACGCCCGCGGTCTCGCGCGTTCTGGGCTTGTTGAGCACCAGAACAGGAAGTGCGCTGTGGTGGCGTAGAGGCGAACGTCGCCCCGCAGCAGCGACAGACGGTGTTTGCACTTCAACGTTCAGTTGGTTTTGTGCACCAATAACAAACATTGCCGCACCTACCCCAGCGCAAGTCCTCGCGCGTGCTGGGTTGTGCATCTCCCACTTAGGCAGGCCAGCATCGAAGCGTGCGTAACTGTCCCACGTGCGCGTCCCCGCGCCTGCTGGGCATTGCATTTCACTGATCAGGAGGGTCGCCATGTTGGCCTGCAAACTAAAGGCGCCCCCCTCCGCGGCGACCGACCTGTTTTCAAATGAACGCGCTGCTCCCTGCGTAAGTCTATATAACACTTTTCGGAAACGTCTTGCGCGCGCGTGTTGGGCTTGGTTTATCACATGATAGAAAGGCCGCGGTGGTGACTTAGATGTTAAGCCTGTCCGCGGCGGTGGCCGATTGGACCTCCCTCATTAACGTGCAGCCGTACACGTAGGTCAGTGCAGTGCCCTGTGGTAAGAGACCGTCAGCGCGGGCGCGCGCGCGGATGCGCGCGTCCTCGCGCGCGCTGTGGTTTCGTATTTCACAGATTAGGGGCGTCGCCATGTTGGCCTAGTAAATGAAGTCGCCATGAACGGTGGCCGATACGATTTCGCATTTAACATGCGGCTTCTCCTGCGGGCCAATACAGAAGGTCGTTGTGCTTCCCAAGCGCGCAGGCGCGAGGGCGCGCGCGCGCCCACGCGGCCGCGAGCGTCCCCGAGCGCGTTGGGTTCTGTATTCTCCCGAATGGAAAGGGCGCCGCGTTGGCCTGACACGCGCAGTCGCCCCGAGGCGGTGACCGATCGGATTTCCACGTGGACGTGCAGTTTCGCATGGAAGTCCGTATGGGGGGCCTGTGAAAGCGCACCGCACGCGCGGACGCTCGGACGCGCGCCCGCACGGTTGCACGTGCCATCGCGCGTGTTGGGTTGGTAGAATCCAGAATACACGTTCGGCTTTAGTCAAGCAGCTAAAATCGGCCCGCAGCGGTGGCCGACGGGACTGTCACCATAACAGAGTTTCGCATGTAGGTCGATATGGGGCCTTGCGGAACCCTTTTCAAGCGCGCGTCCGAGTGGACGCGGGCGCGGACGCGCGCGCCCCGCGCGTGCTGGGGTCTGTAGACCACAGGTGAGAAGGGTCACCATGTTGGCCTGAGAACTAAAGCCGCCTGGCAGATTCGACTTTTAAGGCACCATGCGGTTCCGCATGTTGGTCCGCCTGGAAAGCTCTTAGGCGTTCCCGCGCGCGCGGGCGTGCTGGCTGGCGCGCGCGCGTCCGCGCGTCCGCGCGCATTCTCTGACACGTTGGGTTTTGTATTCCCAAAATAGAAAGGTCGCCGCGTTGGCGTGGGAACTTAACTTGTTCCTCGGCTGTGGCCGATTGGATATCCAACTCAGCATGTGGTTTCACATGCAGGTCAATCTGGAATTTGGCGGAGCCGCCCCACACGCGCGGACGCGCGCGCGCGTCCTTGCGGATGCGCGCGCCTTTGCGTGCGTTGGATATTTGGCCAGACGGGGGTCCAGGAACGAGCTCGCTTGGACATTGTTAGAAATGCACCTTTCATGCACGCCTGCCCCCCTGGAAGGGCCCCATGGTGCATTCTGGTAGGGCTGTTGCATACAATGTGCCCTTCTTGCGGGCGTGAACAGGTGTGGTGTGTGCACGCCGCCCTCGTATATTTCAGGGTGTCGTGATTTGCGTGCTTGCAATCGTGCCTAACAGTTTGGGCATACCTGCGTTACCTTGCAGTATTTGACGCTAAATGGGTCAACGCGGGGCGCGTCGTACGAACTTGGGGTCCCGTAGATCTGTGCGCGCAGTGTTTGGCACCTGCAGCGGCCTTGCAGTAGTTTGGTGTGATATGTGGCAGCTGGCGCCTGGATTGGTCGACCTTCAACTTCCCACGGTACTTTGCCAAATTTGTATGTGACGTGTAGTTGGTTGCAGCTCTCTTGGGCTTTATTGTATATCGTGTTAACATGGTTTTCAGTTATCGGTTTTGCATTCTTAGGCTTAGGCGTTCTTTTGGGTCGTCCGTTCTCGTTTTGCTCATGCGTTTTCCGTTCGCGCAGCAATGATGTTGTCGGTGATTTCAGTCGGTCGTGGCGGTGTGTGCTTCTTGTCTATCGCGTCGGCACTGTTTTGCGGGGTGCCCGCCGCGCCGCGAAGCGGTGCAAAGACAACATACTTCCGTGTATAGACAAGCGCACGTGGCCCGACACCTAGGATCGCTATGCCACGCGTTGTTGAAACCGCAACGGAATTGCAGGTCCTCCTCGTTGAATGTTCCGTTTTCTCTCACGTTATGTTTCTTCATCTCGTTTTATTGTTCTACTTCCCTCTCTATCGCTCTCTCCCCTTCTCTCCGTGCGTATGTTTATGTGTATGTGCATGTGCATGTTTCTTAGCATAGTCCTTCTCGCCGCCCCCTCCCCCTTCCTCCTCGCTATCCGAGGCTCTCCAGGACATCCAAGGTTTTGATGTTTTGTCATGCGCGTTTCCTGGTAGTCTCGGCCCTCTCCCTAGAGCCGTTGGTTTGGCGCTCGCGTCTGCACCTCGCGCTCCGACCGCAAGCCTAGACGCAGAAGGCCGTCGGCCCCGTCGCGCCCGAATTGCACAGGAGTGCCCACGAGGAGGAGGAGGAGGAGGAGGAGGAGGAGGAGGAGGAGGAGAGGGAGGAGGAGGAGTAGGAGGAGGAGGGGGAGGGGGAGGAGGAGGAAGCGGAGGAGGAGGAGGAGGAGGCGGGGGAGGAACACGCACAGAAGGTGGATAAGGAAGAGGAGGAGGGGGAGGATGGGGAACGGTGAAGGAGGAGGATGTGGAGGAGGAGGGCAACGCCGAGGAGAAGGGTGAGGAGGGCACGGTGAAGAGGAAGAGGAGGAAGGGGGAAAGTTGGACTTGATATCAAAATTGCTGCACTCACACCTGCATATGGTTGGGTCCCTCGCCAGGCTAATGTCGCACGCGTTCCCTGGTAGTAGCGACCCTCTCCTTAGGATCGTTTGGTGCCTTGAGTGGTTTTCCTGTTGTGTCTTGGGGCCAGTTGGGGGCACTGGCATCTGCACCTCGCTCCGACATCACGCCTAGACGCAGAGGCCCGTCGGCCCCGTCGCGCACGAATTGCACAGGAGTGCCGACGAGGAGGAGGGGAAGGAGGAAGATGAGGGGGATGAAAAGGCTCGGGAGGCTGAGGAGGAACACGAAGATGAGGAGGATGAGGAAGAGGAGGAGGAGGGAGGGGCGGAATGGCTCAGAGGAGAACGAGGAAGAGAAAGGTCGACCACGGGCTTCACTCCTGAGGCCTATCTACTCCGCGAGGTCGTCGCCCTTCGTCTGCGTCGCGTCGAGCTCCTATGGCGGGCCCCCGTGTCTGCCCACGCCATGGTCGTTGTCGTATCCCTCGTCGTACCCCTGTCATCGTCGTCGTCCGCATCGTTTTCCTCACTGTGACCCCCGCCGCGTGCTCCTTCTATCGTCGGCGTTATCGCATCGTCATCGTCCTTTCATCGTCGTCTGCTGCTGCTGCTCCTCCTCTTCCTTCTCACCACCATCCCCCGTCTCCTTTCCTCCTCCTCCTCCTTCTTATCCTCCCCCCCTCCTCCCCCCCGTGTGTTTTCGCTGCCGCATCCGGGCTTGATTCCTTTATGTCTCCTCCTCCTCGTCCCCCTCCTTCCCACGTCGCCCGTCCTCTCGCCGCTCCTCCTGCCCTTCGCCGCCCCCTCCTCCTCCTACCCGCCGCCCCCTCCTCCTCGCCCTCTTCCTCTTCCTCCTCATCCGTCTTCCTCCTCCTCCTCCTCCTCCTCTTCCTTCCCCGCCCTCTTCTCCTGAAATTGTACTTCTGGACGGGGGCTCACCCGCGTGACATTTTCCCCTTCAGTCTCCTGGATCTTGCTGCGGATCTCTGAAGACTCGTGCTGCAGCTTCATGATCCGTTTGGCAACGGCATCCGTGGGTTCGGGGTTCTCGATCTCGAGCTTCGCCCTGACCACGTCCTTGCTGGACAATGGCGCTCTCGCCCTCTCTCCCTCCCCCCCCCCGCCAGATGTCCCGCACCTCCACCTTCTTACTCCACCTGATCTCCTCCTCATCCTCATCCTCCTCCCTCCTCCCTTCTCCTCCTCCGCGTCCTCCTCTGCGTCCTCCTCCTCCTTCTCCTCCTTCTTCTCATCCCCCCTCCTTCTCCTCCTCCTCCTCCTCTTTCTCCTCAGCCTCCTTCTCCTCTTCCCCATCGCCGCCATAATCCTAAATCCTGACTTGTATTTCTGGCGCCCTCGGGCGGTCCATGTCTGGCGGCTTCCACTCGTAGGCAGGGGACTCCGTCTTGTGCTGGAGCCAGCGGTGCCGCTCCTCGGGGGCGGCGGCGACGGGCGAGGCATAGGGAGGAGGAGGGGGGAGGAGGGAGGAAGAGGATGAGGAGGAAGAGGAGGAGGGGGGGGGAGGGAGGAGGAGGAGGAGGGCGAGGAGGAGGACGAGGAGGAGGAGGACGAGGAGGAGGAGGAGGAATGTAATGAGGATGAACATAGTGTTTATGCAACTGAGCTATATCCTCGAGCCAGTGACGGTATTGGAAGATGAAGTCAGTCTTGCACATGTCAATTCCGACCTTGAGTTTCCAGCGGAGACGTAGGTCGTCGAGCGGGGGGCGTCGGAATTCGGCGCCACTAGAGTACACCACTGGCTTGGGCGGGTCCTCGAGGGGAGGCGCGCGACGCATGTCAGTAGACCGAGCGCGGCTACAAGGAGGATGGCGAGGGAACACGACGATACGCGCGAGGAGGCGAAGGGGGGAGTGCGGGGATGCGGCTAAGGAAGATGAGGGGGGGGAGTAGGAAGAGGAGGAGGAGGGGAAGGAGGAGGAGGATGAGGTGGATCAGGAGGAGGATCAGGAGGCGAAGGAGAAAGAGGAGGGACGAGGAGGAGGAGGAGGAGGAGGGAGGAGGGATGGCGAGGAGGGAGGAGGAGGGGGAGGAGGAGGGAGGATGGTGGGGAATAGGAGGAGGAGAGGGGGGGGGTGAAGCCCAGGAGGACCAAGCAGAGGAGGAGGAGAAGGAGGAGGAGAATAATGAGAGGTGGAGGAGGTGGAAAGATAGTAGAGAATG
>CAUYUJ010013669.1:0-35000 GCA_963575745.1 Prorocentrum cordatum | reverse complement strand
CTCAAGCGCCAAAATGACCATCCCCTTGCGCGTCGTCGAGCGGCTCCGTCATGCGGCGCCGCTTCTCAGGCTTGTCGAGGTTGTTCTCCACCTCGATGTCGTCGCCGACCACTGTCTCCCCCGCGTCCGTCGTCTTCTGGCTGCCGTTGTCGCCGTCGCAGCCCTCGTTCTCGAGGATCTTGGCCATCTCAGCTTCGAGGGACCCGCCGCCGTCGAGGATCTTGGCCATATCAGCGTCGGGGACCTCCTCGTCCCTCTCAACCTGGGTGTCGCCGACGGCCTCGTGGTCGTGGTCGTGCTCCGACGCCTCGTGCATCTTCTTGGCCATCCCGTTCGCGTGCACGACCGCCGCCTCAAGAGAGCCATCACCTATCGGGTCCATGCTGGAGGAGAGCTTGGACCACTTCTGGGCACCCCTGCACTGGATGTGGACCTCCCAGCCCCCGTTGGCCTTCTTGGGGCGCGACGATATCCCAACCTGGGGGCGGAAGATGACGGCGGAGGTGACATGAGGAGAGGGGGAACGAGGGTTGCTTGAGGATGGAGAAGGACGAGGAGGCTGAGTAGGACGGTGGGGGTTGCGAATAGGGGTGTGAGGAGGAGGGCGCAGAGGGGAGTGATGACGCCCACAGGCGACGGAGGGCGGACGAACGTGCAGGGCGAGGAGGGCGATGGGGATGGGGATGGGGATGATGATGACTATGATGATGATGATGATGCTGATGATGATGATGAGGATGAGCATGGGGAGGACAAGGATGAGGGGAGGAGGACGACGGCGACGGCGACGACGCCGAGGGAGCGGATGACGAGGGCGAGGAGGAGCGCGAGTAGGGGAGGGTGAGGAGAGGAGATTGCGGAGGAGGAGAATGATGGGGAGGGGCAGCAGCATGCCGAGGCAGGAATCGGAGAAGACGGGACTGGTGAGGAGGAGAGGGGTGAAGCTTACGGAGGATGAAAACGACGAGTACGAGGATTCGGAGGGACCATCACACCTTGTAGTCGCCAGCCCTCTCGCACAAGCTGCGGCACTCGATGATCTTCTCTTTGTCCGCCTGGATGTCGTCCTTGTCGATGTCGTTCACCGTGCCGTCGTCGCCGCCGTCCTTGTCCTTGTCCTTGTCCTTGTCCTTGTCCTTGTCCTTGTCCTTGTCCTTGTCCTTGTCCTTGTCCTTGTCGGTGCCCTTGTCCTTGTCCTTGTCCTTGTCCTTGTCCCTGTCCACCTTCTTGGAGCTCTCCTTGTCCTTGTCCTTATCCTTGCCCTTCGCCTTGGCAGCCTTGCCCTTGCCCTTCTTGCCCTTGCCCTTCGCCTTGCCACCGAGCTTCGGCTCCTTCTCCTTCGACCCGCTGACGCCCCCCGCCGCCTTCGCCGCGCGCTTGGGCGTCTTGAAGTCGGGGAAGGCCATGGGCGGGGACGGGCACCACCTGTCACCATCTTCCCACGTCCAGCACGCGGTCCCGTCCTTCATCGGGATGACGTCGTCGGCTTTGGCGCCGTCTATGATGCGGACCGCCCACGGAGAGCCCTCGATCTCCTTCACCGTGAAGGAGGCCTCGTCCTGCTTCTTGGCGATGGGCGTCTCGGCGATCGACTGCTGCGTCTTGTCGCTGCGCTGCTCGGCGATCGACTGCTGCTTCTTGTCGCTGCGCTTATCGGCAATCTGTGCCTGCTTCTTGTCGCTGCGCTTCTCGGCGATCGACGGCTGCTGCTTCTTGTCGCTGCGCTTCTCGGCGATCGACTGCTGCTTCTTCTTGTCGCTGCGCTTCGTGGCGATCGACTGCTGCGTCTTGTCGCTGCGCTTCATGGCGATCGACTGCATCTTCTTGTCGCTGCGCTCCTCGGACTCGGCCTCGCTGTCCTCCTCGCGCTCCTCGGACTCGTCGTCCTCGAGGTCGTCATCGCCCTCGTCCTCGGTCAGCCCGTCCCCGCCCTCGTCCTCAGCATCGTCGCTCTCCGCGCGGGCGCCGTCGCCCGCCTTGCTGACGGCCTCTTCGCAGAGGGGGGCGAGGATGAACGAAACGGCGACGATGAGGAGGAGGAGGGGGAGGAGGGGGAGGGGGAGCAGGAGGAGGAGGAGGTGGAGGAGGGCGATGGGGAGGAGGAGGAGGAGGAGGAGGAGGAGGAGGGGGAGGCGAGGACGAGGCTGAGGAGGGGGGAGATGAGGCACACGGAGGAGGAGTGGGCACATGCCAAGTGATGAGGAGGGTGAGGGGGGCACGGCGAGGAGAGGAAGAAGACGAGAAGGAGGATGGAGGGGAGTGCGCTGGAGGGGAGCAGAAGGAATCTGAGATTGAGGAAGAGAGGGATGAGGCTGACTGCCGAGGGGGTAGAGGACGAGGTAGACGGGAAGAACGAGGAGAGCAAGGAGATGGAGAAGGAGGAGGAGAAGGAGGAGGAGGAGGAGGACGAGGAGGAGGAGGAGGGGGAATCCTGAAGCGCCACCGCCGCGGTCTTGCCCCTCCTGGCAGGGCGCGTCGTGCCACCTCGGGCGGGCAGACGGGATGACGAGGGCGGCGAGGACGAGCATTGGACGGATGGGGATGATGACGACGAGAGTGAGGGGAGCGGGGAGGGAGGACCGACCGAGGAGAAAAGTTGATGCGGGTTGGGATGAGGAGCGGGGAATGGGGGGGGACGTAAACGTTAGACGGGGAATACCGACGACAACGAAGATACAGGACGTGCTAGGAGGAGAGGTTTTGGGAGGAGGAGGAGGGGGAGGAGGAGGAGGAGGAGGAGGCGGAGGAGGAGGAGGAGGAGGAGGTGGAGGAGGATGAGGGAGCATGAGGATGAGGATGAGGATGAGGAGGAGGAGGAGGAGGATGACGACAACGACAACGACGACGACGAGTAGGACGATTTATCCCGCCGACCGCCGTCGCTCGATACTTCGACGAGGCTGTCGGCATCGCTGTCTCCGTCGAACATCATCCCCTGCACCATCGCCCTGCTGTGAACTGTGATCTTCGGCTGCTTGGGCGACGGGGTAAAAGGGGCCATCATCAGGCGCTGCAGCTCCAAGCCAAGGTCCCACTTGTTCCTGGGGTGGTGCATCCTCCTCATCCTCTTTCTCCTCCTCCTACTCATCCTAGTCATCCTGGCCCTCCTCGTCCTGCTCACCCTCCTGCTCTTCCTCCTCCTCATCCCCCTCCTTCTCCTTCTCATCCTTCGTGGCCATCTCTCCTCCTATACCTCCTCTTTCTCATCATCTTCGTCATCCTTCCTCACCTCCTCCTCCCTCCCCCTTCACTCTCCTCCGCCTCCTCCTCCACCTCCCCCTCGCAGTTTATTCCCGCCACCTCCTCCTCCTCCTCCTCCTCACCTCCTCCTCCTCCACCACCTTCTCCCTCTCATCCTTCGTGGCCATCTCTCCTCCTGTACCTCCTCTGTCTCGCCATCTTCGTCATCCGTCCTCACCTCCTCCTCCCCCCCTCCTCCTCTCATCCGCCTCATCCTTCCTCACCTCCTCCTCCTCCACCTCCACCTCCTCTCCTCCGTCGTCATATTGGTTCCCTAATCGGTCCTCAAGGCCCTCCTATACCCCGAGAAAAGGTCGAGCGTCTTTTTGGCCTCGCAGCAGACGACGGCAGCATCGGTCCCCTGCTGCAGCACCGAAAAAGGGATGAGGGGAGGACTGGCAACGCGAGAGGCGGAGGGGGAAGAGGAGGGGCAGGACGAGGAAGAGGATGACGAGGAGGAGGAGGAGGAGGATGGCGAAGAGGACGAGGAAGGCGAGGACGGAGGAGGAGAGCACCGCGAAGGATGAGAAGGAGGAGGAAGAGGATGCGGAGGCAAGTGCGACGAAGAATTGGAGGGGGAGTAAGAGGGAGGAGTCGGACGGGGATAAGAAGGCTGGCGAGGAGGGGGTGGAGAATGAGGTGCTCGAGGGGAGCACGAGGACGGAGGAGGGGGAGGAGGAAGAGCAGGAGGATGGGAAAGATAAGGCACGATGGAGAAGGCCACTTCCCAATCGATGAGCTCGAACGTTAGCGTCTGGTTGATCTGGGTGGGGCACAGAAGTCGAGGAATAAATAGTAGTACGTAGTAGCAGCAGCAGTAACAGTAACCGAAGCAGTAGCAGTAGCAGTAGAACTAGTAGTAGTAGTAGTAGTAGTAGTAGTAGTAGTAGTAGTAGTAGTAGTAGGTAGTAGTAGTGGTAGTAGTAGTAGTAGTAGTAGTAGTAGTAGTAGTAGCAGTAGCAGTAGCAGTAGTCGTAGCAGTAGCAGTAGTAGTCGTAGCCGTAGCCGTAGTCGTAGCCGTAGTAGAAGTAGAAGTAGTAGTAGTAGTAGTAGTAGTAGTAGTAGTAGTAGTAGTAGTAGTAGTAGTAGTAGTAGTAGTAGTAGTAGTAGTGGTGGTAGTAGTAGTAGTAGTAGTAGTAGTAGTACACGCATGTATTTCAGACACTGCGACCTCGAACGCCGCCCGCAGCACGCGCCACCACCCGCTCGTCAATAGGTAGTTCCCGATCCCCGCGATGGCCTCTAGGGTGGAATGGGGCGGAGCAGGGAGAAGAGGAGGAAGAGGAGGAGGTGAAATGGCCTTGCGGCCGTGTTGGTTCCACGTGCACAACGGGGCGCCCTTGGCGAGCGCGTCCTCGGGCAGCTCGCGAATCGCGCTCGCGAGCTGCAGGCGGACGGGGTGGCTCATGACTGGGCCAGAACGCTGAACCAGAACGCTTGGGCCAGAACGCTGAACCAAATGTCAACATTGATAAAAAGACGCACGATAAGGATGCAAGGGCTACGGGCGGCAAGATAAGGATGCAATGGTGCATGGCTGCACGGGTGCAAGTGTCCAAGAATGCAAGGGCCTTGGGCGGCGCGGTAAGGATGCGCGGGCCGTGACGGCCTTGGACGCAAGGGTGGAGGGCAGAAGCAGAGGAGGATAATGATGATGATGATATTGTGGTAAGAAGAAGCATTGTGACCATAAGCCCCTAGCCCTCAACCCAACTCGAAAATGTTTAGTTCTTATGTTGCAAGTCCCCCCCACCTGCCTCCTCATCCCGTACGTTCCTCCGATAATGATGACGGGGGCGACGACGGTGCTTATGTCGATGACCGCACGGACAAGTAAATGACAGTGGCGGCTACGACCACGACGATAATGACGATGGTGGCGATTCTGATGATGATGATCATACGTGTGATGACGTTGATGGTGATGACGATGATGTCCCTGATGATGATGATGATGTTGGTGATGATGCTGATGATGATGTTGATGATGATGCTGATGATGATGCTGACGCAGACAAACGCAGACAAAACAGACAAACGCAGACAAACGCAGACAAACGAGACACGAAAAAACAGCCACACCAGCCACATGGATGGCATGGATGGTGGAGAGAGTGGGTATGTCTTCGACAGGAAGTCGAAGGTTGACTTCTGGAAAAAACGGGCCTCGTTCCTTGTTTAGGGTTCCTTAGGTCAACGCCCCGACTGTGCGCAGGCCGGGCGTCAGAGGGCCCGCCCGAGGTGCCCGCGCCGGGCGGCCCGGCCGGGCTCGTCGCCCCGACCGGGCGGGCGCCGTCAAGCCGCTCGGAGGGATGGCGAGGGGGACGAGGATGGAGGGGGGAGGGCGAGGGGAGGATGGAAGAGGGCGAATGGGGGAGACGGAAGAGGGGAGCAGTGGAGGAGTGGAAGAGACAATGAGAGCGGTAGGATTCAGGATGGGTAAGCATCTGAACGCGAAGAATAGCACCAGCAGTGCGAATCGCACGATGAAGCTTACTCAGTAGAAGGATACGAATGATGATCACGACCAGCATCATCAGCATCATCATCATCACAAGCACGATGACCACACTATGACTACGCATGCGATTCTTCATCATCAAGCGAATAGGAGTATTACGACAGCTAAGCGTAATAACATCAATAAGCAGAATACCGGTTGTAAGAGCAACAATAGTAGTAGTTCACTAACATTCCTAAACATGATTCATACGACGTCTAATCGTAAGCAGCATAGTAATAGTAATATTAGTGATGCTGGTGTCACCATTGATACGACGGAAACTGAGAATAATATAAAGGCATAGTCGTAGCACTAAACATAATAATAATGATGGTTACATTGTCAACAATACGGATGATATGCATAATACCAATAGCAAAAATAATGAGAGCTGGCATGGGAATAATGTTCGGAAAAAACGAGAAGAAATATAGGATTATGAAGAAGAGTAATTAGATTAAGAAAGATAAATAGGAGAGAGAGAGAGGGAGAAGCGTTGCGCTTAGTTGTCCTCAGGTCCGGCGGCAAACGTGACGGCGGCGCCCGTCGCTGGCGGGGCTGGGGGCATGGGGCGCTGGGCCTCTGGGGCCGGGCCCTGCATCCTTGCCGGCGGGCGAGGCTGCAAGGCTGGGTGCAACCTCCCCTGCAGTCCGGTGAAAGATGCGGCAACGCGAAAAATCACGACCAGAGCCCCAGACCCCATCTTCCTGCTGCATGTTTCGAGCCGGATCGATGTGCGATGGCCCCGGGGCCCGAAGACGGGCGGAGACGCCGGATGTCAAAATACAGCGCCCGGATCCTCAGCGCCTTGGGGAAAGGGCCGCCAGGACGTCCCCGATCCCCTCACGAGGCCCAACGCTTCAGGCCCCGCGGATCGCGCCGGGCGCCTCTAACACTGGCCTCTGGCCACCTTGGAGGGACACGCCGAGCGGCCAGGCAGGGGGCCTCGGCGTGGGGGTGGGGGGCGCGGCACGGCGGAAATCGCCCTGCCCCAGAAGGCGGCAAGAACTAAGAAAGAGCAAGGGCGGAGGAGGCAGAGGAGGAGAAGGAGGAGGTGGAGGAGGTGGAGGACGAGGGGCACGAGGAGAATAGGATGAGGAGGAGGAGATTTGTTTGGTGGCCCTCTCCGAGCCTGGGCCTCCGAAGGCCTCCGAAACCCGCCCACCGACTTCCGAGGGCCTCCCAGGCCCGCCGCGCGCGCCAGGAGGCCGCCCGAGACGCTCCAAAGGCCGGCGCGAGGCGCCCGAGGGGCCTCCGAGGGCCCGCCGCGGCGCGCCGCGAGGCCCCCGGAGGCCTCGGGCGGCTCACCGCGGGCCAGCCGCGGGCCCTCCGAAGGCCTCCCGGGGCTGCCACGCGGAGGGGCCCTCTCCCGCGGCGCCCGCGAGGGGCCCGAGGCGCCCGCGGGGCGTGCGCGCGCCAGGAGGCCCCCGCCGCCACGCTCGAGGAGCGGAGCCCGCAGGCGCGGCTGCGCCGCGCCTTCGGGGCCGCCGTGGCGAGGGCGGCGCCGGGCGCGGGCGCGGCGGAGTCGAGGCAGCGCCCGCTCTTCTCGGCCACGCCCATCTAGAGCGGGGGTCGGGCCGGACGAAAGGGGGGGATTGGGCAAGGGGGGGGTTACGAAATGTGCTGCATGCAGCTGGTTTCGGCCTCACCGAGGGGCCCATTCCTCGATACATAGCGGCCTCCGGCGCCGGGAGGCGCCGGGAAAATCAGCTACGTGAGCTGATTCTCAAACCCCCCCTTTGCTATCCCCCCCGTTTCTCGCGGGGTGGACAGAGCCCCCAACAGTGACACGTCGATTCGTGAATTAGTTGTCCGTTTTCGGTTCTCGAGAGGGCGCCGCGGCCGTCATTTTCCAGGCTTGCGCCCGCCAGGTTTGGGCCTCAGGTCGTTTCACTGAACCACGTTTTACTAAAGGGGGGTCTGTCCATCCCCGATTTTCGGCCACGCCCAGAGCGGGGGGTACAGTCGGAGCGAGGTGTCGCGCCAGGCGGCGCGGCGGGAGGCCGGTTTGCTCCACGCCGACGTCGCCGATGCATCGCCGGCGTCGCCGCGCGAGGCAGGAGGCCACCCGGAGCGCGCGTTTTCCCTCCAGAGGGCGACGGTGGCGAGAGGGTTGGGCGTCGCGTGATGGGGGGCGACCAACGGGCGGAAGCGAGGGCTGCAGAAAAGAGACCTTTATGGGCACCCAACGGGCCCTTCAGGGACCCCGACAAGTGCTCCTCTCCCCCCCCCGTTTATCGCCCGCCATAAAGTCACGCCCGAAAGGGTTGAGGTCTGAGGTGTTCGGGCGCTTTGGTCGGTCCTCGGCGGCTTTTCTGGCAGCGGGGTGTCTTCCAGCGGCTGCGCTTCGCCGAGAGCGTTGCTGGGGTGCCTGGATCGTCCCGAACAGCCTCCGAAAGCCTTCGTTATGACCCAAAGGCCATACGACGCTGACGACGACGACGACGACGACGACGACGCTGACGACGACGCTGACGACGACGACGCTGACGACGACGACGCTGACGACGACGACGACGACGACGACGACGACGACGGCGACGGCGACGGCGACGGCGATGGCGACGACGACGACAACGCTGACGACGACGACGACGACGACGACGACGACGACGCCGCAGGCGGCGGCGGCGACGGCGATGGCGACGGCGACGGCGACGGCGACGGCGACGGCGACGGCGACCGCGACGGAGACGGCGACGGCGACGGCGACGGCGACGGCGAAGGCGACGGCGACGGTGACGGCAACGGCGGCGGCGGGGAGAGAGAGGAGGAGGAGGAGGAGGAGGAGGATGAGGAGGAGGAGGAGAAACTTTAAGGGTAGCTCTTTGGGAGATGTTACAGTATCGGGAGCATAGCTCGCGCGCCGTTGCCTTTGGCCCAAGGCACGCGCGCCCTATTTGCCCGGACGCCGCGAGTGTTCGCTATGTGCTGGAAAGATCATTACATCGATCTTATCCTATCTTACTCATCCACCCCTCATACTGTACCTTCACAGCAGAGCGATGGATGCAATTTGCCAGGCTATATGCCATATTTGAGCTACCAGGCTCACTTTCGACTTGGTAGCGGAGCTGGCCGCACTCTCGTGTGGCCAGCTCTTGCTCTTCTTAGCCTCATATTCTTCGGCACGATATTCGTGACCACCTACCACCCTGCGCTACCACTCCCAGTACGTTTACGAGGATCTATCCAAGAGCAAGAAGCAACACGATAGGTACGACGCCTAGACGACCAGATTAGTACCATATACGCTTCATTATTGCGTTACCACCAACCGCTCGGCAACGAGCCAACAGCGCAATACTTGAAGCAGGGGCGGGGAGACCCGCCAGACAGAGCGCCTCGAAGACTCGACAAGGCGCTACCCCAGCGAGACAACGCGCATCATAACCGTCCTTCGTTACACATTCTCGGGCTAGTCGTTTTCGCTATTATATGGTTCGCGCTGGGGGCAGCAATCGGACACATGCGTCGTGGAGAAAACAGCACCGATGGGCAAACACATGGCCCATATTGGGACCCTCAAGGTAATGTACCTTTTCGTGAGTACATCTACGAGGCCAACGCATGGCTCAACGTTACAAGCGGACGTATGACGCCACAGGCCCAAGCGGCCGCAATACAACGCGGCCTAGGTGGCCTAGCGAGGACACTCGCCATGAGGGTACCGCCTGACAATATCAACTATGGTGCTGACTTCGATGGGGTCCACACAGACCCAGTGACCTACATCATGTTCCTCCTAAGCATGAAGTTCGAACGCTTGGAAGATGAGCGACAGCTCACTTCCGGCACACAACTCATCGACTTCCACGTGCCTCACGGGGAACGAATCGATGTCACCCTTACCCGATTCGAAATGGCCCGACTTGAGGCACAATCGGTGGGACTCGACCTTCCCAACTTCCAACTGCTAACCACTATCTTATTCCGCGCCTTAGGCGTCGGCAACCAGCGAGCCATGCAACTCTTACAGCCACTCAATCACCAAATGCCCCGAACACAACAACAGTATGATGAGTTGCTGGAGAGGATGCGTTCGATAGGCCACCTATCCGAACGATCTCCTGGTAACATAGGATCTGTGTTTGGAAGGGGAAGGGGATCTGGTAGTGGAAATTTCTACACGACCTTGACCACTGAAGCCCAGCCTGGAAACGGGCCCTCAAGCATACGGGCCGATGACCCAGGAGAATCCACTGCTTTATTAGCAGGGGATCGATCACAACCAAGCTGGGCAACCAGCCCTCCTTCTAGAGAACCACAACCACACCGTTCTTTGTGGGGGGAATCAAACCCCCTAACCGACGGTGTATCCACCTACTTGGGAGACGAGGATTTCGACTCCGGCACCGATACAGACACTATATCATCAGATGGTGTTGAAGCTTTAGATTGGTCAGATATCATGAATATGGATAACGACAATCAGCGTGCTGAGCATTTGTTCTGGTTATTACAACAGGCTAAACGAAGGTGGAGGAGGTTC
Organism: Prorocentrum cordatum; assembly: GCA_963575745.1. Taxonomy (NCBI): domain Eukaryota; class Dinophyceae; order Prorocentrales; family Prorocentraceae; genus Prorocentrum; species Prorocentrum cordatum. Next base: position 24,765 of record CAUYUJ010013669.1, on the reverse strand, counting down.
ACACGAAAACCAGTGCGTCGTGTTAGAAGGAGGATACGGAGAAGTTTTAAGGGAAAAGGTAAAGGTAAGCGAGGTCGTCGGAGGTTGAACGGACGAGGCATCGCGGCATTTCTCCAGAGGCTCTCAGATGAACAGCATGATGAGATATTCTTTGGGGGAAAAGGCCGTGGTAAAGGCCGTAGAGAGACCTCAGGAAAAAGGTAAAGGTAGGCGGGGAAACCCGCGAGGTAGAGACGGCCAGGTTCTCAAATGCCATGAATGTGGTAGTTCCGATCATCTTGTGCGAGATTGTCCAGTGAAGGGAAATGGAAAGGGCAGGTCGACCGAAGTCCATTTTGGCTCAAGTGAACCATCCATTGAATATCTGAGCCTCCAGGACTTTGAGGCTATGGAGCAGATATTTTTCACTTGGGTTGTTGGCATGGACAACGTCGACGAGCTCGAAGCGTATGGTCATGGATTGTACGCGTACTACCTCGAGTACGTCCGCCGGTTCGTTATGGGCAGTAACGAGCTCACTCCCGTGGAACACGGTACGCTGGGAAACCAGCCTCTTTCTTTCTTCGACTGGATGTTCGGGAACCCAGGCAACATCATGGCCTACGAGAGCGACGACGAGGACACCACTATAGAGGCTTCGCCTTCCGAGGTTCAACGGAACCTCGAACCTCCGCCCGAAATCCCGCCTGGAAACAGGCCGTCTTTGATGGGAGAATATCCCCAGACCACTGAAGACTTAATTGAAATGGAGTCTCAGGCATTTGTTCAGGCCTTCATTGCAGGCGAACCAGATACTCCGTTCATACCTCCTGGTTCGCTTGCTCCAGGCGAATATGGACCACGCACCCTTTTGCAGACCCTCATGAGGATGCATGAGATACTTATGACTGGTTATCCTGAGAGTCAAGAACATATCGAAGCTGACATTATGACAGAACAGGATACTGATGCTTGCGGTAGCTCAGAGCTGTCGTTGGCAGCTCTGACTCTCATTGACAGCGTGCATCCTCAGGACGTGCAGAGACACTTGATATACTCCCGTGGTAGATGGCGTAATGCTCTAGAAATGGCTATTGCTATGCGCGGTCGTGATCTTCCTCCGCCAGGATGGGGTCTCCAGGCGGTGGGAATGAGGCCAAACCATACGGCCATGCGTAACATTGCTGGGCAGCCTGTGCTCGGCAACGAGCCTGAGCCGACAACAGTGCCTCCTACTCCGGGACAGCCGAGCGACGCACAGACGCCGGCTATGCAGGGAAACCTGCCTGTACCAGATACGCCAATGGCCATCATCATCGGTAGTTCGACATCAGAAGAAGTAGAAGGCGATGGTTGCGGGTTAGATGAGGATGACGTCACCATCCTCATGATGGACGTGAATGGTGAGGAAGAGGTTGACTTCGATCCTGATGAGTCTGAATCATCATCACCATCGGCACAAGCGCCATTTGCGCCGAGCTCCACCCAGCAGGGAGACCTGCCTCCATCGGACGATCCATCTGGGATCGCACAGGAGCCTCCTCAGGCACCTCCACCGGGTGCCGCTCCTGCTGCTTCGGCAGCTTCCTCTGATGAGAACACCAGAAGATCTCGTTCACATACGCGCGTCAGAGAAGAGCCACATCCACAGGCTCGACTTCCTCGTGAGTGGAGGCAGGCTGGCCCAAAAGAACACGCTCTCAGGAGAGGTGGCCAGCTACTTCCGTACAACGACCCAAGACGCCGAAAAGGGGAACACTCGGCGTTCGGCAAGGGCAACCCTGCCTATAGGGACAGTGATGGCAAGGCCATCCGCGGAGGCCATCAGCTTGCAACAAATATCCGCCGCCCTGAAATTCAAGGATCGCGGACTCAGCTGCGAGATATTCTCGCGGCGCGCAAGCAGTATAGGCCTCACGCAGCATGCGGACCTTGTTCCCAGCCGTTCCAGAACCACAGGCCAGGATGCCCCGTTGGCAACAACGAAGGCCTGAGCCCCAACAGGGACAAAACCCCTCATAAAGAGGGCCATCCGCAACTCATCCCGATGACACAGGAAGAAATTGCAGAAGTGAATCGTCGTCTCGGGATCTTGAGCCACTTGGATCCGAAAGAAGAAGAAAAGCCTACCCCGGTTCCAAGGGGACTGGTAGCCATGACCCAGGAAGAGAAAGACGCGCTCTTCAGTCTTCCTAGTATGCGAGGAAACTCGCCTGGCGTCTCTAGCCAGTCCCAACAACCAGAACCGACAATCAAGGATGAGATAAAGGCTCAACGTGTGGCGGAGGATGAGGAGCGTATGCGGACAGCAGAAGACCGCACTCGCGAGGCAACTCGCAAGATGTTGGAGGATTCTAGTAAGATCTACATGAAGAGGGCTACGAGGCCCCCACTCCCACTAACTTCGAAGGCCAAAAGTGAACCCCCGACACCTAAGCCGTCCTCGGTGCCGAAACCGAAGACGAGCCCTCAGGACCCTGGGCCAGACGTGCAGATGGAGGTGCCTCGAACTGAAACTCCGAGGCCGCCGATTGGCACAACTCCTACACAAGCGTCTGTGCCCAAGCAGCAACCTCAGGACCCTATGGAGGAACGAAGACGCCCGCCTAGTCGCAGCAGCTCCATTGCGAAAAAGGCGGCAGCTTTCGAGCGCAGTGGGTATGCACCTGCGCCAGCTTCGCCTGTGGCGGCTCGTTCCAGGAGGTCCGATGAAGGTGCTATGTCGAGGGGTACCTGGGTGCCGAAGATCAGGGGCAGCGCCAGTCGCGCATCTCCGCGGGGAAACCCGCCAGGCGCTGCCGCCGCAGCTTCCTCCTCTTCTGGAGCCGCAGCCTCCTCAGCAACAGAGGTTCCGATGCGGGGAAACCCGCCAGTGGTTCAGCTGCACCACCCAGGTGACACGTCCTTCACTAGTGGGACTCCAAATGTGATCAGGGATAGACTTGCGCTTCGGAAGCTCCCACCGATACGCTCGGTGGATGAGACATCCATGAAGGAATGCAGGAAAACTGGAATCCATCCCACATCCAATGATATTCTCAAACAGCTGAGCAAAGCTCTCAGCAGGATATGCAGACATGCGCCAGACAAGCAACACAATCCTGTGTGGCGCTTGGAATCTTTCGATGATCATGATGGTTGGGTTAACCTAGTGGAACTCGTGGACCGTTATCCGTGGAACACAGGTCAATCAAGACACGCTGGGTATAATCCAAAATATGACGAGGCCAAGATCATCAACGAGCATCTATGTAGGCGCTCGGTTGACCAACTAGCAGCCATCATGATGGCAGTTGTTCATGTCCGCGAACCAGACGGAGAAGAAAAACAGCGCCTACAGTTCAAGGTGTTGATGCGGGACTCCGGAGAGCCCGCTATCTTCGTCCGCGCCTCTCAGGGGCATTCATGGGAATTGAAAGCTCCGTGGTCGCTGTACAGCTACATTGTGCTGTGCGACCAACCTGCCGGGAGACCAGCCCCATACCCCGATGTTGCTATGCATGGCACTCGATGGCACGCCTTCGAAGGGATTATGTGGCACGGCCTGTCCTGTAGACCTGAGCATAACACGAAGAAAAAGGGGACAGGCCGGTCGCACATTCACTTCGTGCCGACAGTTCGCCGCCGTGCCGTGAACAGTGGGTGGGACCCAGACTCAGACATCATCATCTTCGTAGATTGGCGTAAGGCCATACAAGATGGTATGAAGTTCTGTTGGTCCGATAACGGAGTCCTCTTGTCCGAGGGAGATAACGGTATCATTGAACCGTATTACATCTCTCATGTAGAGGACCTGACCACAGGAAGGCAATGGCGTAATCCAGAGTATCTGGGGAGCCGCCATGCGCGAGTCTCTGTCGCAACGATGTCTGCTCCTGACAGGTGGGCTGACGTTGGTACTTCCAGCGTTAAGTACAGTGGTCCCGAGACCAAGGGGGCGTTGACCCCCCTATGGGCTACCTCCACAGGGAAGTTGGGGACCACTACAGCCCTACCCAGCTGGGAAACCAGCCTGAGATCTATCGGATCTTCATGATTACCGAGAGTGAGGCCGGGAGCGCGGCTCCAAGCCGTGCCCCAAGCCAAGGGCCTAGTGCCGTGTCTTGGCAGGCCATCAGTACCTCGGACCTGGATCAGATCGCAGCCGCGCTGAACCCTGACCAGGTAGAACAGCTGGCGGACAGGTTATACCAGCAGGATCCCTGGGCCGCAGGCCAGGGAGCAATGTCCGCTATGGCTACGAGAAATCGTCAGGCCATGCAGGGAAACCTGCCTACAAGCGGACCTGCTCGGTTTGAACCAATGCATGGAAGCCCTACTCAGAGCATGCACACTCCAAGGGGCATGACTCCATTGGGCACACCACCGGCACAATCCCCATTCGGGACACCTGTCCGCCCTGCCACAAACGGCACTCTCATGGAGAGGATAGCTGCTGCTAGGGCTGAACACAGCACAGCCGTCCTCGACATGATGCCGCCCGGCACGCCAACGAGTCAGCAGGGAAACCTGCCTGGCACACCAAGCCACCGCAGGGCGGGTGTACCCGACGACTATCGCTCAAGAGTGGCGGCCGCGGTGCAGCAGGTGCAGAGCCATAATCTGCCTCACCCAAGTGGGCAGAGGTGAAGGCCAGCCTGGTCCTGGGAGCCTGAGGGTCCCAACCCACGGGATCCTGCTCGGCAACGAGCCTTTATCCCGGCGTTCAATGCCCATCCGAGCATGTCTCAGGGCCAGAGGCCACCACCAGCGCAGATGAACCCGCCATTATACCCTGATGGGTCAAGGGTTCCGAACAAATTTGTTCGTGAATTGGCGGATCAGATGCATAACCTCACTAATGTGCGCTGCAGTGACCATTCCATGTACCCGCACATGGCCTTCATGCCTTCACCAACATCACCAGAGGTGGTTGTCCAGCCCACTGCCCATTCAATATCGTCTGGCAGTAGGGGCGTGCCTGACTACATCAGGCAGACGCACCGCACTCAGCAGGCATGCTTCAGGAGAAGGCAGGCGGTGCAAAGCGTACGGGATCAGTCACGTGCAGCTGCACTTGATGTGGTGAGGAACAGGGGCTCACCTTTGCGAGGGCACTCGCCCGCCGTGACTCCTACCACTTCCATGCCAAATGTCGAAGTGCAGGAAGTGCTGAATCCAACGGGGACACCCACATCAGCCTTCATGCCCTCCGAGACGGCACTGGAGAGGCAGCGGCGGGTATATCCCAGGGCAGCAGACGTAGAGGTCTTTACTGGGATGGAAGAAACCTGCGCGGTATGCCTCGAAGAATTTCAGCCCAGGGATAGCGTTTACCGCCTGAGGTGCAATCACCTATTCCACGAGGGATGCTGGAATTCTAATGTGGTGGGCCACGTTACAAATCAGCGTGAGGGAGATCCCCAGCAGCCACCATGTGCTATCTGTCGAGCACCTGGCATTATAGCATCATCCTTCCCATGGACCGGCTCCTTTAGTCAGACTCCTGAGCAGTCAGCGAGAGAGCTGCGGGAGCTGAGGAGCATGGTGGAGGAGATGACGTCCAGGATGCTAGCTATGCAGACAGTTCCGTCACAACAGCAGGGATACCTGCCTGAAGAGGTAAGGCCGCCTATGGAAACGGGATATTTTGATCAGCTTATCCCGATGACGGCGCCTCAGCAGGGAAACCTGCATGATACTCCTCAGATGTCTCCCCAGAGTGGAGGTGAGGCTGAGATGTCACTGGACCCTGATCAGCTGCGTGAATTGCGTGTACGACATTTCCAGAATCAGATGGACAATACGCACACAACATTTATGCTGGATGCCAACAATCCTGAAACTGATAGTCCGTCGCTAGACTTATCAGAATCCTCAGTGGCGTCAGCAGCAACAGCAGCCAGGGCCGTCAATATCTCAGCGACGAATGAGGAGTTCGAGGAGTGGCTGCGGTACCGGGATCACATCACGAACGAGGGGCTGCAAGACATCGCCCTTCACTCGTACCTAACGTTGATAAGGCGCACGACCCGCGAGCAGTATATGAGCATACGTGATGAGTATGCCAACTGGCGGGAGGAGCGTGGCGATCACGCCCAGCACGTTTCGTACTTCCAGTACATTGACCTGGCACGCATGGCCGAGAGCGAGTCGCATGCCAGTGTCATGCGGGGTAACCCGCCAGGGAGCACGACTGCGCCGCGGGGAAACCCGCCTACCGACACAGCCGACACTTCAGAAACTGTGCACATCAAGCAGCCGAGTAAGACGTTCTTGGATGATGGTGGAAATTCCATACTCATCGACGTCGGTTCGAAGATCAACATCATGGGCGAGAACACGAGCCGTAAGTTCGTCCAGGCTGCCGTGGCACGTGGCCGTACTTATACGTTCGAGCCCCGCTCTCGTTTGAATATCAACGGAGTGGGAGAAGGGTCGGCCCCAGCGGATACCGTAGGCACATTCAGTATTGCCTGCGAGTACCAGGGGTCGGCCCAACTCGATTCATACAAGACGAACATTGTGTCAGGCTGTGGCAAGGACCTGCCAGCCATCCTAGGTCTCGATCGTACGCAGGACAAACGCACGATCATCGTGCTTGAACGAGGCCAGGAAAAGCTGATATTCCCTGGTAAGGGGCAGGTCAAAATAGAGCTCCCAGAAGGCTCCAACATCATGCCGACGACAAAGTTGCCGTCAGGGCATCTGTCGATCAGGTGTGATTGTTTTGGAGCTGCGGGGCAACCCGCCTCGAGCTCAAGCAGCACGTCCTTCCAGACAGTGCTGACAGGCGAGCCGACCCCGGCGCAGGAGCGCAATCAATTGCAGGGAAACCTACCCCAGGGGTTGATGGAGACGCTCGCCAAGGCCACCATGCGAGGCGACAACATCGACGATCTCGAGACGTTCGATTGTTTTGTTGCCAGGACACTGGCCCAGCATGGTGGTAGTGTACCCATGGACGCTGTGCAGTCCCGCCGTAAAATAGTGATGGGACACACTAATCGTGAATTGCATACGGTCAGCGACGCTAGGTCCAAAGGCGTGCTGAAACAGCTGATGGATAATCCATCGATGCTGACAGCATTTGCGGAGCAATCCGCCTCTGAGGCCACGGCGCGCTGCAGTGCTGAGCTCCAGCATCTGAGGGAAGCACAGATGCTGGCAGATATTGTAGGCACATCTTCTTCATCTTGAAGATGGCAGGGCGACGTCGCCCCCTCGTCGTCTTGCCTGTTGGCTGAAAAGCCGGGGGGTAACAAGGACAGCGGGGTAACCTGCCTTAGTAAAAGGGCTTTTGTCATTGAAGATACGAAGGAGGCATGTGCCGACCTCCGCACACGAGGTTATATTTGTGATCGTATTTCCCACAACGAACTTATGACAAGCGTGGGCACAAACTACCTAGGTGCGGTGATCAGTGGAGATTACACTCTCATATGGATCAGTACTCCGGGTGACTGGTACGTAAGAACTCCAGGAAAGAGAGTGGCCCCACATTGGTCACGTATCCAGAACCTATTGATAAAAGCCAAGAAACTCCGCACGAAGATCATAATATTTGGTCCCCCAGGATATGTTTGGAAGTTATCTCCAGTACGTGATACTCTGGAAGGTCTAAAGTTGTCAGGCATACGGATGCGTTTGTGTCATTTCGGTATTCGGTTCAATATGCAAGACAGTACACCAAGCGGTACTTATATGCAGGTAGCATCATCAATGCCGATTAGCTCGAAGTTGTGGGCCTGTACCTGTAAGCAGGCAATACCACGACATGTGTTGGATTGGTACGGCCATACAGTACGGCATGCTGAATGGCGAGCTCAGACACGCACTACACTCATCCGTCACTTGAACGACAACATCCTGGGGAGCACCACCACGCACGGAAACGTGCCCGTATACTTAAATACGTATACACGTACAGACCATAACATCCGTCACTACGTGACGACTAACAAAGGAGGACCAAAATGGTCTGAAGTCATCCGACGTGTAACAATCAACCTGGATACCAATGCGGTTATTCAGGATATCTCAGTTACCGATCAACCAACAGGATATGATTGGCATGCACCATTACCTGCAGGGGTTGCCAACATCAGTACTCGGTCGTATTGGCAACCCGAGGAACCGGTCTTGCTCGGAAACGAGCCGACCCAATCACCACAGAAACATCGACGCGTCATCATAGATGACTGTTCTCTCCCCCTCCCGACTCTGGCGATTGACGCATGTACCCATTCAACCGCGACAATGAGTACACAGACCGACGAACAAGACGAGCAAGCTTTACCCACTGAATCGCGTATAAAGCAGACGGAGAGGCTCAAAGCCGAAAAGGAAGCAGGCATCAAGCCTCGCCGCATTAAAAAGCACGTTGAAGGCGGAAACGATGATTGCGGCGACGACTTGTCAGGACTCGGACAGGATCTTATGGCAACCTGGAGTACTGACGTCCCTGTTGAGCTGATAAGCTCCGACGAGGACGATGACCTGTTCCTTACCCTCCCCACATCTATGCCCGACACACACGCTAACATATACAGCATAGTTGCTACACTATGCTATGGCCATAACAACTGCGTGGATATATTGGAGCTTTGTGGCGGTGAGGGTGGCATCTCAGAGCTTGCCTTCTCAAAGGGGACTTTCCTCAGGCGGCAACTTGGGCAAGACTACATATGTCGACCTGGGAGACCCCTCGGTGCAGCAGGTTATAGACCATTACTTTGCTATATGCTACGTACGAGTTGCCATACTGCAACCCAACTGTCGCACCACAGGACCACCGTCCTACTACAACTACAAAGTCAACTACAACACCTGGGAACAGCACCATAAAGAAGACTTACCACACATAACTTATTGTGGTAAAATTGCTGTAACCCAAGATGACTCTCAGAGGTGGTTTATACGCGAACAACCTACAGGAACATGGGTAGATGATATTTCTCCATGGAAGAAGCTTGCCAACCGACCACGCATTACAACCGTGCACATTGACCAATGCGCTACGGGACTTACAGCAACGACGAGACAATTCTTAAACCCTTTGAGCGACTCAAGTGTAACGGTCAGCATGTGCACGCACAACCGTGCAATATCGAGCTTTCACTGGCACAAAAATACACCCGACGACTGCAGTCTGCCTTCGTGGAAGCTGTATATCTGGCGAAAGCCATTGACACCACGCGCGGAAACGCGCCTATAAGTACCGCACATGCTTATCCTACAGACCTTCCCGATCAAGCTGAACCAGGCGAAGGTGTGAGACGCATCGGTGATCGCATCATCCCAAAGGTGGCTACTTGCCCGGCATGCATCGACAATGTCCGAAAGGACAGTCCGAGCCATAAACGAGACCCTACGCAGTGTAAATATCATGATTCCATCTCTGTATATTGGCCATGTCCAGCATGTCAGAGGGATCTTACGAGAAGCAAGGGTGTTAAGAACCACCTCGATACCGAACCTGGTAAATGTCGTTTTGCTGAACCATTTAACTACCAGACGACCACGACCCCGAAGGCAAAACTGTGCCAGCTTGGTGGAAACCCTTACCTAAACCTGGTGAGGGCCAAGCTTCAGCTTCAGGTGGCCGTCAAGGCGCACATGCCAGGCCACCACGACCACGATCCTTCGGCAACGTCGATCCGACATCCGGTGCTAGCAGCTACGACATGCTACGAGACGCCCCCGAGCGTGGAAACACGCCTTTTGCGTCTTCTAGCGAAGTGCCACAGGTAGCGGCCCGCCGCGGCCGTCTACAAGGCGTACCACCACCTTCAGACGCAGTTAACACAGGGGACCAACTACGGAGAGCTACAAGGAACCCTCTTGCCTCCACCGGCTCTGGGGCCCCACGACTACCCGACTGGACGAGATTCGACATCCAACACAGTCTACAGAGTCTCCGTAGTCACGAACCTCATGTCGTGAAAAAGGAACTCCGAAAACTGCATCTGCGATGGTATCATGCGAAGGAGCCAAAGATGAGGCTAATCCTCGAAAAGGTGGGGCTTGATAACGTTCGACTGAACATGATCAAGGAAGTCTGTGATACCTGTCGGGAATGTAGAGCATGGGAACGTCCAGGAAACTCAACACTACCATCGGTGAGCCTTCCTGGTAACTGGCTCGATGAAGGGGAAATGGACCTCATGGCTTACAAGAAACGGACCATATTTCATATTATGGATCGTTGTATTCGCCTGGCAGCAGGCCTAGAAATTTCCGACAGAGAACGTGACACTATCATCGACGCCTACCACTACTGCTGGATTGCCTATCACGGACCCTTCAAAGTTTTATACTCAGACGGAGAAGGCGCCCTGCATAACGATGCCGCTAAAACCATGATGGCCAATAAGGGCACGGAACTTCGTATCCGAGCACCTGGCAAACACGCGACTTCAATTGAGTCACGAAACGGCATTCTCAGAGGCGTCCTCCACATGATTGAGGAAGAATTGAATAGACACAACATCCCTGTTGTATTCACTAGAGTATTGGCGGAAGGCATCTTCGTTACTAATGCGTTTACGTTTTTTAACGGAGTATCGCCATATCAGGCACGCACAGGACGTCAGCCCTCCTTCCTTCCTGATCTCGATACCCTTGACTTTCCCCAAGGACCCGAGACTTCAGGACACGAACGAGAACGTCGTGTAAGGGAAGTCAGCCTAGAAGCTTTTTTTTTTTTTTTTTTTTTTTTTTTTTTTTTTTTTTGTTTTTTTTTTTTTTTTTTTTTTTCTTTTTTTTTTTTTTTTTTTATTTTTTTTTTTTTTTATTTTTTTTTTTTTTTTTTATTTTTTTTTTTTTTTTTTTTTTTTTGCTATTTTTTTTTTTTTTTTTTTTTTATTATTTTTTTTTTTTTTTTTTATATTTTTATTTTTTTCTTTTTTATTTTTTTTTTTATTTTTTTTTTTTTTTTTTTTTTGTTTTTTTATATTTTTTTTTTTTTTTCGGAAGCGCCGATGCGGCCTACTGCTGTAGCCAAGACAAATCGGGCTCTTAGTGCTAAGACGACTCCTGATGGTGCTCGCCTCTACTCATCAGGGGATTTGGTCGACTACCACCGACCTACTGCCACCAAGGACGACCATGGAGGCTGGAATGGCCCATTCCCGGTGATCCGACATGTGCCTGAAAGAGGATATCTTGTTGTCAAGGCAGGATCTCGTGAGGTAATTGTGATGTATCCAGATGCTCGTCACACACTATACATCGAATGTCTCCTCACACGGGAACTTGGGATGGATAATATGGCCATGCAAACCGTCCTTGCTTATGTGGCACACCTCAGCGCAGGGAAACCTGCCAAAGTTTTCGGGTGTATCCCCGATTACAAGGGAAACCTTAATCTGTCAGACGACAGCAAGTTTCACCCGCGCGTACACTTAGCACTACAGTATCTCGTACGAAATTACTTCCGAGTAGAACATGTAGTAGCAGTTCGATTGGCTAAGAGTATGTCAAGCCTACCTGCAGTAAAGTACGCCACCGGGTCTACGCTGATCCACTATGACAACGACATCAGCCCGGCGTTCCACTATTACGAATGCGTGGGCACCGGCTTAAACATTTCTCAGATCACTGGGAGCACTCACTCCAGACTTATTCAATGCTTGACTTCACGTGTCCCTTCCTTAGGATTTCACGACGATTTGGCTAAATATCAGCATCCAAGCAACACGTCTGGAGAACACGAGTCGCCTGGAAACAGGCCTTCTCCAGACACTCCAGATGCTTCATCGCCGAGCGAAGGCCGTCTGTCGACAATCTATGAGGAAAATGAGGAACACAATATCGAAGCTATGATGCTGGAAGAGTGGTACGACGAGCTACGTATGGACCTTCATCCCACGACGATTACCGATGATTATCTTTATTGCGTCCCAACAACTATGCTGCCCGACCAATGTGTTTTGGTTTCAGCATTTGTGGACGAAGATGATATTATATCATCAGATATGCTCGGAGACGAGCCGAAATCAAGTGAATCCTGTCTAGTCTCTCTTTGTTCAACCACAACCGACGAGAGCTACTCCCTTGACAGTGATGAATATGGTCCTTACGTTGAATTATGTTTTACATCGGAAATGTCAAGAATAGTGTTGGATCAGACTCAACTTGCACAGCTCGATACCGATATGGTCACAACGATGAGAGTATATGTATCCTCTGCTGCTAAACGCGCTGTGGTTGTCAAAGAAGATGATCTACTGACCAAAGCCGACATAGCAGCACATCCAAAGGAGGTTAGTGAAGCTTTGTAGACTGGGCTCAAAATCTGGATTGATAATCGATGCTTTGAGATGTATGATTTATCCAAAGCTTCCAACATCATGACATCCAGATATGTATACAAGTGGAAGTTTGTAAAGATGGGTACCGAGAGCGTTAAAACCATTCGTCTCAGACTGGTCCTTGGTGGATTTATGGATACTGAGGCTTTTGATGTGGAAACATTCTCGGGAACCGCCCGAAGGCAGTCCCAACGACTCCTGGCAAGTGAAGCGGCATGCCATCCAGAGTGGATCTTAGCATCCATGGATATCGATAAGGCGTTCCCCAAGGGTTTGACCTATGAGGAACTTGCCCATGCCACCGGCGAGGGAACTCGCATGGTTTGCTTTACTCTTCCACCAGGAAGTGCTCAGGTACTTCGTACATTACCCGGCTTCTCATCTTACGACGAAAGTCGACGCTGTCTTAGATGCCTCAAACCAGGAACGGGTACAAAGGACGTTCCAAGAGCGTTCTCTCTCAAACTTCGTGCGACCACACGAGCTATAGGACTTGCACCGACCAGCTACGACCCTGAATTTGAATTCAGCCAAGACCTTCTGACGGCGAAACATGTCGATGATATTAACATGACAGGTCTAGAGAAAAATATAGACGACTATGTACAACGTGTCGAAAAGGTGTTTGGCAAATGCAAGCTCAACAAGCACACATATACGAACTGCGCCGTTCGCTACACTAAGAATGACCAAGGAGATGTGATCATGGACCAGGACGAGTATATCAAACAACTACGTCCTATCACACACCCAGAACTTACAGGAGCGGCGGCCGATGCCAAAGCCACGAAACTTATTACCGACACTCTCGTCAGCCTGCGATGAGCCCTCGCCTATGCCCTTCTTACCCAAATCTGGCTCATGGTATACGTGGTCTCTCTTCAGAAAATTCAAGAGCCCACCAATCTGCAAGTCAGACGTTTGAATGCTGTGACGCGAAAGCTGATCAGCTGCCCGAAACGCATCACCTTCCCTCGGATGAAGCCGACGAATGAAGTTGACATCCATAGCGATTCGGGGTATCGGAAGCTTACCGGGGAGGAGGATGACGAGACCAAGGGCTACGGCATACGCGGGGCCAATGTACTACGGCGAGGAAACTCGCCTCAAGGCAAGTCCGTCGTTCACCTTTGTGACGGACTATGCAAATCACACCGATTACAGGTGAGGTCCAGTTATGCTGCGGAGGCACTTGCAGCTGCACATAACCTTGATGAGTGTTACCCTACGCTCATTACTCTCCACGAGCTTAAGGTAGGAGCTTTGACTCAACGACAACTACGAGACATGCGTGAAGTTGGGGGCCTAGCCATCAAAGTCTCTCTTACCATAGACGCCGAGTCCGTCTACAAATCTTTATCAAGCAGGGATCTCAAGATACCTACAGAACGGACTCTGCTTGGACATATCAGCTGGATACGTGAGCTCATGGATATAGGTATAGTACATAATGTGCAATGGTGTGATACTAGGGATATGACCGCAGATGGGCATACAAAGGGAAGCATCGATCGGGGGCTGCTTCTGGAAGTGATGTCAGGCACTCAGTCATTTAAGTATGACGTGAAGCAATTTGTTCCCTTTCGGGGTCCCGAGGACAGAGACAAACCTAAGTCTAATCAATTTTAGTCTGTCCTTGTAGCCCTCGCGGTCCAGTTTGCCAGCACGGGCGCCTACTATAAAGGCGCCCCTTTAGCTGCTCGGAAACGAGCCTTATATTTCACGCCTGGCAACGAGCCGGCTTCGTACAACTCAGGCTCTTTGCCTTAATACACATTTGCTTGGTGAGGTGTGGCCTAATTTTGGCTTACCTCTAACTGAGCCGATAGCCCTTCATTGTTTGAAGGGGCTGTCCTGTATTTGCGTGAAATACTTTGCGAGGAAACTCGCCTTACAGTCTGGTGTTTGTCCAGACTGTACGCACTGTTTTCTTTTCTTTGCAAACAGTCGTGCGCGCGATCTTTGCGTGCGACTATGCTCTCCGTCTCCTCCCCTCCCGACTTTAAGGGTAGCTCTTTGGGAGATGTTACAGTATCGGGAGCATAGCTCGCGCGCCGTTGCCTTTGGCCCAAGGCGCGCGCGCCCTATTTGCCCGGACACCGCGAGTGTTGTCTATGTGCTGGAAAGATCATTACATCGATCTTATCCTATCTTACCCATCCACCCCTCATACTGTACCTTCACAGCAGAGCGATGGATGCAATTTGCCAGGCTATATGCCATATTTGAGCTACCAGGCTCCTCACTTTCAGACACTGGGCACGGTGGTTGGAGCTCCATTTGGGTCACGAAGGGTGGGGGAAGGGGTGTCCGTCATGGTCGGTTGTGGCGGAAGCATGTGGGGACCGCCGCATTTGGGCTTCGGTGGATACTCCCTCTCGGGCCACGAGACGTACGCGTGGTTTTTTTATGTGGTGTGGTGTTTTCTTTTCACGGTTATTTGCTTTTCTTGTTTTCTTTGTTGCCGACATTGGTGCGGCGGACGCATGCGGACGCTTCAATTGGGACCTTCGGTTGATTTCCGTATTGGGCCACGAAGCGTGTGAGGGGGGTGCCTAAATGGGTGTGGCGGACGTATGTGGACGGTGGCGTTGGGGCATTGGGTGGAGCTCACGATGGGGTCACGAAGCGTGTGAGGGGTGTGCCGTAATTGGTGTGGCGAACGCATGTGGACGGTGCCGTTGGGGCCTTTGGTTGAGCACCATATGGGGCCACGAGACGTGTGAAGGGTGTGCCGACATGGGTGTGGCGGTCGCATGTGGACGGTGCCATTGGGGCCTTCAGTGGAGCCCCGTGTGCCGAAATGGTGTAGCGAACGCATGTGGATAGTGACACTCGGACCTTGGTTGGAGCTCCATATGAGGCCACGAAGCGTGTGAGGAGTGTGCCGACATGGGTGTCTATGATGGTGACGATAACGGCGATGATGACGGCGACGATGATGATGCTGATGACGACGATGATGATAATGTTGGTGCTGGTGATGATGATGACGATGATGAAGATGACCATGATGATGATGACGATGATGATGATGGTGATGATGATGATGATGATTGTGATGATGATGATGATGATGATGATGATGATGATGATGATGATGATAATGATGATTATGAGAGGAGAAAGGAGGGGGCAGCGGGAGGAGGAATGCGGGGCGCTCTCTCTTCAAACCGAGGGGTCAACACCACAGGATGTTTGGGAAACAGGCTCCCAGCTTTGCCATGCATCCTCCCAGCCACTGGGCATGAAGAGCCAGACATGAGAACGACGACGACGACGAGGACACGAGCGCAGGAGGGGGGAACGAACGACGAGGCACCAGGGGATAGGTCACCCATGCAGTCTACGCCTCTTCTCTGCCTCGCGCCAGGCGGCCTTCGTGCCAGTAGGCCCCAGTCGCTCCGCACCGTCCCCAGGGACTGGTGCTTACGGCCGCGCGTGGACTTGGGATGGCCGTGGTGCCCGAGAGCGGCGCGAGGCGCCGGATTCCCTTCGCCAACGTAACCCCAGGAAGCATTTCAGAACCCCCCCGGCGATATCGTAGCACCGCACTTTTTATTCGGTATTCCGAAGGGCCGAAATAACCGAACGATAGCTGCAGCACCCGGACACGATGCTGATGATGATGATGATGATGATGATGATGATGATGCTGATGATGATGATGATGATGATGATGATGATGATGATGATGATGATGATGATGATGATGATGATGATGATGATGATGATGATGATGCGGATATGGATGATGGTGCGGAACGGTTATTGATTTGCTGGAGGGGGGGGGGTCTTAAATGCTTCCTGGGGTTATTCTGGCGCACTGCGTTCGACAGTGCGGAGGAATTGAGGGAGCAGGCCCATCCAAGGCGCGTCGAGGTGCCCTTTCCCGTCCAGAAGCCTTCGTCCCTGGGGGACCTCCGAAAACCATGTGTGCTTTCTCACCCGTGCCAGCCCTCCCTGGAATTTCCTTCTTTTCTACCCCACGCTCTCAGTAGGCCTTCACCATCTGGATGCAGGCCGTCCGTTGACAGCAGGTGCTGCCGGACTTCCAGATCCCAATGCTACGTCCAGGATTCTCTACTTCAAGTTCGAAGTTGCTATATGTCGCCATCCTTTTCGGGGGCCGGGCCGACACCCCAGCTACGTTAATTGATTCTCTGCGTAACGGTTCTACTTACAGGGCCATTTTTAATACATGTTCCGCGCGCGGATCATGTATTCAAAATGCAGGGATTTAGTTTGAAAAACAAAACGATACGTTCATGCATACATGTATTCATAAATTAGTCATGTATTTAAAACATGCAGGGTTCAGTATCAAAAAAACAACGATGGGCTCATGCATACATGTACTCCTAACTTAATCCTACGCATTTGATTCCCAATTGTTTCAAAGACCCTATGTATTAAAAACTGCCCTGTACTTTTTTTGAGCCTGCGCCGGCCCTGGCCGAGCCAGTAGCTGGCCCGCGATGGGCCGATGCGTGCGCGCAGCGAACCAGGCTAGCAGGGCTCCCCGCACCGGCATCGGCCGAGAGTCGTCTTGCTGGCCGCACGTCGGGGGCGGAAAAGAGGGCGGTGATGACTGGGGGTCAGGGCCCCGAATCATCAGGGGTAACTCGGGTCAGGGCTAACTCGGGTTCCTTTTTTCGGGGATCCAAACCCGAGTTACCCCGGACCCGAGTTACCCCAGATAACTCGGGCGCCCAAGGGGGGGGGTGCATATCATGGCGGGGGTCATGATAGTTCCCCAGATTGCATGGCGCCTCTTCTTATTTCACTACGTCCCTGGCCCCCCCGCTGGGCCGCGCACGTGCCGCCGGTCATGATTTGCACGCCCCCCTCTTGGAACCCCCCCTCTTGGCCGCTCCAGGGAACGAAAGGGGGGGGAAGGGAAAGGGGGGGGGTACGAAATCTGCGGCATGCAGCTGGTTTCGGCCCCACCGGGGGGTCCATTCCTCGATACATGGCCGCCTCCGGCGCCGGGAGGCGCTGGGAAAATCAGCTACATGAGCTGATTCTCACCCCCCCCCTTTGCTACCCCCCCCCTTCCGCCCGGCCCGAGTCTTGTCCAGGATCGGTGTGTACGCGTGCGTGTGTGCGTGCGGGTTGATTGCATCCGCGTCCCGCGTTTGTTTGCAAGCGACTGCCACCATCCAGCCCACCCATCTGCTACGCAAGGTTGACAACCGCCCAGCGTAACCCCGCGTAGCACATCGCGACGGTGTCGCCACCTCGCCATTGGAGGAACAAGTGTGTTTGTGTGAGTGTGTTCGTGTCGTGTGCGTGTGCGTGTGTGTGTGTGTATGTATGTGTATGTGATTCTTGTGTTGTGCTATTAGCGGCCCATCTGCCGAAGAGATCCCCGCCTTCGAATTCGAAAGGCCCCAGGACCCGCCGTTTCCCAAGGCGGGGGAGTCCCCCACCATGGCCTCTGTCCCACTCCTCCTCATGGGTTTCAGGCATCTGCGCCGCCGGTTCCAGTGATCCGCGCCAGCCCCAACCCAGCCCGAGGCAAGTGTAAAACGCGATGAAGGCCCTCAGGGCATGAGACATCTTATCTGCCTCGCGGTCATTTCTGGGTGGGCTGCGTGCTTGTGTGTTGTTCGGTCTCGGTTGCCTCCGCCTCCCTCTCTCTGGTCCTGGTTTTCCTCCGGTCCTCTTCCTGCACTGGTTTCTTCCGGTCTTCTTCCTGGTCCCTGGTTGTGTGGTGTCTACGTGGCATTTCTCGCGCGCTCTGGGGCAAGGGTGTAGCAGCGTGCGTCGCCATAGGCAGTTTTCGCCGTAATCGCACCGCACTGCTTGTCACCGCAAGCGTAGTAGGACTTACAACATTGGTGATTTCAGTGGTGCTTCTGGGAACCGCGGGAGCCGGTGTCGCAAAAACGACATACATCTGAAGCTTGATTTTTTCTGGGCAGCTACATGCTGTAGCATAGCTGACTACGTATATACATGTAGCTTTGATGGCTCAGCCTGGCTTAGGCCACAGGCGCTCAAACCGTCGAGCACGGTGCATGTTGCAGTAGGTCAGGTCGGGCCTCACCGAACGGGGATGTGGCGACAGTGGAAAAAAACAATTTCTTCAGCGATTCTTGACTCTGGACCTCACTTACTCGAATATCTCTCTCATCACTTTACGTGTGTGTGTGTGTGTGCGCTTGAATGTCTGTGCTTTTGTGTTTGCGTGTGTGGATGCGTGTGTATGTTCGTGTGTATGTGCGCGTGCGTTTGTGTGTGTGTGTGTGAACTTGTGTGAGTGTGCGTTCGTGCGCGTGTGTGTGTATTGGTGTAGGGGAGTATTTGGTCATGTGAGTGATTGTGTGTGTGTGGGTGTGCGTATGTGTGTGTGTGTGCGTATGTCCTACAGATACTTTTTCCGCCAGCGCAGTCACTCTGCCTAGCCGCCGAGGCAAGAAGTGTGTGCGTATGCGTGTGTGTGTATCCGCCAGCGCAGTCCCTCTGCAGAGCCGCCGACGCAAAAGCATGTGTGCTTTGGTGTCTGTGTGTGTTTGCGTGTGTGTGTGTGTGTGTGTGTGTTTGTGTGTGCGTGTGTGTGAGTGTGTGTGTGTGAGTTTGCGTGTGTGCGTGTACGTGTGTGTGCCTGGGAGTGCGTGTGTGTGTGTTGTTGCTGCTGTCGTTGTTGTTGTTGTTGTTGTTGTTGATGGTGTTGCTGTTGTTGTTGGCCACAGAACGCCTTGGCAGTTGGCGTCCATGGGCGCCCCAAACCCCGAAGGTCGCCTTCCCCTTCAACTTCCACCTCGGGACCCCCGGCGGTGGCAAAGGCCACGGGCCCAGAGCCGTCGACCAGCGGCCCCCGAGGGGGTGCGTGAGGAAAGCGCAGTAGTGGAGAGAGAGAGAGGGGAGAGAGAGGGGAGGCTGAGGAGTGGAGAGGAGGAGGAGGAGGAAAGAGAGGTGGAGAGAGAAAGAGACGTTGAGAGAAGAGGAGAAGGAGGAGAGGGAGAAGGTGTTGAGAGAGGTTGGAGAGGGAGGGAGGAAGGAGTTGGAGAGGAGGAGAGGAGGAGAGGAGGTGGAGAGGTGGAGGAGGAGGAGGAGGGTGGAGTGAGGGAGGAGGTGGTGGAGGAGGAGGAGGAGGAGGAGGAGGAGGAGAGAGAAAGAGAGGCTGAGAGAGGAGGAGAGGGATGGGGCATCGGAGTAGGCTTCCAGGCGTCATTGTTCACCATGTCCGGGTGTGGACTCGTTGTTATCATTGTGGGGCGCCTCCGCCTCCTCACGCTGCCGCCTTGCCCCGTCAGCAGTCAGGCCCACCCATGCTCAGACTCAGACTCGCTGGCACACTCCTCGACACTCAGGCTCGCACACACTGCGACTCACTCACTCTCCGAATCACTTTTTTTTCAGGTGCGCCGTGTTCAGACCACGTGCACAAATTCAGATCCACCCGTACTCCGACCCACCCGTATTCATACCCAAACGACACGTGCACGTTGTACATCTCTAATTGTTCGAGAGTTCTTTAATGTCTTGGCGGTCTCTAATTATCTTTAATTATTCGAGAGTTCTTTAATTCTAATTATTCCATCCTGGGCCTCTTCCTGGCCACTAGGGGGTCAGGATCAAGTAGAAACGATCACACTTCGAAACGAGCACGATTGGAAAGGAATGACGTGCCGCCTCCCGTGTTCAGACCATTCTGACCAAGACGGCCTCATCCCGATGTGTGCCCCACGCAGGCGTGGCGCGCTTTCAATGCGGCGGCGCACCCCGGCAGGATGGAAAAAAAACCCCGAGGGCAGGACATGGTGGCGCGCGTTTCGCGGCCCCAGGGGGCGGGGCTGCCTCCTACACTCCTCCCTACCTCCCTCTCCCGCTCTCCTCCTCCTACCCTGCCTCCCCCTCGCCCTCCATTCCTTTTTTCCTCAATTCCTCCATCTACCCTCCACACCTCCTCCCTCTCTACTCCCCCCTCCCCCTCCCTCCTCTCCCTCTCCCTCCTCCTTTGCCTCCCTCCTCCCTCCCTCAGCTCCTCCTCCCTCTCTACGCTTCATCTCTCTCTTCCAGAGGCGGCGCCGTATTCGAGCGAGGCGTTCGCTTGGAGTCTGCGGCTCGTCTCTGCTGAGAGCCCCGTGGTCACCGCACTGCAGCGCGCGGGCTGCTTGGGCACCACAATAAGACAGTTGACAGACCTCCTACCCTGACACGTCGATTAGCGAATCGGCCGTTTTCGGTTCGCGAGAGGGCGTCGCGGCCGTCATTTTTGCGGGTCCAGGTCCGTCGGTTTCGGTCCTAGGCCGTTTTCACTAAGGGGAGGTTTATTAAAGGGAGGCTTGTCCACCGCCGAACATGCAGCCTTTTAGAAAAAAAGAATACACCCCAAGGTGGCTTTTCGGACACACCCTCATTGAGGATGGAGTCCCCCCCTATCGTATTTCCCAGGGCTCGGCCCCAAATTTCTGGTCCATTCGGAACCAGTCCAAAGCCTGGGATAGGGGTCGACATATCATATATCCCCCGCTTAGGTGCGTGGTCAGGGGCAACGCCGAGGGAAGGATATCGAAGAACAGAAGACGACATAAACAAGGCTAAACAAGGCCGTTTTCACTACGGGGAGGTTTTTTAAAGGGAGGTTTGTCCACCGCCGACAAAAGGAGGAGCCGCCATTGGGCGGGTCAGTTGCCAGCTCGCGGCCAGATTGTGGGCACATCTCGAGCAGGGCATTGGTCTGGCGTCCCCGGCGATGCTGCCTGGAGAGCCCCGTGATCACCACGGCGTGCGCGAGACACTCGGGCACACCGAGGAGGAGTTGCCAGGGAGGCGGACGCGTGCCAGCTCGCGGCCGGGATCCCGGGAGCAAGACGCTCGTGCTGCACCTCCGACTCCTCACCATCGAGAGCCGCATCACCACCGCGATGTAGCAGGCATTTCGCTGTGGCACTGGAAGAGGGTGGCGACCAAATGGTTCTCGTTCAGAGTGTGTGGATGCCTTAAAAGCGGGACGTTGGTTTTGCCCGCGGCGGCTGGTTCTCTTCAGAGTTCCCAAGGCCATCCCATTGTACGAGGCATAGCGCTTGGGCCCTCCAGAGGGTTGCCGCCAGAGAACGCTCATGCTCACCAGGCTAAGGCGCTTTCACCCAGATTCTCACAGCAGAGAGTGCCAGGACAAGAGATGCAGATGTGGAGATTTTCTCGGCGAATCATGTGTGTGTTCCTCATGCACTTAGAAGGTTGAGCATCTCCGTGGTGCATGTCAGACCTTATTGGAGGGCGTCGAAGGGTCCTGGAGGAGGAGAAGGCAAACCACGGCTGCGGCATCGATGTCGACATCGAAGCGGAGGGCGAGGAAGTGGGAGGTGGATGAGTAGCATCAGCAGCAGGAGGTAGAAGTCCAGACAGACATGCAGCACATGAACACAAATAGTTGGAGGTCATCGCGGATGTCTTGGGTTGGCGCTAAAATTCCCCCTCCACACCCTGGAGCAAAATGCACCAGCACCTTTCCTTGGCTGCCCTGGAGAACGGCGAGGAGGGCAATGGCTGCTCACCCCAGCACCCGCTGAACCTATGTCACTTTATCAGTTCTGGCCCCTGAATTCTTGTTTCAGCAGATCACCTGGAGCGGGTCCCGCAATTCGTTTTGGTGACGGCGCATATGGTATTGCTATTGTCGAGGTTGTTGCGCTCAAGGCGGGTATTATATCCAGACTTGCACCCGCGAAAGGTCCAATGGAGGAGTCAGCAAATCAACGTGGGCGCATTAGGAATCGGATCAGATGGGAAACGGTTGAGGGTTGTCCTATCATATCACCCTCGAAGTGGCACTTATATGTGTCAACGCTTTGCTTTCCATACTGTCTAGTCGTTTGCAATCCCCTTATGCGCTTCCTCTGCAGGCATGTTGACTTATCTGTTATTTCCCCTTGTGCCACCAATGATGTGTGGTTCTGTTCCCTAGAGCCCCTTGTCGTGTGTCCACGTTCTGTCATCGAGCACCTGTTGCTCGCTACTTGTGTCTCCCCTTGCCTGCTGCTCCCTCCTGGTCTGCCTGCTGTCTCGTTCCCCTTCTAGTCTCCGTCCGCCTCTCCCGCTTCCCTCGTCGCTTCATCTGCTCTTGGGTTTTCTATCTTCTTATGCCCCGCCTGCGTGTTGCATGGCGCGGAGCTGTCGCCACTCTGCTGCGCTCCTGACGGGTCCCCTGCAGCCCTCGCCTCCCATGGTGCCGCCAAGCCGCCTCGCCTCCCTTGGTGTCCGCGCGGAGAAGAGCGCTGGAGGCCTCGCAGAAGCGGACGGCTGATGGAGCGCGTGATCTCGCGAATCCTTCTCCCCCCTTCTTCCCGCAGCCGCCCCCCGCACCAGGCACGGTGTGGGACGGCTGGGAGAGGACCGTGAGGGTGGTGTCCTGACCGGGCCGAGCGCGCGCGTAGGCAAGACTCCACCCCCTGGTGCCGCAACGCGAAAGTGAGCTCTGGGGGCCCCCAAACGTCGGGGACGACGATGGGGGCGAATAGCTCAGGGGGGAGGAATACATGTATCCAGGGGCTCTGATGGTCCATGGCGTCGGCGAGGCTACTCGGCGAGTGCGTGTAATGCCCGACCCTGGGCTATTCGCCCTTATCGTCGCCGCCGGAAACGTTGCAGTGACCACACCGTGTCGTGAGTCAGTGGGGATGCGGGTGACCGCACGGTGTTGGGACTTGGGTCGGTCTCCGAGCATGTCTCGGTCGATTGGGGCATCCAGGGTCCCAAGTTCGTGCGGTAATACTGTGCGGTGAGGCCTGTGAGGAGTCCGAGGTCACCGCAGGGTCTTTCACGGCATCGCCTTGTGACAACAATCGTTTTTCCCCGCTTGCCCCAAGGTGCATCGGGCGTGGCTGGGACAAGGATGGATCGGTTCCAGAGCTTTCCGGGACGCTCTCACGCTCTCAGAAGGCCGCGGCGCCCGATGCATCCTGCACATCAGCTGGATCTCAGATATTTTTCGGAGGGAGGAGAAGCGATTCCAACACCACCAGGGGGGCCCACCTCCAGCGATGAGGCCCACGATGCCTCCCCGAGCGAGGGGCTGGGGATGTCTCGAGCGAGAGGGGGGACCACATCACCAGGTAGACCCCCCTTGCCTCCGCGCATCTCCTCGCCCTGTTGGTGTTGGTGTCGTCTTTCCTTGTTCCTACATTCTCGATCGCTGAAGTAAGGATCGGTTTGGGTCCGGAAGGGCCTCGCTGTTCCTTGGGTCATTCCGGGGTTGTTCATCCAGCCCTCCTCGTGCACGCAGGCGCTTTTGGGGCCCAAAAGGGATTTTGTTCCTTATTTCGCGTTCCTTCTTGCAGCAGCCCATCTATTTCTGATGATTTGTTGATTACGCTTTAGGGTATTATTTAGGGTATGTTTCTGACTGTGCTTGAATAGTTTAGGGTATTGTTTGACTATGTCTTCTTTTTCGTCCAAACTCCCCCTGTGGGGGGACAGGCCCGACTTAATGGAGGATGACGATCAATAAATGACCAGGGGTCGTGTTCACGTGGCGGCGCCCGGGATGACGATTAGAAAAAACCGGCCGCGGGCTGGAAAACTATGTTTTGAAATCGTTTTCCTCCAGTCAGAAACTTGTGCAGAAATAGCAGAAGCTATTTTTCCCAACCCTCCTGCGTTGGGTTCTCGTTTTGAATCGAGCACTGCTCGCACGCCTCCTTTCTTCCTTCCTTCCTTCCTTCCCGTCCCTCTCTTCCCCCTTGCCTTTTGCCTCGCTCGTCGCTGCGTGCCAGCAAGGGGGCTGCGATATGTGAAACCGTCGCCACTTTCGAGGCCTGCTGGGGGGCCCAGCACAGTGGGTACACACGGCGGATTGAAATTGTACCTCGCCGTCCCTGGGGGGCTGCGATCTGTGAAACTGTCGCCACTTTCGAGGCCTGCTGGGGGGCCCAGCACGGTGGGTACACTTGGCGGATTCAAATGGGACCTCGCCATCCCTGGGGGGGCTGCGATCTGTGAAACTGTCGCCACTTTCGAGGGCTGCTGGGGGGCCCAGCGGAGTGACGCCCTACGGGGATTCAGATTAGACCTCGCCATTCCTGGGGGGCTGCGATCTGTGAAACTGTCGCCACTTTCGAGGGCTGCTGGGGGGCCCAGCGGAGTGACGCCCTACGGGGATTCAGATTAGACCTCGCCATCCCTGGGGGGCTGCGATCTGTGAAACTGTCGCCACTTTCGAGGCCTGCTGGGGGGCCCAGCACAGAGGGTACACACGGCGGATTGAAATTGTACCTCGCCATCCCTGGGGGGCTGCGATCTGTGAAACTGTCGCCACTTTCGAGGCCTGCTGGGGGGCCCAGCACAGTGGGTACACACGGCGGACTCAAATTGTACCTCGCCATCCCTGGGGGGCTGCGATCTGTGAAACTGTCGCCACTTTCGAGGCCTGCTGGGGGGCCCAGCACAGTGGGTACACACGGCGGATTGAAACTGGACCTCGCCATCCCTGGGGGGCTGCGATCTGTGAAACTGTCGCCACTTTCGAGGCTGCTGGGGGGCC
>CAUYUJ010013658.1:431557-439905 GCA_963575745.1 Prorocentrum cordatum | reverse complement strand
GGGGGCCGCTTTGGAGCTTCTTGCTGCCTTTATGGGGCCTCTTGGGGGGACAGATGGGGTATTCGGTTCGTGCTCTCCCTCTGTGCCTCTCTTGGGGACCTCTTGGGGCGATCTTTGGCCGTCTGGGGCCCCTCTCTGGGCTGTCTTAAGACCATCCTGGAACCATCTTGGGCCGTCCTGGGGCCCTCGTAGGGGCTTCTTGGTCGGGGCGATCTTCGGGGCCCCCTGGGGCCGTCTTGGAGCGTCGGAAGCTCGAGAAACAATGAACGACCGAAGGACAACTAGAGTTTTGCCTCTCGAGGCCCTAATGGAACGGCTCCTGGGGCGTCTCGGAGGCGTCCTGGGGCGTCCTGGAGCCATCGTGAGCGTCTTGAGCAAGTCGTTTCGCGTTTCGGGCCCGCCCTGGAACGTCTTTCAGGCCACGGATGGCAGACCTGGGAGCTCCACAGTCTCCAGGGCTTGCGCAGGCGAGCCCGTATAGCCCCCCCTCCCCTTAAGCAAGATTTTTGGGCTGGGGGGAGGGGGAAGGAGGAGGAGGAGGAGGACGAGGAAGAAGGGGGATGGGGATAGCCAATCATTTCACGCGCCTCCCCACCCCCGACGGGCG
Source organism: Prorocentrum cordatum (assembly GCA_963575745.1). Taxonomy (NCBI): domain Eukaryota; class Dinophyceae; order Prorocentrales; family Prorocentraceae; genus Prorocentrum; species Prorocentrum cordatum. The sequence continues at coordinate 439,298 of CAUYUJ010013658.1, read as the reverse complement.
GGGGTGTCGGCGGATCCAGAGGGCCCCCACTTGCTCGTGGTAGGATGCTGCTGCGATCTCAGTCGTGTCGGGGCAGGCCCCATGTCCGAAGGATCCCGATCGTACCCGACAGTGGTTCTGATATCATATGAGCGACGGGAAAATGGGTTTGTTTGCGCCGACATTGGCGCGTGAGCTTTCCGCGCAGGCTCGCGTGTGCACGCCCTCGTCTCCGATGCAGCGTGCCGCGCTGTGGGCCCGCGTGAGCCACCGTGCAAGGTCGCTCCGTCATCTCGCTTAAGGCCAGTGTTTGATCGTCGCTAATGTCCATAGCAGTGGAGCAGATCCCAGATCCAGAGGACCTCAACGGATGCAGCTCGGGCTGCACGATGATTTCGCCAGGTGTGGAGCAGACCTCCAGTCCACTGTATTCTTATTGCGTCCGGGTCGGTTTCCAATGAGACTTCATCGGGACCGAGCATATATCATAACCTGATGATTGCCATCTTTCTCCTCCTCCTTAACATATAAATGAGAAGTAGAGAAAGGTGGGCGAGAGAGAGAGAGAGAGTGAGATCCCAGTCGGGACTGATCATATCTCATGTCCAAGGCACTCTTGTTGTGTTCTCAGTTGGACCCGACTGAGATTCCAGTAGGAACGGGTCATATTACCTGAGGGCCCCCATTTGCTCAGAGTAGGAATCTAATGTGATCTCAATCGTAACGGAGCGGACCCCATACCAAGATAACCCCGATTTGATCCGACAGTGATTCTGATATGTTAGAGCAGTTGCCAGACCCAGAGGATTATAATTGTAATCAGTTCGACTGCAACATTCATCTAATTGTTTCAGAATGGTACAGGCTCCCAAGCCAATGTATTCCTACTGCTTTTAGATCGGCTTTCAGTCAGACTTCAATCGGAATCGGACAGGCGCCATGTCTAGAAGAGCATCCTAGTCGTCCTTGTCCTTCACATTTTTGTAGATGATATACATGTGAGCAATCGGAAGAACACAAGTAGAGAGATAGAGAGAGAGAGAGCGAGAGTGATACAGAGAGAGAGGGAATGAGCTAGCAAGCCAGCAAGGGATACACGCATACACATGGATTTATAAACTTATTCGCAGGATGAGAGGGCGCCACACACCCTACCACAGTCAAGATGAAGCGCAAGGGGGTGCGCGAGGCAGAGAGAGAGAGATAGGCAGCGAGAGATAGGGATGGGGACTGCAGCAATCACCTTTGCATTCACAATCGGTGGGTGGGGGGGTGGGGAGGAAGAGAGAGAGAGAGAGAGCGACAGAGAGAGAGAGAGACATATACGGATAGAGACTTCTGATTTCTCCGCATCCGTTATCTGTGCCTAGGGGTGAAAGCAGGTGCAATCATGCCTGTTGGAACAAAGCGGGAGATGGAGATGTATACACATATTTTCAGAGACACCGGTAGACACGGATAGGCAGTGTGCTTGCACGTTGTATTCGGATGGTGTTCTTTTGAAGAGAGGGAGAGGGAGAGAGAGAGAGAGAGAGGGAGATATACATATATATATATATATATAAGCAACGAACGAACGAGAGACAGAGAGGGAGAAAGAGAGAGAGAGAGCGCGAGAGATCGAGCGAGCGGGGGAGACACAGGGAGATCTCATGTTCATCTGCATGCGTGTGCCAGACAGGGAAATATTGTTTCAGCATATGGGAGAACAGAGAGACGCCACAGCACATATTGAGAGCGAGAGAGAGAGAGAGAGAGATAACGAGAGAGAGAAAGAGAGAGAGAGAGAGCAAAACACAGAGAAAGAGAGAGAGAGAGGGGGGGGGGCGATAGTTCCCCTCCCCCCTCCTCATCCCTTTCATCTGCGCGGGGGGCAGAGATGGGGGTATAGAGAGAGAGATAGAGAGAGAGAAAAAGAGAGAAAGAGAGAGAGAGAGAGAGCGAGAGACTAACGAACAGGAGGAGTGTAAGAGGGCAGCCGCACGCAACAGCAAAGCATAATGGCAACCATCATTCCAGTGTCTGGTGGCCCCGACCGCGGCCAACCATCATATTCCCAACATATTCTAGCTTTCGGTAGCCCCCGAAACCACACAACCCTGCTATGCTCTAAGGTTCCGAAGGGTTCCGCAGGGAATTGGTCAGCAAACACTGCCACGTTCGAAGGTACCGAAGGCTTCCGAAGGCCATGAGGTAACAAGCACTGTTCATAAACAATCTCTTTATAAGACTTCTAAGGCTCCCGCGACCTTGCGGCCCCGATTTGGGATGGCTGTTGGATTTTGAGAAGTCTGTGAAATCTTAGAACACAGCCGCCTGTCGTGGCCTGTTACCCTTGGGTGTTTCAGGAATCTTGGACAATAGTTGTGTCTGCTGGCCTTGACCGCGACCAGCCATAGCACGTCGTAGCGTTTGGTAGCCCCCGAAGCCACCACACGATGCTAGTTCCTAAGGTTCCCAAGGCTTCTGACAACCATCCACTGCTATTTCCCAAGATTCCGGAGGCCCTACAATTCCCACGACCTTACAGGCCCGCCTGGGGATGGTTGCAGGAATCTAGGGGATCTTGGGAATCCTAGGATATACCGGTGTGTGATGGTCAGTTGCTTTCGGATGTCTTGTGACTCCAAAGAACTAGGAGTGTCTCTTTGCGGCCAGCTTCCCCCGCATGCTCGAGGGATTTAAAAAGTGGCAGTGTCTGGTGGCCAGTTCACTTCGGGTGCTGTAGGAACCTGAGGAAGTAGCAGTATTTGGTGGCCCTTCTCCTCCTCCTCCTTCTTTTCCTCCGCCTCTCAGTCGGCGTTGGCGCGCAGTCACTTTGAGCCCCGACGGAGTGAGGACTTTCACTGGCACTCACTCACACGACTTCCGCCCCATACTTTCTCCATTTTCGGGCCAGATAGGGAGTAGGGGGGAGGAGGAACGGAGAGAAGAAGCAACAATCCCTGCACCCATTCCGATACCGTACTTTTTGCGACCCCTTCTCGCGTGACAGGGTCGTAACTTGGTGATGGAATTTTCTTGTGCCGCAACTTTCCGAATGCTTATGGAGGGTTGGAGTGGGACCTTGAAAAATCGAGCCAAAGACGCAGAGAACGGATCCGCCGTACCCGCGCTCGGAAATGCCAGGTTGCCAGGATTGCCACTTGCAAACAATTGGTTGGTCAAGTGCCGTCGCTGGTCAGCAGTTGCCAGAGGGAAGATGGGGGCCCAGGGATTCGGAGGCAACCTCGAAAACCCATGAACGACTCAGAACTTTGGGAGCAGCTGCGCCGGGAGATTGATGAAGAACATTTGCTCCAATGGAATCCTACTGGGCCTGCTTTGCATTCATTTGTTCGCCGGCGAGCGAAGATGGACGACAACGGTTCGAGTGAGGATGGAAGCCCTGATGTTCGGAGGTCATCTGCTGCGACCGATGAGGAACCTCGGAAACCCATCGGCCCATGTTCTCCGGAGATCAAGTTTTCATGCGCCGCATATGCCCAAATTCCGATGGAAGATTGGAGTGTGATCTGGAAGCAAATCAGGAACCGACGAAGCAGAACACATCTTTGGGTTTTTGCAGAAGTTGACACTGGAGATAGAACATCAATTGCGTCCGTGCAACCCCATTGGCCCAGACAGATCAGCATTCATTTGTCCATCGGCGAGGTAAGTTGGACGACGAAAGCCAGAGGGAAGATGGAAACCCTCAGGTTCGGAAGCCACCGGCCTTCGCCTGTGATGAACCTCGAAAACCCATGACAACTCTACCGGCAAGGAACAAACCGAAGGAAGTTTCTGAGATACTGCTGACCAAGGCAGGCTCTTTGCTTCATGTGGAGAACTTCACCAACAGTTGCCCCCTGGTCCCACACAGCAAGAAACGGAGGATGCACTGACCGAGTTCGACGTGTTGGGTTTCTTCACGAAGTATGGAAGAGGCAAAGTCAAATTTAGCCCGGCAGATCTGATCCATATTCGGGAGACCATTGGCAGCCAAAGGGCAGAAGCTGAACAAGAAAAAAACGTTCACTACCAAATGGTGGACCCACTCCACGAAGTAGTGTTGCAAAATTGTTGCCAATCTGTTTCGGCGGTGGGAATTCAGCAACAACAGTGGGTAGATCTGGAAGTTTTATCCAAGTGGGAAACATATGCACACACGCAGACATTCAATTACCTTGACCGGAGATGTCGTGGACATCTTCTGCATGTGCGCAGCTATCCCCAGATTTTCTGATGCAGCAGGTGTGACCTTGCAGAGGAGAGGGTTGATCGCGGTAGCGATGGCATTTCGGAATGCAGGAGCTTCTGAAAACCTGGGGGAAGTTGGCTCACTTTTTCACACACACACACACACAATATATTATATATATATATATATATATATATATATATATATATATTATATATATATAAAAAAAAAGGGTTCAGGGAACCCCCTACTTGGGAACCCTGTTCGCCAGCGCGTCCCCCCAAAGGGGCACGCGAACAGGCCAGCAGCTGTTCCACCCGCGCTGACCCGTAGGAACTCGCCAATCTGCGAGGCTCTCTGACGGGGCCTGCCTCGGCGGCCGCTGTCTTAGAGCCTGGGGTACGCCCCTTGTCCCCGTGCGAAGTTTGGGCCTGGGCACAATAACGCATCGCATGGGATTTTTGCAAGTCGTACCCCACGGTTCTTTCACGGGCGGTTCGACGCTGACCCCCTCATGCGGATGTCCTGTCCTGTCCTGTTCTCCGCTTCTCACTGCTTGCTCCTCCTTGGCTAGCTGTATTTCCGCAGGGTTTTCTTTGGAGGACACGGAGGACAGATAATCAAGACGGAGGATGGAATGCATTCTGAGCCTGAGTGCCCGACCTCAATGGGGACCATACACACATACATATATACATAATACACATACGCGTGTGTATATATTGCACATGTTCGTATGTGTATATACATATACTGTATGTATGTATATATATATATATATATATATATATATTGGGGAGTGTTACATGTGTGTACTTGTACATCTATATATATATATAGATCCACATAGACAGGGAGGGAGGGAGGGAGGGAAATAGAGAGAGAGAGAGACATAACAAACACATGAGAGAGAGAGTGAGAGATAGGGGCCGCCGGGATGGAGGTGAACGGAGCGGATAAGAGCGGAACGTCTGCGTTCCGTCTGGGTGGGCCACGCAAGATAACAACGGGCCCGACCGCGTCGGCTCTCGCGCAAGCAAGCTGCCCGCGCTAGATCGCGCGTAGGTGCCCTCGTATCCACGCGCTGTGCGGCGATGGCGACCGTCGTTGTCGTTCGCCTGTCGTCCGTTGTTTTCGTCGTGGTGTCGTGTTGTCCCCCTGCGCTCTGTCACTCGGCTTCCATGCGCTGGTGAAGAGAATGCGGCGACGGCGGCCCGAGTGGTCTCCCTCCTCAGGTCGGCGCGATCTCGTGCGCAGGGCACCCTTGTTCCTCCGTTGCTCGTGGGGGCGTGGCCTGCTCTGCAGCAGGCCCCCGGACAGGGCCCACCACGGGCATGCGGCGTCCCGGGCTTCTGACCCATGCCCCTGGGGGCCGGCGTTGCTTCCCGAGTCGTTTTCTGGTATGGGTGGCCCTGCAGCCCCAGGGCCAGCTGCAAAGACTCGGACCTGCAAGAAAGAGATCGGCAAGCGAAGGCACCGACTGTAGCAGAAGACTGTAAGGCAGTGGGCGACCTAAGTGGGCTGAAGTGAACAGGACTGGTCTACACTGGACTCGACCTGGGGTGGACTCTACTCCACTATTCTGCTTTGTTTTACTCGATTGTGCCCGAGACGATTCTACCATCTACCCCACTCTAGTTAATTCTGGTCTATTCCTCTCTATTCTACTCGACCCTAGTACCACCTGCCAGACCCCGCCTCTACTCTACTTTACCCCAAAGTAGTCAAAGGTAAGCCCTGCCCTACCCTGTCGTATTCTACCCTATTCTATTCTGCCTCACTCTGCTCCATAATATGCTGCGCTCCTACTTTTTGAATCCTACTCAACTCTTCTCTACTCGAATATTATCTCCTCTACTCTGCTCTGCTGCACTCTATTCTGCACGACGCCACTCTATCTTCCCGGCTCGATTATATTATTGACCCTAGTCTATTCTGATTTGCGCTTCTATACCCAACTCTACTGTACCCAACCCTACCTTACTCGTCTGTACTCTACTAAACTCTGGTGAACTCTTCTCTGCCCCGCTCTAGTCTATTGTAGTCTACTCTACTCTGCTTTACCCTCCTCTCTTTTACTCCATTCTACTTTGCTCCTCTACGCATCTACTCTTCTCAACCCTACTCTACGTTGCTCGTCTCCACTCTGCTCTGCCCCATTCTGTTCTAGTTGTCTGGTCATCTCTGCTCTACTCGGGGCCATTGCAATGTATCAGAGCGCGCCAGTGCAATCGGAAGAAGCCACTGCAATAGCAGGGGAGGCCCCATCGACCCGAGGAGCCCCGTGCAATCGTTTGGGGTTAACGCTGATGGGGAGCCAGTGGGCGAGGTCCCTGTGCCCTTTTGAGGCAGTTGAGCCAGGGCTCCTCCTAGCCGAGCCCAGGGGCTCCTGTCCGGGCCACCAGGTGCCCGGGGGGGCGGAGACCACGCCACGACCGAAGCTGTGACGTCAGAGGTCTGGGAGCGGGCCGCAGCCCACTCCCAACACCTGCCACGCCCACCGCGGCGGGGCGGGGAAGGGCTGCATCCTTTGGATTCTTCCGCCCTGCGCAGCAGCAGCGGCAGCGGGCCATAGGAGGCGGGCGTCGGAGTACGGTCAGCCGGTTGCGGTGACTAGTCGTGGCGGCGCGAGCCCTCTCTCTCTCTTTCGCTCCCGTGTTCTCCGTCCTTCTCTCTCTCTCTTTCTCTTTCCCTCTCTCTCTCTCTCTCTACTGCGTGGCGGGGAGGAAGGCGGTAGGATGTGGATGAAGAGAGGGGGACGACCGCAACGACGACATGCTGATTATGATGATGATGCTGATCACGATGCTGATGCTGATGATGATGGTGCTGTTGCTGCCAATGGTGATGATGCGTCTAATACGATAATGATGACGATGATGATGATGGTGCGGATTGTGATCGTGTCATCGGTGACACTGATGATGCTTATGCTGATCATGATGGCGACGGCGACGACGACCATACTGCTCATGATGATGATGATGATGGTAATGCGGATTATGATGATCCCGATTAAACTAAGGATTTATCATAACGACTATGATGACGCATAGTGTGGTGTTTCGATGATGGTGATGATGACGACTATGATGCTGCTGATAATGATGATGCGGATGATGATGATGCTGATGATGATTATGATGATGATGAGACCGATGATGATGACGATTATGATGGTGATGGTGATTATGGTGATGGTGATTGTGATGGTGATGGTGATTATGATGCTGATGATGCTGCTGATGATGGTGATTACGACGCTGATGATGATGATGATGATGATGATGATGATTCTGACAGTGTTGATGATGCTGATGATGATGATGCTGATGATACTGATTCTGCTGATGCTGGTGATGATGCTGATGATGCTGATGATGAGGATGCGGATGGTGCTATTGTTCATGAACAGCATGGCTGTTATGCCGTAATTTTTGACGGTGAGGTTGATGAGCCTGATGATGCTAATGATGCTAATAATGATGATGATGCTGATGATGATGATGATGATGATGATGATGCTGATGCTGATGCTGATGCTGCTGCTGATGATGATGATGATGATGATGATGATGATGA
>CAUYUJ010013658.1:404057-426557 GCA_963575745.1 Prorocentrum cordatum | reverse complement strand
CGATCTATTTTCTTATGCTCGGTTGGCGCGCTCTCCAGGGTTATAGTGGTGTTTGCCAGGCGTCGTACGTATGTTCGGATGCAACTCCTGGGAGGTTAAATTCTGATTTTGCCCTGGTCCGACATCCGGCTTAATCCCGCTAAATCCCGCTTAATCCGGCTTAATCCCGCTTGATCCGGCTTGATCCCGCTTAATCCCGCTGAGCCCGGCTTAATCCGAGGCCCATTCCGGCGTAACGGCCCCCCAATTGGGTTTACTCCTTTTTTAATCCTTCCGGCGAAAACCTCCCAGCAGTTGCCTCCTAACGTGCGCTCCTCTTCCCATCCTCTCCTTGTGCGCCCTTGCCCTCTTTCTTCCGTCGCGGGATTGTCCTCGCTGGGGCCCCAGCTACTTCAGGCCCCCCCGCCGCCTCCGGACTCCACTTTCCACTCCCTGCATCCCGCGCTGCACAGAGTGACGAGGGGTTCTTCGAGTAGGTTGTCGCGCCCTCTTGCCTCGTCCTCTCCGCCCTCTCCAAACTTGCGTTGGAAAACGAACGATGATGGTGGTGGTAATGACGGCGACGGTGACAATGATGATCGGGCGCCGTTGGCAAGGTGGCTTCCTCCGAATAGCTAGAATGCGTCAGAGTGACCCTTCGCCGGGGCGACCTTTGGTGCGGGCCCACGGGGGTCCCTCGATCGCCGAACACGGTGTGATTGCAGAGTCCTGCGCGCTGGGGGTTCGGGTCCCCCCGGCGGCCCGCCTAAAGCCGCGCACCAGAGGTCACTCTGGCCCAGGGTCGCTCTTGCGCCCTGCGTGTCGCCGAGAAGGCTGCTGCGCTCCGCGTAGGCAGAGGGCGGAACCGAAACACCCTGGCGCCAGAGGGCAAAGGGCCGAGCCGAAGCTCCCTCCCACGCGCAGGCGACCGAGCCACTTGGCGAGCGATTCTGTCGACTCGACCCTCCCCGCTAAAGGGCCTCGGGCCATACGCCAGCTGGCACGTGCCATGAGAGCCGTCTGGACGACGACGACGACGACCACGACGACGACGACGATGACGAGAACGACGACGACGACGATGACGACGACGACCACGACGTTCGCGACGGCACTTGCGGCAACGACGACGACGACCACGACGACGACGAAGACGCCGACGGTCGCGCTGGCGCCCGTGCCGGCACCGACGGCGACGACGACGACCACCACCACGACGACGACGAAGACGTCGACGACGACGACGACGACGGCGGCGACCTGCCCCGCCACAAACCTCACGACCAGTCCGCCAGCCCGCCCACGCGCTGCTGTGGCGAACGCGCTATATGTACGACATGGCGAGCCGGCGCAGCCCTCCATGGGGCTGCCACGGCCGCGCCCGCGCCGGGCTTCAGCGCGCCATGCGCCCCTTCGGAGTGCGCGCGCCGACCCCCCGAGGCCGCTCGGGGCGAAAGGACCCGAGCCAAAATGGTTACGGATCGGGTTGCGATGGTGGTGATGATTGTTGATGATGATGATGATGATGATGATGATGATGATGATGATGATGATGATGATGATGATGATGATGATGATGATGATGATGATGATGATGATGATGATGATGATGATGATGATGATGATGATGATGATGATGATGATGATGATGATGATGATGATGATGATGATGATGATGATGATGATGATGATGATGATGATGATGATGATGATGATGATGATGATGAGGATGAGGATGAGGATGAGGATGATGATGATGATGATGATGATGATGATGATGATGATGATGATGATGATGATGATGTTGATGAGGATGAGGATGAGGATGATGATGATGATCCACGCGTCTAAAGAGGTCAGGAGCTCCTAGCTCGTACTGCCCCTCGGGCCGAAGCGTTTCCCTCTGGCCCTGCAGCGGCAACGCTCGGTCTCATGCACCTCAGCGCACCCTCGCAGATTCACCTGATTGCCAAGAGGCCGCCCACCGCCCCAGCCGAAGCAAGCGGTAGTACGGCATCCGAGCAGTCACGGCGATTCAGCCCGCTACAGCAGCACACACGCGCCAACGCAGAGCAACACAGTCCCCATGGCTCCTGGCCGCCCACTGGACAACCTTGCTCTGCGATGGCGTTCGGAGGCGATCCAGAGAGTCGGTAGCAAGCCACCTACCCCCTCGATTCGGCCTCCGCCCTGGCGCGAGAACAGTGCACAAGACAGGCGGGCTGGTACGCATCAAATCTGCAGAACGCAAGCGCCACTTGACGTGCCAAACGGCACGGACAGAGCAGCGCAGCGAGCCCAGGAGGGGCAGGAGTGAGTGAACCCTGACGTGTGCCGAGCCCCGAGGGGTACGGCCTACGCCACGGGGTCCCTCTCCCCTCGGAAGCTCGCAAGCTCGTCGCAGGCATTCGTGATCCTCGGACCCCCTTTTGCCACGAGCACACGGCACCGCGCTCGGCAGACCGATGGGTCCCGAGCCGCAGGGTGCCACAACTACATTAAGGCAGATGCCGCGCGAGCGCGGCAGAAGGAATGTGAGAAAGTTGTCGGGACAGATCGCGCCCGTCAGCGCCTGCCGCGCGCCTCGCGGGCTGTGCGCAGCTTGGCGCCCAAGGCGGCGCGAACCCCAGCCATCAGCCCGTTGTATCTGGCCCGCAGCGCCACGAGCTCCGCCCGCTCCGAAGGGAACTGCTGCTGCTCCTCGGGCTGCTCGGAGCCGCGCTGCTGCGGACGTCGGACTGCTGCTCGGAGACCGCCTGGGTGTCCACGCGCATCCCCGTCTCGGCGAGAGCGGGCTCCGATGCAGGCTTTTCCTGGGCCTCCGACTCGTGCTCCTGGACCCGCTGGGAGTCCGCCCACGTGCACTCCTCCTCGAAGTGCACCTCCCTCGTGAGGCCCGCGGAGCCGATCCCGACCTTCTCCTGGAGGTCCTGCTGTGCAACACCTGGCTGCATGCACCCGTCGTGCTTGACAGCGTACTGTACTCCGACGGGTCGCTGCCAAGAGGCTCATCATCTGCAGCCTCATCATCATCGGCCGAGTCCCTCTCGCACTCCACCCCCTTCACCGCTGTCGGCGGGCAGGCGCTGGGTGCCTTCGGGCCGCCATCCCGCCCGAGCTCCTCGAGCCTCCACTGCCACCACTGCGCGCCAGAGGCGAGGGGTGGAGGAACCGCCTCAGGCGCCGACCGCACACGATCCGCCAGGACGAAGGCAGTGCCGCGGGTCGCGGCCCTCCCCCGCCTCGCAGCCGTTCTCCACACTGTGCACGTGGCGGGCTCGGCTGCCTCCGTCGCCGTGAGTGCCCGTGCGCTCGCCGGTACGGCGGCCGACGCCGTCGGTCCTTCCCGCGTGGGCTGACGACCGCGCCTCCGCCGCCGCTTGACCGACTCTGGTGTGGCGGGGCTCGACGCCGCGCCAACGCCAGCGCCCAGGTTCGCGTCCGTGCACTCCTCGTATTCGTCCTCGTCCTGCACATCGCTCGGCTCGTCGTGCTGGGTGCCGAGGGGCGCCTGCACCTCGCCCGAGCCGAGACCGTCCTCGCCCGTGCAGGCGTCGCCGAGGGAGTCGTCGTCGACGTGCCTTGAATTATCGTCCTGCGCTCCGTCGCCAGCACACTCGCCGAGCTCGGGCTTGGACTCGAACCTGACCTCATCGGGCCCGCGATCGCTGTCGTAGCCCTCGAGCTCGTCGTCGCCGACGCCATACTTGATGTCGTACTGGTTGTGCAGCTGCACGTGCTGCTGCTCGTCCACGTGCTGCTGGTGCCCGTCATCGTCGTTCTTCGCATCGCCGTTGTAGCCGCACTCGTCTGTGGGCGGCGCCATGCTGCGGCGCCTCGCCTCCAGGCTGGGTCGCCATCCCGCCTCAGGGGGAGGACGGCTTAGAGCCCCCAGATCCTTTGGGGCGAGGGCGCCAGACCGCCCACGGCGCTGGCTGGCCTGTGGCCGCTCGAGCGCGGCCTCAAGGACCTCGGCGCCTTCACCGAGGAAGGCGTGGGCCCCGAGGTTCCGCGTCGCCCGCTCGGCGCCCGAAGCCCTCTAGCCGCGGATCAGGCGCGCCAGGGCTGGCCTGATGGCCCGAAGCCGCAGGGCGAGCTCGGCGTCCTCCTCATCGCCAGCTCCATCTGCAGCCCAGCCCCCGATCAGCTCAGCTCCGACGCGCGCCGCGGCGGCCACGGCGGCCGCGATGCCGTGCCTCGCAGTGCCCCCCCGCTGCCGCGCCTTCGGCTGCCGCTCGAACCAGCGGCGCCAGGGCGGCAGCAGCGTCCAGCGCCGCGACTGCCATGAATGCCCGAACAGCGCGGGGCTCGAACGGGCCAACTGAGGAGGAAATAGCCCGAACAGCGCGAAGCTCGAACGGGGAAACCGCTGCCACACCGGCGTGGCTCCTTGAGCCAAAATGGCTACGGATGATGATGTTGATGATGCTGATGATGATGATGATGATGATGATGATGATGATGATGATGATGTTGATGCTGATGATGATGCTGACGATGATGATGAGGATGATGTTGATGCTGATGCTGATGCTGATGCTGATGATGATGCTGCTGCTGCTGATGATGATGATGATGATGATGATGATGATGATGATGATGATGATGATGATGATGATAATGATGATGATGATGGTGACGATGATGATGCTGCTGATGAAGATGATTATGATGCTGATGCTGGTGCTGATGCTGCTGCTGCTGCTGCTGATGATGATGATGATGATGATGTTGATGATGATGATGATGATGATGATGATGCTGATGATGATGATGATGATGACAAAGATGATGAGAAGGAGGCGGTGGAGGAAGAGGAGGAGGAGGAGGAGGAGGAGGAGAAGGAAGAGTAGGAGGAGGAGGAGGAGGAGGAGATGGAGGAGGAGGAGGAGGGGATGGACGACCTGGAGTAGACTCACGTCTATCGAGACGCACGTCGATTGACTAGAGAGCGCTCACGTCGATGTCGCTCATTGTGCGCTTGCCTCCGCCTTGGACGGCATGCCCCGCTGCAGGATGGAAAAGATCGCGAAGTACAAGAAGGCGACATTCATCGTGCTTGTGCTGTTCGCGCTTGTTGGATCCTCGGATGTTGTTCCGCCTCTCATCCCTCTCCTAACCTATCCTTGTCTCGTCCTCCTGCTGAACACTGTCGTGCTCATCCCCCCTCCCTCCATTTCCTTCGCCCTTGGCCTCATCTTCCTCATCCTTTGCCTTCTTCTACTCCCCTCCTCTGCTGCTCCTGTTCTGGCCGATGTGAAAATCCGTGGGCTCTGGACCCCCAGCAAAAATGGCCCAACGCTTGATTGGGTAGAAAGCTGCTGAGAGCTGCTCGAAGTCTGGGCAATCGCGGCGTCTTCGACGGTGTTCTTGTCGTCTGGCACACCCTGGCAGGGGCCGTTCTGTCGACCACTGTTGACTGGAGGACGCGGTCCTGGCCCTCGTCATATTTTTTGAGTGTCGGCGTCTTCCAAAACAATACTTTCTTAGCAGCTTCTGCAAGTGGCTGCTTTTTTGCCTCCAGAGACATCTGGAGGCTTCCGGGGACCTCGGGAGACTCCTCGTCAGCCTGCAGTTCCTGGGAGGTGACATTCAGCATCGGCGCTCTGTATATCCTTTTCGGCCTACGCCCGCCGAATCCTGCTCAATGCCGCTCTCCATCGGGGCTGGTCCATCTGGCCCGAACTGTTCTGACGAAGACCTCGCCGGAGTGGCATATCCTGACCCTCGGATTAAGGCAGGCCTGTCCCTCTACAAGCGGAATATTCAAACTTAGTTCCAAAATAGAAGACGATTTGTTGATTATGTTTGGCTATTGGTTGAAGTTTTGTGTTGTTGTTTACTGGTTGGCATTTTTCCTGCCAAACCCGCCTGTAGGGGGACACGCCCGATGCGACCTGGCCCTCGGACTTTGCAGGGGTGCGTTCTGGCGCAGGCGCAGGGCGCAGGGCGCGCGCCACCCGCCGGCGGGTGGCCCGGCGGGCCCGTCATAGCCATGGGGGAAGCGCGGGCGGGCTGGGGCCCGCTCCGGCGTGCTCGGGTGTGTGCTAGTAGGGGGCCACATGCGAACCCTACCCCTGCCCCCACGATTTCTGAGGGGGAGGGTGGGGTTTACTTCGCTCGGGAGCTTCCGAGCGAAGTGAGCCCCGCCCTCTCCCTCTGAAGTCGTGGGGGGTTGGGGTAGGGTTCGCATGTGGCCCCCTACTAGAGGTGCCCCCTGGGTCAAGGTGCCCCCCAGGATTTTCGATGTGGCCCAAGCGGCCTCCAAAGCATCCCTCACGAGGCCCAGAGGGCCACAGGGGCTCGGAAAACGGAGCGAAAAGCCGGGCACCGTTGGGCCAGGGGTACTTTTGGCAACGCCCGAGAGGAAGCTGCTGGTTCTCCCGGTGCTCCAAGCCTCCGGCGGCGCGAACCCCCAAGGGCTGGGCAACGGAATCTATGTATATCACCTGTTCCTTGGCCAGGTCCATCCTGAACCCAGGAGCTGCGTACAGTGTGCATACGCCCTCCTGGCCAAGCCAGGAGGGCGTAAAACAAAAAAAAAAAAAAAACGCCCTCCTGGCCAAGCCAGGAGGGCGCGGCGTACGCACAGCTCCTGGCTGCAGGACCGGCCTGGCCAGGGAGCAGCGGATTTGCACAGCTCTCGTCGCCCCAGAGGGGGGGGGGGTCCTTCTGAGCAGGCGGGGGGGGGCTTCCGAGAAGGCCTGGGCCTTCCTGGAGGGGCCCAGGGGGCTTCGACGAGAGAAGGCGGCCCCCCTCGCGGCCCTCGTCGTCGTCTTCCGCCGTCGTCGTCGCCGTCGCCGTCGTCGTCGTTCGCCGTCGCCGTCGCCGTCGCCGTCGCCGTCGCCGTCGCCGTCGCCGTCGCCGTCGCCGTCGCCGTCGCCGTCGCCGTCGCCGTCGCCGTCGCCGTCGTCGTCGTCGTCGCCGTCGCCGTCGCCGTCGTCGTCGTCGTCGTCGTCGTGGTCGTCGTCGTCGTGGTCGTGGTCGTGGTCGTTCGTCGTCGTCGTAGTCGTTTGTCGTCGTCGTCGTCGTCGTCGCCGCCGCCGCCGCCGTCGTCGTCGTCGTCGTCGTCGTCGTCGTCGTCGTCGTCGTCGGCGCTTCGCCCTGGCGGTGTGGGGCCGCCCGTGGTGTGCCACCGAAGTTTTAGGCCGCAGCCCCCGGTGACAGACTCGCGCAGTCTGCTCGGGCGTCGAGCCGATGGGGGTGCGATGGAGGCGGAGGAGGAGGAGGAGGAGGAGGCGGAGGAGGAGGAGGAGGAGGAGGAGGAGGAGGTGGAGGGGGGTGAAGAGAGGTGCACCTTTTTTGCCCTAGAGGGGCGCCTTCTGTGCCCTAGAGGAGGCCCTAAAGGGGACCCCTGGGGCCTCAAAGGGGCACGAAGGGTGCACTGTTCTCCCCCACTTACCGCCCCCCATGAATTTTACGCCCGATTTGGGACATGTCGTCGCTGCCTCTCTGGGCCTCCCGGATGGGGTCCGCGCAGGTGGGGTCGGAGGATTGCGCCGCACCGCCCGATGCATCGGCGATGCGCGATGCATCGCCGATGCGTCGCCGATATTTCGGCAATGCCTTGGGAATAAATTGGCGATCCCGCGCGATCCTCCGATCTCATTACCCGGGCCCCATCTAGGAAGCCTCTAGCCTCTGATTCTTTCGTTGTCCTCCGTGCACGCGTTATGCTGGTGTGGTGCCTTTGGCACTGTGCTCCCACGCCGCCGCGAGTCCGGCCCGCCTCTTAGGATCGTGTTGTTGCTCAGTCTTCCCATCGTCGTGTCCGTTTGCACGCGCAGTCGCGCCCTCCTCTCGTCCAGATGGAATCGAAGAACGCTTGCCTAACGAAGAACCCAACCATAGGCAGTTGTGAGCACCGTCGTTGTATGCACCGCATTCAGAGGAGCTCCCTATAGGGCCACCAAACGTGTTAGGGGTATGCCAAATTTTGTCCGGTGGGCGCTTGTGAAAGCAGCCACTTTGGCCGTCGGTGGAGCTTCTTATTGGGCCACGAAACGCGTGAGAGGTGTGCCGAAATAGGTGCGGTCGGCGCATGCGAACGCAGCCACTGGCGCCTTCGGTGGAGCTCCCTATGGGGCAACGAAGCGTGTGATGGGTGTGCCGAAATGGGTGCGGTGTGCGCATGCGAACGTAACCAGTGGCGCTTTCGGTGAAGCCCCCTATGGGGCCACGAAGCGTGTGAGGGGTGTGACGACATGGGTGTGGGTGACGCCTGCGGGCGGTGGCACTGTGGCCTTCGGTGGTGCAACGTACACGAAACGTGTGATGGGTTTGCCGAAATAGGTGTGGGTGACGCCTGCGGGCGTCGGCACTGGGGCCTTCGGTGGAGCTCCCCACGGGGCCTCGAACCGTTTGAGGGGTGTGCCAAAATCTGTGCGTGGCTGGCGCATGCGATCGGTGGCACTGGGGCCTTCGGTGGAGCTCCCTATGGGGCCACGAAGCGTGTGAGAGGTGTACCGAAATGGGTGTGGGTGACGCATGTGGGCGGTGGCACTGTGGCCTTCGGTGGAGCTCCCTATGGGGCCACGGAACGAGTGATGGGTGTGCCGAAGTGGTTGTGGGTGACGCATGCGGGCGGTGGCGCTGGGGCCTTCGATGGAGCTCCCTATGGGGCCACGAAGCGTGTGAGGTGTGCTGAAGTGAGTGTTGGTGACGCATGCGGGTGGTGGCACTGGTGCCTTCGGTGGAGTTCTTATTGGGGCCACGAAGCATATGAGGGGTGCGACGAAATGGATGTGTGACACATGCGGTTGGTGGTACTGGGGCTTTCGGTGGAGCTCCCTATGGGGCCACGAAACGTGTGAGGGGTGTGTCGAAATAGGTGTGTGTGTGTGTGTGTGTGTGTGACGCATGCGGGCTGTAGCACTGGGTTCTTCGGTGGAGCTCCCTATGGGGCCAGGAAATGTTGTGGTGGGTGGGTGGGGCGCAGGGAGGAGGGAGGATGGGGAGGAGAAGGAGGGAGGATGAGGAGGAGGAGTGAGTGAGTGACACGGGGCGTCGTCTCTTCAAAATGAGGACCACACTCTACAGGATGGTTGACGAATTGTATAAACATCAACATGTGGCGCTCCTCGCGGGTTTCTTGGATCCGCGCTGGGCCTCCCCCCGCGGCGCCTCTGGCGCCGCCATTGGCGCGCTCCGCGCGCCAGGGAGGGGGGTCCAGCGCTGATCCAAGAAATCCGCGCGGAGCACCACAAGTGTATGTTAATGAAGTTTTCTCTTCTTCTATGGAAGCTCGGCGCGAGACCTGCAGCTGCGTTGGTAGCTCTTCGGACGCTAGCCCTCCCACGCTTCGAGGTCGGATCCCCCCGTGCTCAGGCTAGTGCTGCCGCTCGTGCCGTGCGTCGTCGCTCGTGTGTTGTCGTCGCCTCCGCCTCCTCCGCCTCCTCCTCCTCCTCTTCCTCCTCCTTCTCCTCCCCCTCCTCCTACTCCTCCATTTCTTCTCCTTATAGATAACCCCACCCTGTCGCATCCCGAGGTCAATTTTTAGGGCGGGCCGGACGTTTCGCCTGAGACTTCTTTAAGAATTCTGCGGCTTAAACAATGGCAGCAGTTTCAAAGATGGATGGCGGGTCGCAATGTGGCTCTCGCCTTAGCGCCGCGCACACTCGTTATAAACAATTGGAAGAGCTCCACGGATTGAGGGCGGGTGGTTTTCAAAATGTGGTTCTCGCCATAGCGCCGCGCACATTCGTTTATTGTTAAGGTGCAAGAGTTCCACGGATTGAGGGCGGGTCGTTTTCAAAATGTGGCTCTCGTTTTAGCGCCGCGCACAGTCGTTTGAACAATTTGGAAGGGTTCCACGGATTGAGGGCGGGTGGTTTTTGAAATGTGGCTCTCGCCTGAGCGCTGACATGCCGAGAACAATGTTTTGGCACGCTTCAGGATCTTCAAACTGTTGTCTTCCAACGAGGCAGTTCCCTCAATGGCAATGGACCGTTATAGGGGCCTCTGAAGAGGGAGCTTGGAGGGAGGGTTACTTCAACATCGTTGATGACTCTTGGGTTTCCACTGGTTCTCCTCCTCCTCCTCCTTCTCCGCCCTCCTTCTCCTCCGCCCTCCTCCTCCTCCTCCTTCAGGCAGTCGGCGGCAATTGTTTCACCCTGAGTCGTTCTTTGTCATGGCCCGTGGTGGTCGTCGTCGTCGTCGTCGTCGTCGTCGTGGTCGTCGTCGTCGCCGTCGTCGTCGTCGTCGTCATTTGTTGACAGCGTGGGCCAGCATTATGAATCCCAGACATATCGCTCGCTTGCTCGTTGACGCGAGCGAGCGAGCGAGCGAGCAAGAGGACCCCCTCCTTCCCCCGCTTGCTCACTTGCTCGAGCGAGCAGGCAGGAGCGAGCGCGCGAGCGAGCGACCGAGCACCATGCATTTCGCGCCCCGCCCGCCCGAACGGACCCGCCGGGCTCGCTCGCTCGCTCGCTCGTTTGCTCGAGCGAGCGAGAGAGCAAGCGAGCACCATGCATGTTATGGCCCGCCTGGCCCGACCCGACCCGCCCGATTCGCTCGCTCGCTCGCTTGTTTGCTCGCTTGCTCGAGCGAGTGAGCGAGCGAGCGAGCGCTATGCCCTCGATGCCTGGCTGGACCCGCCCGACCCTACCCGTCCGACTCGCTCGCTCGTTCGCTTGCTCCAGGGAATAGCGAGGAGGAGGTTGAGGAGGAGGAGGAGGAGTTGGAGGAGGAGGAGGAGGAGGAGGAGGAGGAGGAGGAGGAGGAGGAGGAGGAGGAGGAGGAGGAGGAGGAGGAGGAGGAGGAGGCGGAGGAGGAGGAGGAGGAGGAGGAAGGAGGAGGAGGAGGAGGAGGAGGAGGCGGAGGAGGAGGAGGAGGAGGAGGAGGAGGAAGAGGAGGAGGAGGAGGAGACGAGGAGGAGGAGGAGGAGGGGGAGGAGGGGGGGAGGAGGAGGAGGGAGGAGGAGAGAGGAGGAGAGGAGGAGAGGGAGGAGGAGCAGGAGGAGGAGGAGGAGGAGGAGGGGGAGCAGGAGGAGCAGGCGGAGGAGGAGGAGGAGGACGAAGAGGAGGAGGAGGAGGAGGATACGGATGAGGAGGAGGATGAGGAGGAGGAGGAGGACGAGGAATAATAATAATAAGGAGAAGAAGGCGCATAAGAAGAATACTAAGAGTAAAAATGGTAATACTAGTAATACTCCTAATAATACTAATCATACGAAGACGAAGAGTACGAATACTAATAATCATAATAATAAGGCGCAGAATACTACGAATGATAATCATACTACAACTCATGCTACTAATAGTATTACGATTAAAAAGAAGATTACCACGACTAAGAATAATGATACTAAGACGAATAACAATAATAATACGAATAGAAATAATAATAGTAATAATACGAAGAATAATACTAATACTGATGATGATAATAATAATAATGATAATAATAATACTACGAATAATAATAATACGAATAATAATAATACGACAATTCGCAATACTAATAATAATAACCATACTAGTAGGAGGAGAAGGAGGAGACGGAGGAGGAGGAGGAGGTTGAGCAGGAGGAGGAGGAGGAGGAGGGGGAGGGGGAGGAGGAGGAGGAGGAAAAGGAGGGAACGAGGGGGGTCCTCTCGCTCGCTCGCTTGCTCGCGCGAGCGCGCGGACGAGCGAGCGAGCGATCGAGCACCATGCAGTCAATGCCCCGCCAGCCCTGCCCGACCCGCCCGGCTCGCTCGCTTTCTCGCTCGCTCTGTCGCCCCATGCTCACTCGCCCCCCCCGCTCGCCCGCTCGCTCGCCCCCCCCTCCCATGCTCGCTCGCACCTCCTGCCCGCTCACTCGCTCGCTCAAGCGAAAGAGCGAGCGAGCGAGAGAGAGACCAGCTCGCTCGCTCGTCCCCCTCCCTTTCCCATGCCCCGCCCCCCCCGCTGGCTCGCCGCCGCCCCCCCCCCCCCCGCCTTCCTTCCCCCTCTCATGCTCTCTCGCCCCCCCGCTCGCCCCCCACCCCCCCGCTCGCGCCCCCCCCCCAAGCTTCCCATGGTCGCTCGCCCCTCCGATTGCTCGTTCGCTCGCTCGCTGGCCACCCCCCATCCTCGCCCGCTCGAGCGAGCGAGCGAGGGAGAGCGAGGGAGAGCATTGGCGTACTGACCCTCCACGTGATATCCGATAGAGGAGGAGGACCCCTCCACGTGATATCCGATAGAGGAGGAGGACGAGGAGGAGGAGGAGGACGAGGAGGAGGACGAGGAGGAGGAGGAGGAGGAGGAGGAGGAGGAGGAGGAGGAGAAGGAGAAAGAGGAGAAAGAGGAGGAGGAGGAGGAGCAGGATGAGGAGGAGGAAGAGGAGTAGTAGTAGTAGGAGGAGGAGGAGCAGGAGGAGGAGGAGGAGGAGGAAGAGGTTGAGCAGGAGGAGCAGGAGGAGGAGGAGAAGGAGGAGGAGAAGGAGGAGGAGAAGGAGGAGGAGAAGGAGGAGGAGGAGGAGGAGGAGGAGGAACAGGAGGATGATGATGAGGCCTTTCCACGCGCTGCCTCAGAGCTCTCCGTCCCCCTAGCCGGGTGCTGCTTTCCGTCTTGGGGGCACTTTTCTCCCACGGGCTCCGGACCCCCGAAGACGGTCTCCGCAGAGGCCGAGCCCGAGAGAAGCACGCCGGGAAACGAGGCAGAGAGCTCGACATGGTTCGGGGGCAACCATAGGGGGTGGGGGATAGGCACAGGGGGGGATGCATCGAGCACAGAGGATGCATCGACCACCAATCGCCCACTGATCGCCGATTGGATAGGGGCCCGATAGCCCCAACCTGCACAGGAACGTGCGGATTCACTGTCGGGGGCCTATCGCCGATCTATCGGCGATAGATCGCCGATTCCAGGTCGATGTTCCCCCCCCATGCCTATCCCCCCCACATCATCATTGCCCATCAGCGAGGCTGAGCGGTCGGGCCCCCGGGCGCTTCCCTGGCGCGGCCGCCGAGGTCGAGGTGTTCCTCTGCTTCCAGCTGTCCGCCCGCGGCTCCCCGCCAGATCCGCCGAGCCCCTGGGGGGGAGGCGACACAGGCCTCCGAGGACCCAGGCCTCGCAAGTGGGGTCCGAGCAGATGGTGTCGACGGATCGTTCCACATCGCCGATGTAACGGCGATGCGGCTCGATGCGACGTCCGAGTTGCTCCACGCCGACGTCGGCGATACATCGCCGATGCACCGCTGATGCATCGACGACATGGCGCGCTCCCCCGCCTGCCCTGAACCCCCCCTGGGAGGCGTCAGGAGGAGGAGGAGGAGGAGGAAGAGGAGGAGGAGGACGGATGAGGAGGAAAACGAGGAGGAGAACGACGAGTGGAGGAGGAGGAGGAGGAGGAGGAGGAGGAGGAGGAGGAGGAGAACGAGGAGGAGGAGAGAGGAAGAGGCTGGCTGAGCCTGCCTCGTCTCGGGGGCGGGCAGGAGGGGGGTGATGACTGGCGGGGCGGGGGGGTGTCCTGGCTGGGGCCAGGATATCTCCCCAGATCTCATGGCCCCCTCCTCTTCTTTCAGTCCATCTCCTTCCCCTCCAGGGCCGCGCACGTGCCTCGAGCCATCATTTGCGTCCCTCTCTCTTGGACGTCCCTCTTCTCGGACGCCCCCGATCATCATCTCATCATCTCATCATCTCATCATCTCATCATCATCATCACCATCATCAGCATCATCATCATCATCAGCAGCATCATCATCATCATCGTCATCATCATCGTTTTTGCCATCATCACCACCATGATCAGCATCAGCATCATCATCAGCATCACCATCATCATCGTCATCATCGTCATCATCATCCTTATTATCAGCATCCTCATTGTCATCGCCATCGTCGTCGTCATCATCGTCATCAGTATCACCATCATCACCATCATCACCATCACCATCATCATCACCACCATCGCCATCACCACCATCATCGCCATGATAAGCATCACAAGCATTATCATCATCATCGTCTTCATCGTCACCGGCGTCGTCATCAGCACCTGCATTGTTGTCACCATCACCATCACCATCCCCATCATCATGCTCATCATCATCATCATCATCATCATCATCATCGTTAGCACATCATCATCATCATCATTGCCATACTTTCCATCACCATCACCAATGTCATCGTCATTGCCATCGCCAGCGTAATTGTCACCATGAACATCACTACCACCATCATCATCACCATCATCAGCACCATCAGCATCATCAGTATCATCATCATCACCGTCATGGTCATCGTAATTGTCATCGTAATCGAATCGTGATCGTCGCCATCAGCATCACCAGCACCATCACCACCACCTCCATCATCATCACTAACATTATCATCACCATTGCCATCATCACCATCATCATCATCATCATCATCATGATCATCATCATCAGCATCATCATCATCATCATCATCATCATCATCATCATCATCATCATGGTCATCATCATCGTCATCGTCTGGTCATCGTAATCGAATCGTCATCGTCGTCATCACTATCACTATCACCATCACCATCATCATCATCATAATCATCATCAGCATCACCACCATCATCATCATCATCATCATCATCATCATCATCATCATCATCAACACCAGCATCTGCATCATCATCAGCATCAGCACCATTAACATCATTATCACCATCAGCATCATCATAATGATCGTCATCGTCATCGTCATCGTCATCTTCATCGTCATCGGCATCGTTATCGTAATCGTCATCGTCGTCCTCACTTTTCCTTCTCCTCCTCCTCCTCATCCTCCTCCCCTTCCTCCTGCGTAGCGCTGTGCCTCTTCCTCCTCCTCCTTTTCCCTCCTCCTCCCTCCCCTCCCTCCCCTCCTCCCCTTTCCTCCCCCCCCCTCCCCTCCCCTCCTCGAGCTCCACGCGCACCCGCACGCCCCAGCCAGCGTCGGCGGACTGCTCGCCTGAGGGTCCGTGGGCGGGCCTCGGCGGGGCGGCCGCGTCGGGCTGTAGCGCTCAGTCGGGCCTGCCCCTCCACATCTGGACGCCCGACATGGGCAGGAAAAAAGAAGGGGTACGATGCCCAGCAGCAGTTCTTCAT
The DNA here is from genome assembly GCA_963575745.1 of Prorocentrum cordatum. NCBI lineage: Eukaryota > Dinophyceae > Prorocentrales > Prorocentraceae > Prorocentrum > Prorocentrum cordatum. The sequence continues at coordinate 411,547 of CAUYUJ010013658.1, read as the reverse complement.
TTTGAGCAGGGCTCGCTGTCCGCGCCGCCGCGGCCCGTGTTCGTTCGAGACAGCAGGCCGCCCGTCCACAGGCGGCCGATGATGGTTTGGGACAGCATCTGTTGTTGGGCATTGTGCCCATTCTTTCCGTACCCATGTCGGGCGTCAAAAGGTAAGTCGGGCCTGTCTCTGTACAGGAGGCTTCACAAAATAGGCCAAAAATAATCAAACCATGCAGTGGGGGCGCGTATCAAGAAGCCATGTGTTTTTCGTCGGGGTATCCTGGGTTTCTTCGCTCCGCGCGCTGCGCGGCGACTTCCCGCGGCCGCTGAAGGAGCTGCTGCGTTCAGGGTGCTCCGGTTTTTCCTCCGGTGCACCTCGCGCGCGGGTTCTCAGGGTTGGGTTTCTTGCGAGGTTTTCTTGCGGCCGCGCCCGCACTGTAGTCAAAGCATAGTCAACACTAGCCAACAATAGCAACAACAAATCATCAACACATACCCAACACATCGTCAAAAACAGGAGGAATCTTCAAACATAGTCAAACAATGAGATGGGGACGGTTTTTGGAATATGTTTGATCATGCTTGAGTCGTTTATATCATATTATCGTCGAAGATCGGCCTGTAGGGGGACATGCCCGACTTAACTATAGTGGCGCCCTTCTGCACGTCTGCGGCTGCCGAGGAGTCCCTCCGCTGCGGGGGTCGCCAAGCCGTCCAGGAAGCGGAACCTCCCCTCAGGTCCTGGCGTCTTGCAGGCCCCCTCGGGTCCTGAGAGAATAGCGACGGACGTTTTTTCACCATTTTCGGCCCTTGGGGGCCCCTACGGGGCCTCGGGGCCGTCCAAGAACGACTCCGGATGAAAACCCGGTCCCGGGGAATGGGTCGAGACCTCGGGGGGCCGACGCCATGGAAAGATCATTACGCCAGGGGTCTGGGGCTGCAGTTTTTTGTCAGCACGGGCTTTGTCGCTTGTCTTTCGAGCCCCGGGGCCCTCACGGCGATGCGGCGCGAGACATGACGCATAGAGTTGTGGACGACGATCAATGGAGAGGAAGCACGTTGCCAAATAATTTCCAGATGCCTGAAACAAAATGTTTAACACATGTCCTAAACATGTAAAGAACATGTTTTTAAGCATGTTTAGAACATGTTTCAAACATTTAAAACCTATTTCTAATTCAACGAATAGGACTGTTAGGGTGTCCAGTGAGAAAACGTTGCTGTTGCCGCGGCCCCGCGCCGGTGTTGGCGCACAGCGGCACGACAATGGAGAAAGTCGATGCTACCTGGGGGCGGGCCCCCCAACAGCCACCTTAGGGTGTCCAGTGTCGTGGCATCCACAATCAGAGAGACGGGGTCCGGGGATCCGGTGGTGATTTGTTTGAGGTGCTGTCTTTTTTTTGTGTGTGTTTTTCTGCAGCGTCAGATCTGAGGGCCCCTGGGCCCCCCCCGAAGGAAGCCCCGAGGGCGCCCAGGGACGCCCTGAGGCCTCGAGGGGCTCCTCGATCTCTTCGCTCCTCCCCTCTCGGTCCTCGCCTTCCAGGGGGCGGGGGCGCGGCGCGACCCCCCCCCCAGGAAGCGTACGTAGGGTCGAAGGCGCGCGGGAATGGGGAAGTGTGGGCTGGGGGCGGGGGTGGAGGGTTTCTCCGAAGGGCTTAGGCGACCCGTCCTCCTCCTCCTCCTCCTCCTCCTCCTCCTCCTCCTCCTCCTCCTCATACTCCTCCTCGGGTCGCCTACGGCCCGGGGGGAAACCATGCAGGGGGGGGGGGGGGGGCGGCACGGTCGGACCGAGGTGTGATCGAGGTCGGTTCGGGGAGGGAGCCCCCCCCATGGTCTTCGTGCCTCTTGGACGCTCGTCCCCGCGCATTCTGCGGGGGGTGGTGCCCCTCTGGTGATCTTACTTATAAAAATGTCAACAAAAACAAAATATGGTTAAACAAAAAGATTTGTTTCTTTTGTCACCTTTTCGGTATGTTCTGGGGTGTTCTGGCTGGCGGAGGGCCTCGTGCTCTCGAAGGGCGCCGCGCGCCTCTGTCCCAGGTCCGACCGGTCGGAAGCACGCGGGGGCATAGGAAAAGGGGGGAGGAGGAGGAGGAGGAGGAGGAGGAGGAGGAGGAGGAGGGAGGAGGAGGAGGAGGAGGAGGAGGAGGAGGAGGAGGAGGGGGAGGGGGAGGAGGAGGAGGAGGAGGAAGAGGGGGGCGCAGAGTCCAAAGGGCGCCCTCGAGGGCGCGGAGAGTCCTTCTCGCGCTGCGCGCCTCGTGTGGCTCGGCTCCGACGCCTCCTCGCCCTTCGCTTTTCCCTGGGGGGGGGGGGGGGGCGGCGCGAGGGCGCGACGTTGTTCGCGCCCTCGCGCGCGCTCCGCGCAGCGCGAGGGCGCGAAGGCGTTTGCGCTTCGCGCCTCGCGGCTCGGCTCCGATGTCTCCTTGTCCTCCTCTTCTCCCCTGGGGGGAGGGCGCGGAGGGCGCGAAGTGGAATCCGCGCTCTCGCGCGCTCTGCGCAGCGCGAGGGCGCGGAGTTTTCGGCACCCCTGCAGAACCTGCCGCGTGCAGCTGGTTGCGGTCCCGTCGCCGGGCGCCTCCTCGACGCGTGCGCGCCTCCTCCATGTGCCGGGAGTCGGAGGCTGGGATCTCGGCCACGCGAACCGAGTCGCCACCTCTAGCTCCCTTTGCTCAGTGCCCCTGTATAACCTCGATAGCTCTTTCGTTTTGGTCATCCCCCTACTTCTCTCCTCGGGGAACAAGCTCGCCCCTCCTACTCCCTCTCCTCCTCCTTTTCCTCCTCCTCCTCCTCCTCCTCCTTCTCCTCTTCCTCCCCCTCCCCCAGTCCGTCAATAAGGGCGTTTTGAGCCGATTCGCTAGTACCTACTTTATTCGGTCCACCTTTGCTCGGCGGCCCCCAAGCGGTGCGGTTGACCCCACCGTGTGGCGGGTCAGTGCCAGGGGCAACGATAGGGGGGGATAGGCATACAGGGGATGCGTCGACCCTCAATCGCACATTGATCGCCGAGAAGGGCCTGATAGCTCCAGCCTGCCCAGGAAGTCGCGGATTCACAATCGGGGGTGCATCGCCGATCTGTCGGCGACGCATCGCCGATTCCAAGCTGATGTTTCCCCCCCGATGCCAGTCCCCCCCCCCTATCGTTGCCCCTCGCAGTGGGGATTCGGGGTCACCGCGTGGTCCAGGGTCTTGGGTCGTTCTCCGAAGACGTCTCGAGCGACTGGAGCCTCCGAGCTGTGCGTGTCCAAGGCGACTGCTTCTGAGTGGTGGATTCCCCTCCTGCTTCCAACCCAGCGTGTCGATTCGAAGTTTCGTTATATCCCTGTCAGGCGGCGGCTTCATATCGCTGGGGTGTGGGTGCGAGGGCACATCACGTGAGATTGTCCAAGGCACTCAATGTATGGTTTTGCGTTTCGTGTGGTCACTTCGCCCGCGAGTTGGGCAAGCCATTCTGTCGTCGCGTTGACTCTCACCGTCGGGAGTGCCTGGCTCGGAGTGAAATGCGAGAAGTGGCCCGAGCAGCTCAGCACGGCTGAGCAGCTCCGTCGCCCGTAGCTCGTTTCGACCAACACGTGGGCTTGCTCGAACCTCGAACCCCTCTCATGATGCGGGGGGCCCCGACGCTTGTCCGCCCCGACAGTGGTGACCTCCCTTGGCTCAGCCGCGCGCAGAGGGGGGGAGGGAGAGTGGGGAAGGCTTCTTATACGCACCCCCCGTTTCCCAGAAAGCGCGGGCCTCGTCCGTAGATGTAGGGTCAGCGCCTTCTCACGAGCAGCCTCCTTCGAAGAGGCCTTTCTCCCCCTCCCCCTACTCAGACCCCGGACGTCACGATTTCTGCAGGACGTCGCCCTCGAGGCCTCGACCCCTTCCCCGCGATTGGTTTCTCATCCCGAGCCGATGTTTCACGCTCCCCGGGGCCTGGTACGGGCTCCCAGAGGCCGATGATGGCGAACAACCTCCCGGCGTGTTTTTACCTAACAACGAAGACTGATAGGTTTCTAATTGGGTCAAAAGAGAGCATCTGATGACTCCCCAGGGGGGTCTGGGCGGGAGCCGGACAGGCGAGCCGGGCTCGTTTTAAGCAAACAGTCGCACATTTCGTGCTCTTCGACGACCTCCCAGAACCCCATTCCCGGGCCACATTTTGAATACTCGGAGCCAACTATAGGCCACTTCGTGCTCTTCGACATCCCAGAACTCCATTCCCGGGCCACATTTTGGATGCCCAGAGCCAACTGTAGGCCACTTCGTGCTCTTCGACTTCCCAGAACTCCATTCCCGGGCCACATTTTGGATGCCCGGAGCCAACTGTAGGCCACTACGTGCTCTTGGATTTCCCAGAACCTCATTCCCAGGCCACATTTTGAATGCCCGGAGCCAACTGTAGGCCACTTCGTGCTCTTCCATTTCCCAGAACTCCATTCCCGGGCCACATTCTGAATGCCCGGAGCCAAGTGTACGCCACTTCGTGCTCTTCCACTTCCCAGACTTCCAAGACTCATCATCTTCATCATCATCATTGTCCCCGTAGCCTTCTTTTTTACAGCCCTGCTTTCGAAGATTTCCTTTCAAAGGAACTGCGCAGCGCCTACTTCGCACCATAATGCCAGGACGTGCTGATAGTTCTCGGTCTGGCGGCGGTGTTCCTGACCCTGCTGCATTGAACAGCGGTGCTCCTCAGCCTGCGGCAGGGAACAACGCTGCTCCTCAGCGTGCTGCATTGAGCGGTCCTCTGCAAACGCTCGTCGAGCACGTGAAGCAGTTCGGCCGGATACCGAAGCGAAATAAAGGAACGTCCGAACAAGAACGGGCCGAAGACAAGTTGGCCAAACGTTTCTCGGAATCACATCCGTTGATCGCAGTGTCTTGTTTAGACCTCGATGCATGTATACAAAAATCTCATGTGGAGATACCGCTATCGAAAGCAGTGTTTCTACTGCTACTACCACTGCTCCCATCACTCCTACTCGTTCACTCCACACACTACAACTACTACTTCACTGTTACCACTACTACCATCACTACTACTTCTACTGCTACGACGACTGTTACTATTACTGTTGCTGCTGCTGCTGCTGTTGCTCCTGCTAGTGTAGCTGTTGCTACTGCAACTACTGGCAGTGCCACTGCGGCTGCCGCTGATGTTACCACTGCGACTGCCACTGCGAATCCGAATGCGACTGCGAGAACACCAGAATTCTACAACAGCACTCTTACATGAATACCACTGGCAATGTTACCAGCGATGCTTCTACACATCGCTCTTAGGTTGCTTTGCCGGGATATTGTTTGCATATGTCGAGGGGCTCTGGGACCAGCTCAGAACCCCCCGCCGCCTCTGGCCCCAGGGCTGTTTTTTTTTTCCCCTCCTCGAGCTCGTTGTTCTATACAGCCCCTGGGTGACGTTTTTTATTTAACAGCAAAGACTGATAGGTTTCTAGTTGTGTCAAAAGAGCATCTGCTGACTCAGAAGGGAGGTTTGGGCGGCATCCGGACAGCGAGGGCCGGGCTCAGGGCCGGGCTCGTTTTAAGCAAACAGTCGCACATTTCGTGCTCTTCGACCTCCCAGAACTCCATTCCCGGGCCACATTTTGAATACTCGGAGCCAACTGTAGGCCACTTCGTGCTCTTCGACTTCCCAGAACTCCACTCCCGGGCTACATTTTGGATGCCCGGAGCCAACTGTGGGCCACTTCGTGGTCTTCGAGTTCCCAAAACTTTATTCCCGGGCTACATTTTGGATGCTCGGAGCCAACTGTAGGCCACTTCGTGTTTTTCGATTTCTCAGATGTCCATTCCCGGGCCACATTTTGAATGCCCGGAGCCAACTCTAGGCCATTTCGTGTTCGTCGAGTTCCCAAAACTCCATTCCCGGGCCACATTTTGGATGCCCAGAGCCAACCTGTAGGCCACTTCGTGGTCTTCGAGTTCCCAGAACCCCACTCCGAGGCTACATTTTGAATGCCCGGGGCCAGCTGTAGGCCACTTCGTGTTTTTCAAGTTCCCAGAATTCAACTCCCGGGCCACATTTTGAATGCTGAGGCAGGCTGATGCTGAGGCTGAGGCAGGCTGAGGCTGAGGCAGGCTGAGGCTGAGGCCGAGGCTGAAGGCCGACTGAGGCTGAGGCTGAAGCAGGCTGAGGCTGAGGCAGAGGCTGAGGCAGGCTGAGGCTGAGGCTGAGGCAGGCTGATGCTGAGGCAGGCTGAGGCTGAGGCTGAGGCTGATGCAGGCTGAGGCTGAGGCAGGCTGAGGCTGAGGCCGAGGCTGAAGGCAGACTGAGGCTGAGGCTGAAGCAGGCTGAGGCTGAGGCTGAGGCAGGCTGAGGCTGAGGCTGAGGCAGGCTGATGCTGAGGCAGGCTGAGGCTGAGGCTGAGGCTGATGCAGGCTGAGGCTGAGGCAGGCTGAGGCTGAGGCCGAGGCTGAAGGCAGACTGAGGCTGAGGCTGAAGCAGGCTGAGGCTGAGGCTGAGGCAGGCTGAGGCTGAGGCTGAGGCAGGCTGATGCTGAGGCAGGCTGAGGCTGAGGCTGAGGCTGATGCAGGCTGAGGCTGAGGCAGGCTGAGGCTGAGGCCGAGGCTGAAGGCAGACTGAGGCTGAGGCTGAAGCAGCTGAGGCTGAGGCTGAGGCAGGCTGAGGCTGAGGCTGAGGCAGGCTGGCTGAGGCAGGCTGAGGCTGAGGCTGATGCAGGCTGAGGCTGATGCAGGCTGAGGCTGAGGCCGAGGCTGTAGGCAGACCGAGGCTGAGGCTGAAGCAGGCTGAGGCTGAGGCTGAGGCAGGCTGAGGCTGAGGCTGAGGCAGGCTGATGCTAAGGCAGGCTGAGGCTGAGGCTGAGGATGCAGGCTGAGGCTGAGGCAGGCTGAGGCTGAGGCCGAGGCTGAAGGCAGACTGAGGCTGAGGCTGAAGCAGGCTGAGGCTGAGGCAGAGGCAGGCTGAGGCTGAGGCTGAGGCAGGCTGATGCTGAGGCAGGCTGAGGCTGAGGCTGAGGCTGGCAGGCTGAGGCTGAGGGCTGAGGCTGAGGCCGAGGCTGAAGGCAGACTGAGGCTGAGGCTGAAGCAGGCTGAGGCTGAGGCTGAGGCAGGCTGAGGCTGAGGCTGAGGCAGGCTGATGCTGAGGCAGGCTGAGGCTGAGGCTGATGCAGGCTGAGGCTGAGGCAGGCTGAGGCTGAGGCCGAGGCTGAAGGCAGACTGAGGCTGAGGCTGAAGCAGGCTGAGGCTGAGGCTGAGGCTGGCTGAGGTGAGGCTGAGGCTGAGGCTGATGCAGGCTGAGGCTGAGGCTGAGGCTGATGCAGGCTGAGGCTGAGGCAGGCTGAGGCTGAGGCCGAGGCTGAAGGCAGACTGAGGCTGAGGCTGAAGCAGGCTGAGGCTGAGGCTGAGGCAGGCTGAGGCTGAGGCAGGCTGAGGCTGAGGCTGAGGCAGGCTGAGGCTGAGGCTGTGACTGCGACTGCCGTTGCCGCTGCGACTGTCATCGCGAATGCGACTACGACTGCGAGAACAGCAGAATTCTACAACTGGATT
>CAUYUJ010013658.1:396557-399057 GCA_963575745.1 Prorocentrum cordatum | reverse complement strand
GGCCCTTGGTTGCTCCTCTCGCGCTCCTCGTGCACCTAGGCGCTTCTGGGGCCAGACACGGGCTTCATTCCTTGTTCTGCGCTCCTTGTGGTAGTAGCTCGACTGTGCGATGGGGTCTTGGGAGGGCCATGCGAGCACCATGCCTCCTACCGGACACTCGTCCGCCAGGTTTTGCCGCTGATCTCCCCTCGTTACCTGCGGCCCCTTCCCTCCTACTTTCTCCCCTCCTTCTCCCTCCCCTCCCTCTCCCTCCCTTCTTCTGCCTCCACTTCCCTCCCTTCCCGACACTTTCAAGGAGGATGAGGAGGGAAGAAAAAACGGAGCAAGTGGACGACGGCGAGATGAAGAGGACCAGTATCTCCGGCATTCCTGTTATGTTCGCGACGCGGGGTCCCGGAATTCTCTCCACCATTTTCTCAGGACGGGGCGTCTCTGTTTGTGCCCTTGCTTCTTGCCCCCTTACTTACAAAAGCAGCAGGGGCTTCTCCTTCTTCTCCTCGAGCCTTGACTCGAGCCGCTTAGCAATCAAGTTGCCAGTCGCTTCCTGCAAGTGCGATGCCGGGAGGAGGAATAGTTTCGCTGCTGTGTGTCGCTGATCTGCGTAGGGAGGAGGAAGAGTTTTGTGCTGGTGCAGTGTGCTGTTGCTTGTCATTCGCTGTTTCGTGCTTTCCCAGCGACCACTCAACCGACGAAGCTCACGAGAAGTGTACGCGCGCGAAGCCCACACGACGCGAAACTATACAGACGACGGCCCGATGTACAATCAAACCGCCGTATGCGTATTCTCTTGTGAATTCGGAGTCTCTTTTGGCAAGCTTGGCAGTTACACCTGCCACCACGGAACGTGGCTTCTTGGTGGCGAGTCTGGGTGCCTGCTGCCCAGTGATCTTTCGAAGTTGGGTTGGGATCGCTGAAATACAGGCTCGAGTCATTCTGGCCCCTTTCGACTGGGAGGGGGAGGGGGAGAGGGCATGGTTTTATGTTGTCCCAACCCAGTTTAGCCTTGATCGCCAGAAATAATGTCGAGCACCGAAACTGGGGGATTTTCACGTGTCGGGCCCTTGGAAGCGATACTCTTGCGACATTGTTTCGATACTTTTCTCACCACCCACCCAACCACCCCAACCCAACCCGAAGGCTTCAATTTGCCCTCCATTTCCAGTGGGTGTCGGGGAACATTGAAACAAACACGCAGATGGAACCCTTCCTTCTCCCAACCCGAAATTCGGGTCTTCGGGTTGGGGTGGGGTGGTCTGGTAGGTAGTCATTTTGTGGGTGCTCGACATTCTTTCTGTGATTATGTCCTCAAGTACAAAGGGAACAACATAAGCATGGGTTTGCTTGTTGCGGCCATGTGCGTCGTCAGAGCCCCGCCCGCGCACCCTCGAGCTGGAAGAGGGGGCAGACCGAGGCCGCAGAACACGAGGCACCACGTTGCGGAGGTGCAGGCGACATCCCGCGCGCCCCCCCCAAAAAACAAACGACGCGCCGCGCGCCGACGAAGCGGAAGTCGGCTCTGGAGGAGGAGGAGGAGGAGGAGGAGGAGGAGGAGGAGGAGGGCGGACGGCTGCGAGCCCAAAAGGTCTGAGGCATCGCTGCTTGGCTCGGTCTGGGGGTCTGCTGCGACGACGCGGTCAAGATGCTGGGATAGGGGCCACTGTGGGCTCCGGAGGGGCTCTGGTTTTCGTGCCAGTCCTGGCAGTGGGGGCCCATGCCAAGAAACACCCTGCTTGCCTCCAGGGTGCCCTGGGTTTCTTGGGTTTCGAGGGTTTTGCGAAGGAGCTCGTGGCGTTCCCAGCCCAAAAATCGGTGGACGTCCTGGAGTCTCAGGGTTGGGCTTCTTGCGGAAGGTTTCTTGTGGACGGCCCTCCACTGTACTGGCCACTCTGGGCTCCGGAGGGGTCTTCTTGCCAGTCCTTACGTAGGGCGTAGTAGGTCGGGGGGCCTGCGCCCGGCCGAGGCTCGCCGTGGCCAGAAGAGCCCCCCTACAGTGGGGACCCATGCCAAGAAACGCCCTGCTTGCCTCCAGGGTGCCCTGGGTTGCCTGGGTTCCGATGATGCTGCTGTGGAGAGCGGGACGTTCCCACACCAGAAAAGCCGTGGACGTCCTGGGGTCTCGGGGTTGGGCTTCTTGTGGAAGGCTCCTTGTGGACTGGCCCCCGCTGCCGGTTCCTGCTCGGCCTTGCTTCTGGCAGCACGATGGCCGCTCCTGCCTCGGTCTTCGGGGCGCAGCTCGGGTCTCCACCGGCCGGTCGGGGCGATGCGGGCACGCCCGGCACGCTCCCGGCGAGGCGCAGCTGCTGGAGCGCATGCCGAGCGAGGAGGCAAGAACACGTCCGAACCCCCATGGTCGTCCGACCTGATGCTGGTGACACCAGCGGCCCTGCCCGAGCAGGCGGGCTGCATCCAGCCTGCAGTCGGGCCTGTCCCTCTACAGGGGGGAAATTCAAAAATAGGCAAAACAAAGTAATATGGGGACGATTTTGTAGTATTTTTTGAT
>CAUYUJ010013658.1:316557-389057 GCA_963575745.1 Prorocentrum cordatum | reverse complement strand
TGCCTTCGAGGCGGGGATTCATCCATGTTCACCGCCTGGGGGATCGATCCTCGCGGATCTCCACGGGCGGTGGGTATGGATATCTTCGGGCCCTCGATGTCCACACCCACCGCCCGTTGGGGCACCGGGACGTCGGCTCCCAGGCGGTGGAGCTGCATAAATGCCCGCCTCGCACCGCGGGCGATCCGAGCCGTTTCCGATGCAGTCGTGCTCTTCCTCAGAGGAGGAGGAGGAGGAGGAGGAGGAGGAGGAGGAGGAGGAGGAGGAGGAGGAGGAGGAGGAGGAGTCCCTCCTCCTCCTCCCTCCTCCTCCTCCGCCTCCTCCTCCCGACGTGGTGGTGCCGCGGCTCGAGGCTCCAGCTGGCCCTGCGCGGGGCGGGCTCGCTGCGCTTTACCCCGCCTCCCCTGCAAACAACAAAAACGCGGCTCTGCTGGAGAGGCCAGCGCTCCTGCCGGCCGCTCTTCGGTCACCTCACTGACGCGCGTTGTGTCATTAGTTTCGTCTAGTGTTGAGTCGGGCCTGTCCCCCTACAGGAGGAATATTCAAGATTTATTCATCAAATATTATGGGGACGATCTGCTCCTAGTATTGTTGATCATTTTCGGCCATGAATGTCTAGTGTTAAGTCGGGCCTGTCCCTCTACAGGAGGAATATTCCAAAATAGTCAAACAATATTCTGGGGACGAGTTTTTGATCATTTAAAAGTATATGTGAATATTCTTTTGGAACATTTGAAAGGTTCCGCCCACAATCTCCCTGTAGGGGGACAGGCCCGACCTAAGCCTAGTGCGAGGGCGCGGAAGTCCAGACCCTTTTTTTCGGTAGCAACTCATGGGAGCCTCGTGCGCCCCCGCAATTCTGTTTTTGGCGTCCACTCGCATCGACTGGCGTCTGGGAGTCGATGGGGCTATAGCGCCGACTTCAGCGTCTATCGGCGTCGATGTGGCGTCCGTCGATCTGGCGTCGACCAGCGTCGGTTCGCAGGAGCCGACGAGATGGTATGGGAGGCTCCCATGGAGTTGCCGCCGAACTTCCCCCAGGCTGCATCGCCCCCCCCGTGGCCGTTTCTTGCCCCTCCCCCGGAAAAGGGGGTGGAGGAGGAGGAGGAGGAGGAGGAGGAGGAGGAGGAGGGGGGGCCCGGCGAGTGCCCCCGGAGGGGCCGTGGCCGAGCGCGGCCAAGGCCAAGGACCTGCCCGGCGTGTTTTTTTTTTTGGTTGTTGGTGCCGGGCGCGGGCGCGCCTGCTCCCCTTTTTCCCTGCTTCGGGGGCGGCGAGGGGGACGGTGACGGTGGGGGGTGGATCTCATGGCGAGGGTCACGACATATTTTCCAGATTTCATGGCGCCTCTTCTTGCTTCCATGCGTCCCCGCCTCTCCCCCCGGGCCGCGCACATGCCGCCGGCCATGATCTGCGCCCCCCCCCCCCCCCCTCTTGGACGCCCCCCTCTTGGCCGCCCCCGACTGCTCCTCCGCCTCCCGCCTCTCGTCCCCCCAAGTTCGGGGGCAGCGATATGGGGGGGATAGGCATGCGGGGGGGCGCGTCGGCCCCCCACCGCCCATTGATCGCCGCTGGGGGCGCGGCAGCCCCCACCTGCACGCGAAGGTGCGGGCTCACTATCGGGGGCCTATCGCCGATCTATCGGCGACGTATCGCCGATTCCAGGTCGATGCATCCCCCCCCCTACGCCAGTCCCCGCCTCTCGTTGCTCCTCACAAGTGGGGCGTTCCAAAAAGGGCGCTGCTCTCGGGGGTCGAAGGAGTCGTCATCTCTTCCGCGGCGGAAGGGCGGCGGAAGGGCGGCGGAAGCAGAGCGAGGCCGCCTCCGCCGGCGGAGGCCGGCGAAGGCCAGCGGACGAGGAGGCGAAGACAGCCGCGGGCGAGGCCCCCCCAGCCGAGCAGCTCCTGCCGTGCCCTGAGGGTGCTCGGAGGTGCCAGGGACCCAAGGGGGCTGGACAAGCAGATGTCTCGGGTGCACCAGAATGCAGAGCTCCGGATCATCAGGGGTAGCTCGGGTCAGGGCTAACTCGGGTTGGTTTTTCGGGATTCCGAACCCGAGTTACCCCGGGCCCGAGTTACCCCGGGTAATTCGGGCGTCCATGGCCCCAAATCATCAGGGGTAACTCGGGTCAGGGCTAACTCGGGTTCGGTTTTGCGGGGATCCAAACCCTAGTTACCCCGGACCCGAGTTACCCCGGATAACTCGGGTGCCCGAAACATTTCGCGAATCCCACGGACCTCACGGATGACCAGCTGAGAGCCTTGAGGTGCCCCCATTGCCAGGCTCAGTTCAGCAGGAAGGATGCCCTGGTTCGACGCTATCGCCCGCAACGATGCCGTGCCTCTCCGTCGTCGTCGGCTCAAGCCTCTTGGCCAGCGGGGCCCGCACCGCCAGGACCTGCGCCTCCTGCCCGTGCCCCCTCTCCGTCGGCGGCGCCAACACACACGCGAGATGTTCGGCCCGATCGCAGCGATCATGGGAGTCGAGCGTGGCGCCGAGGCTCGGGCGCCCACAGCGGGGGAGGCATCGGACAATAACGAGACGGCTCCCAACGGCAAGCTGCCGAAGCCTAGTTATGTGCCGCCTCCTCCTCCAGCACGAAGCCGCCCAGCAGTCGGCCGCCCGAGGCGACAGCTTCACGCTGACGGTCAAGGAGGGCGCGAAGATCGAGATGGCTCTGGAGGGAGGCTACCAACACTACGTGGCCGAGGGCAAGACGGCGCGCCAGAGCGACGACTTTCGCGGTCACCCCGACAGCAAAATACCATATGCGCTCTTCCACAGGATCATCTTCCGCATCTCGGAGGCGGCATCAGGCAACCTCGAACAGGTGAAGCAGGCGATAGGACAGGGCCGAGTCCCACGCGAGGCGCTTGAGGCATTGGACGTTCTCATTCGTTGGGGCCCACTCGTTCAGAATAGGGAGACAGTGGTCAAGTCGACGAGATGCTTCAACATTGCTTTTTGTTTATCGAGGGTGGTGAAAATCAAGTACGTTGGGTCTGGGCCTGCAGCCACAACGTCGACCTCAAGAATGCTCTGACGGTGCTGCGGACCAGCGGCGAGATGCTTGCGGCGAGCGTGATGCTAAGACGCGATCGCGGACCCCGCTCCAAAGTGGCCAAGCATATCGAAACGCTGGTATTCAGGAGCGGAGGCAAGCAAACAGGCCAGGCACCCAAGACGCCCAAGCGCAAGTAGCTACCTCAAGTCCTGGTTCGTCCAGTTTCAGCGTCGCCACATTTCTGCCGAGGGCTACCCAAAATCCTGGTTCGTCCAGGTTCAAAGTCGCCACAGTTTTGCCGAGGACCCTCGGTCGGAGAGACGTTCAAGCGTCAGCGCCTTTCCTACCAACGTTTTGGATGACCAGCATGTATGCACCTGGTGGTAATGGTGACTACTCCTCGTGTCTATGCTGTCAGTGTTTCTCGTATCTGCGTCGCTTTCATGCATGTACCTGGTGGTAATGGTGATTACTCCCCTGGGCTGTGAACGGGGCTACTTCGACGGGGCGGGGTTCGGCTGGTTGAACCCGTTCGTCGGCGTGCTCTTGGGTGTTCCTTGAGGCCCCGGGGCGCAGCTACCGCCTGCCGCCGCTGTCCTCCCCTCCTGCCTCCCCCCTCCGTGCGGTCTCGCAGTCTGTGTTTTGAGTTGAGGGGAATGGCCTCCAGACCCCAGAGGGGGCCGTGGAACCGCTCTCACAGTGCCGCGTCCGCAGAGGCGGGGGCGCGTGGGTGAGGGGCTGTGGCTAAGCTCTCGTCCTGCTCCTGGCGTTCCTGTCTGGGCCCGGCCCCTCGATATGAAGAGGCATATCGTGCGCCGATTCCCGGTGGATTTTACCTCAGGCCCTTCACGAAGCGTCCGTGAAGAGCGAGCTTGGGCGCAGTGCTGTGCCAGCGGAAGGTGGCGGAAGTGCAACATGAACCCCCAAGAGATGAAAACGTTTTTGGGTTCAGAATTCCCGAAATCGCCCAAATGTGGCCGATGTTTTCTTACTTTTGGCATGGGCCAGGGTTTTGAGCGGCGGTCGCGCGTGTGACGGCCGTTTTTGGCGACCACGCTGTTCACTCCCCTTCCTCGGCGTCCTTGCCTTCTCTCCCTTCTCCTTCACGGCTGGTGCTTGGCATGGTGGAGTCCCCTTTCCCTCTGTGGGGAAGCTGGCAAATGTCATCCTTTGCGCATTGATTATTAGTTTTTGGTTTGTGTGTGTGTGTGTGCGTATGTGGGTGTGTGTGTGTGTGCGTGCGTGCGTGCGTGTGTGTGTGTGTGTGTGCGTGTGTGTGTGTGTGCGTGTGTGTGTGTGTGCATGTGCGTGTGGGTGGGGGTTGGGGGGGAATGCCTGGTTCTGGGTTGCGGCAGGGGCTCGTTTTCAACCAGTGGCGCGAGGCGCCCTGGCTCGCCTGCAGGTCCACCAGATGATGTCTTGAGATGTGTGGTCAGCACATTCGGAGGTTGATAGACCTCCTTCCCCGATTAGCGAATTGGCCGTGTTCGGTTCGCGCGAGGGCGTCGCGGCCGTCATTTCTGCGGGTCCAGGTTTGTCGGTTTCGGTCCCAAGCCGTCGTTTCCACCAAAAAAGGGGGTCTACTGAAGGGAGATGTGTCCACCGCCGAAACGCTTTTGGCTGATACCGTCTGGTTCCAGCACGTCGGCTTCCATGTTCCAGGAGCGTGGCCTGTGCTTTTTCCAAACCATTTTCAGCAGGACGTCGTGGTAGGCCTGTAGGACCTGCCGCCACGGTTGGCCCTTGCTCAGCGACCGCTCGCTCTGGCGCCAGTGGAGCGCAGCGCAGAGGGCGACACGGCGGAGAGATCGGAGCCGAGGGCGGCGTGGACCCGGCACGCACGAGCACCCGAAGGAGAGGGCGCGCGAGGGACGCCTGGGGGGCTCGGGAGGGGCGCTGGGCCCCCCCCCGGCGCCTCCCCGCCGCGGGGCGCGGCCGGGCGCAGGGCGTCCTCGCCAGCGGTGCCTCCCCTGCGCGGGTCGGCCCGCCGTCCCCAAGGCGCGGCGCGTGCTGGTGGGCGGGTCCGACCTTGAATGGTCCAGGCCCTCAGCACGGGGGGCTGGGGGGGGGCGCCCCTGGCGCCGCCCTTGGCGCGCGCGCCGGGGGGGGGGGCGCCCAGCGCAGATCCAAGGAGTCCGCGCGGAGTGCCAAGAGTGCATGCTCATGGCATTTTTTCTTCTTGTAGCAGCGCTGTAGGGCCTCCGATGGAGTCATGATCGCAGAACCTCTTGTGAGCTGGCCTGCTTGCGAGCGACTGCCATAAACGTCCCTTCGTTCATCACACAGGAGAAAGCACAGACACAATTCCTCGTCGATCTCGAAGAATATCTGGAAATACGGGAAGTGGGGGGGAAGACGAACATCCAGAACATCTATGGAACCACACGGGGCATCCTGGGATCCGTGTCCATCTCTTTGTGCGTCCCTGGGCCCATGTCGTTCAGGCCCGCCAGCGGCTGCCGGCGGCCTCCGCGCCGCGGCCGGCGGACCCCGCGCCCTCGAGGCGGGCGCTCGGTGCTCTCGCGGAGGGCCTCGGCGGGGATTGGGCCGCCGCGGGTGCGGGCTGCCGCGCCTTCGTGGCCGCGCAGGCGCTGTGCGTGGCGGCCGCCGCCGCGTGCGTCTGCTACTCGGCGGTGGTGGCCGGGGGCTCAGGTCAAGTCGGGCAGGTCCCTCGATTCAGCCATGCGCAGAGAGAGGGAGGGGGGAGGGCTTCTTAGAAGCACCCCTGCTTCTTGAAAGGCGCGGGCCGTTTCTATAGATGTAAGGCCGGCGCCTGCTAAGAAGCAGCCTCCTTCTAAGAAGCCCTCCCCCCTGCCTCGACCCCCTTGTGCGCACCGCCAATCTACAGGAGGAGTATTGAAGAATAGTAAAGAATAGTCTCGGGGCGAGCTTTCGAGTACTTTGCATTTCGTTTTTGGGCATTTGTTGACTATTTGTTTTGGTTTCTTGCGAAATCCGCCTTCAGGAGGGCATGCCCGACCTAGGGCTCAGGGGCCACGCGAGTCGGCTGAGGTTGCTTTCGGAGGCTGCGTTCCGTGGTCGTTCTCGGAGGCCCTTCGGAGGCTCTCGAGGCCCTCGGGGGGGCTGCCGTCCAGCTGCGCCTCGTCGAGAGCGTGCCGGGGGGAAGCCGCACTCGTCCCGATGGGCCTCCCGAGAGGTGGCCCGAAAGCCACGGGGTAACGACTGAGGGGGGGGGGAGGAGGAGGAGGAGGAGGAGGAGGAGGAGGAGGAGGAGGAGGAGGAGGAGGAGGAGGAGGGGAGACGCTCAAAGAGGAACGCATCGGCGCCCGATGGCCCGCCCCGCCCCCTGGACCGTGCGGTTTCGACATCGGGAGCCTTTTGTTGCCGATCTATCGGTGGTGTATCGCCGACCCCAGCTGCATGTTTCTCCCCCCTAGGCTGGTTCCCCCCTATCCTTGTCCCTCGGATGAGGCACCCCGCTTCGTGTGCTCGGAGCAGGGCCAGCTGAGAAAGCGGCGGGCCTCCCTGGCAGGTGTTTGCTGGTTGGCCCCCTCGGGGGCTTCCCTGCCTGTTGGCCCCCCCGTTGCCTCCCGGGCCTCCCTGCTTGTTGGCCCCCCGGGGGCTTCTCTCGTCGCCACGGCAGGGTCCGCCTCCCCAAGACGAGGCAGGATGGACCCAGGGACTGTTCCAGGGACCGGTTCTGAGGTCGGGCATGTCCCGCTCGAGGAGGGATCTTCAAACATGGTATACAATCAGTCTGGGGACGATTTGTCGATCGCTTCTGAAGTCTTGTTGCACATGTTTTCACTGTTCGTCACTCTTCCTGGAACGTCCCCCTGTAGGGTGACCTGCGCGCCCTACCCACATCGCTGTGGATCGGAGCTGGGCTGGGCGGGAGAGTACACCTTAGGCGATGCTTAAGAAAACTTACGTTTTCGGCCAGAGTCTCGATTATTGTTAATGTTTCAATGTAAATCCTATGATTTTGATAGAAGTTTTGGGCTTTTATTCAAATTCTGAGACTATGAATTTCTTAACCCATGATTTCTTAAGCATTTCGCAGGGTGTAGCCGTTGTCTCAACTGGCCTCCGAGAAGAAGACAGGGGGCCCCGCGTCCCGATCTCGCCGTGGGGCGCGCCGGCCCCGGGGAGGCGGGCCCTCGGTCTGTCTGGCTGCGCTTGGCCTCCCTGGGTCCCCTGCGGGCCCCTGCGGGCTCGGGTCAGGAGGGGAAGGAGCACACAGACACAATGCATCGTCGACTCCCAGGAGCATCTGGGAAACTGTGGGAAGTGAGGGGGGAGACAAACACCCAGAAAATATGGGAACAGATGGGGGATCCGGTTATTTGTATGTATTTATCGGTGTGTGTCCCAGGGCCCCTTCATTGGAACCACTCGCTCAGGATGAAGAATGGAAGCCTCTGTCCCGGGGAAAGCCTTCTGTGATCCAGGGCGGGCTCTTCTCTTTAGGGCCCGCCTTGATTCGTGCCAGCGCTCGACCTCGTGCGCGCGCTTCTCTCATGCTGCCAAGCGCGCGGCATCGTAGTCTTGCTCGCGGCGAGATCAGATTGGCCAACTCCATGTGTGTTTTCAGTTGAGTTGTTTTGTCCGAAGAAGACGTAGGGAAAGAAAGGACCGAATAAGGATCAGGAAGAAGTGTTGGGAAAACCATGGTGCATGTCTAGAAGTCGGAAGAACAGGAAGAACAGGAAGACCCGACTGAAGATTGGCCATGTCTTTGCCTCGGGAATCATACAGAAGAAGAAGAAGGCGGCGGAGGGGCACGAGGGCGACTGCGCAGACACTGGCGCGCAAGCTTGCAGCATCAGGCCGGGCGTCTGCCCCCTCTCCTCTCCTCTGCGGCGTGCTGTGCCGCGCAGGGTGCCCGTGAGCCACCGCGTGGGCCCGGCTGCGCCGTCGCACGCGAGGCTCACCTTCCTCCTCGCCGCCCGCGTGGGGCCCCGTCGACGGCGACGACGCCATCGTCGCCGCTACGTCTTGGATGTTCTGGTTGCCTTCTCTTGGGGGGGCGTTCGTCGCCACGGCTCGACGCAGGCTGCAACGACTCGCCCGAGTGGATCCCCTGTGGGGATCCAAAGGCCGGTCTCGAGCGGATTTGGGTCGTGGGGCGGCGGCGGCGTTCTAAGGGGGCAGGGGTAGAGAGGACCCTATGTGTCCAAGAAGGCTTCTCAGAAGGCAGGGCGGGCTTCTGAGAAGCCTCATGCTGTCTCAGGGGGGAGGAGGAGGGGGAGGGCGGAGGAGGAGAAGGAGGAGGAGGAGGAGGAGGAAAAGGAGGGACCAGGGAGGAGGGAGGAGGGAGGAGCAGGAAGAGGAGGTGGATGAGGAGGAGGAGGAGGAGGAGCTTCTGAGAATCTTCCTGCATTTCTAGAAGGCACCGCTCTGCTCCCCTCATCGCGCAGCGAAGGTGGCGCTACCAGGCGAGCTCGCCGGGTCCTTCAGCGTGCACCTGGTGTATTTTGCGGTGATGTTCCTCGCCGGCGCCTGCCTGAATTGTCCTATGGCCTTCAGCTTGCCCCTGCTGTGACTCTTGTGCATAGGGCACCCGGGGTCACCTGAGAACCCCCTTGCATTCCTGGCCTTGAGTGTCGGGGATGGGGTTCCTGTCTCTGGCGACCAAGCTCTGGGTGCAGAATCGAAGGGGGAGTCGAACCAGCCTCCCCCACGTTCCTCTTCCAGAGGAAGAGCACATGGCAGATACGTCAACTTCTGGAGCCCCGCGAGGATTTCCTGGATTGGCGCCTGGGCCCCCCTCCCCGGCGGCGCCTCCGGCGCCACGGGCGGCGCCAGTGACGCCGCCACTGGGGCGTGGGCGCCGACCCAGAAGCCCGCGCGGAGTGCCAAACGCTGATGCCTCTGCCGCCTCTTCTGCCTCTGCTTTCTTCCTCCTCCTCCTGCATGTGCACGGGCGGCTTGCACGAGCCGGGCTCGCGAATTGAGGCGGCTTCGGGCCCTGCCGGTGCGACGGCAGTCCCGGGGGGACCCGCGCACGTGTATAGCACCCCGCGGGAGCCGCGCGTCGGAGGCCGGGCCCGGATGGCCCGCCGACCCGGTGCCCTCTAGGCATCCTCGATGGGGTCCGAGCAGATGGGGTCGGAGGGTCGCGCCGCCTCGCCGAGGCATCGGCGGTGCGGCTCGGTGCGGGGCCGATGTTCCCCACGCCGAGGTCGCGGATGCGTCGCCAACGTCGCCGAGGCATCGCCGATGCATCGCTGGTACATCGGCGATGCAGTGACGATGCGGCGCGATCCTGCGACCCCATCTACTCCGACCCCATCTAGGAGGCGTCTACGCCCGCGTCTTGCATTCCGCCGGAGGCAGGTCGTTACCTTCGCTCCCTCCGCCTCTCAGTACGGCGGGGGCGCTCGTCAAGGAACGCGCCCAGGAGGCTGCAGACACTGGAGGACTCCCTGTCTGATGAGGGCGGTGGCGATGTCCATGGCCGATCCACCTATTGGATGTCCAGGGGCTTCCAGACCCTGGGTTCCTTATCGAAGGGTTCCTTGCGTGAGCGGATTCTCCCCCCCCCCTTTGCTATCCAACCCCTGTAGCCCGACCCGACAGGAGCAGATCCTGTGCCTGCGTGCCGCTGAGCGTGTTTGGCTCAAGGCAGTCGTGAGGATGGGACGCAGCTGGCTTCTTAGCGTTAAGTCAACGATAGTCAACAGGGGGAATCTTCAAAAATAGTCAACGAGTACCCCAGTGCGACCCTACCTAGGAGTTGGAGCCCCTAGGAAAGCAGCATTAGTAGTAACGGTAAACGCCGTCCTCCTCCTTCTCCACATCGTCGTATTTGCCTTTGCGTTGCTTGGTTTTGCTTTTGCTTGGTTTTGCTTTTGCTTTGCCTTCCCACACACACACACGCATTTTTTGCAGTCGCTCACTGGGTGGGCTCTCTGATCGTACTGTTGCATATTGCTCTTGCTTTGCCGTTCCTTTGCTTTGCTTTTGCTTTGCTTTGCTTTGCTTTGCGTTGCTTGTGCTTTGCTTTGCTGGTGCTGCTGTTGCTTTGCCTTTGCCTTGCTGCTATGCTATGCTATGCTATGCTATGCTGCACTATGCTATGCTATGATATGCTATGCTATGCTATGCAATGATGCTATGCTGCGCTAT
The DNA here is from genome assembly GCA_963575745.1 of Prorocentrum cordatum. NCBI lineage: Eukaryota > Dinophyceae > Prorocentrales > Prorocentraceae > Prorocentrum > Prorocentrum cordatum. The sequence continues at coordinate 378,964 of CAUYUJ010013658.1, read as the reverse complement.
GCTGCGCTATGCTATGCTACGCTAGGCTGCGCTATATTATGCTATGATATGGTATGCTATGCTATGCTGCGCTATGCTATGCTGTGCTATGCTGCGCTATGATACACTATGCTGCGCTATGCTATGATATGCTGGGCTATGCTATGATATGCAAAGCTAAGCCAAGCTAAGCTAAGCTAAGCTAAGATACAGCTGCGCGAAGCTAAGTTGAAGCTAAGCTAAGCTAAGCTAAGCTAAGCTAAGTTAAGATGAGATAAGCAACGCTAAGCTAAGGGGGGCGTAACTGGGGGAACCGCGGGGCGGATACTGGCGGAGCCGCCCGGGGCGGTGTGCACTGCCCGGCCCCTTTAAGACAGAGAGTAAGAGCCCTCTAGGCAGAGCCTGGGCAGGGAAATAGCCTGGGGACGATTTTTTGAGTATTTGTTTTGCCATTTTGGAGTCTGTCTTCGGTATTTTCCATACTCTTCGCCCAAAATCCCCCTGTAGGGGGACACGCCCGGCTTAATCTTAGCGGGAAAGGGTGCGGGCGCGCCCCTCTCTCTCGGCGCGCGCCTATCGCCGTCCACTCCCTCCTCTGCTTCGCGGAGCATCCCAGCCTTGGCGGACAACACTGTTAAGAGTCCATCCATCTACTGGATCCATGTGGAGGGATCCCCAGGGTCAGGAGGTCAGAGCCAAGGGAGACGCCCATTCGTCAGGGGATGCCGATTGCTTGGCGAAAGACAGGTCATCAGCCGAAACAATGACGGTTAAAGGACTTAACGCAGTCAGTCATGGTGATCACCACGGTGACAGTAACTCGAATCATCAGAATACCTGTGATGGGAGAGCGAAATCAGACGAGTCGTCGGGCGATCTCGTCAGAACGACCCTCGGGGAGAGCGTGCAAAGCATGTGGCATATGGCATGCCCACTCCTCCCGGTCAAAACAACCAAGGATTCGGTAATCAGAACAAGGACGGGAAGTATCCACCATCTTCCGATCAATGCTGAGGGAGCCAAGCAAGACTCGTGCCATACCAAATGTGAAAATCGTATCAGAGGAGATGGACGCATTTTGCCCATTCCCGAGTGCTGGCTTTGTGGCTGCTCTGGCACCGTCTCTTCATGAAGGCGGCGGGACACCTGCGCAGATTGAGTGTCTGTCTGAAGCGCAGTTGGCAGCTGAGACCCGTGAGATTTCAACCAGCGTGAGGACATGCTTGGCGACGGCTGTTGCCAAGCTGTACTTCTTTGGGAGCCCTCTTAGTGTGCGATCGCGGACGGTCAATGCGGTATGGGATCGCCCTAATTATGAGGAGATTTTCACGCCGCGGCATCCTGGTGAAGAGGGGTGGCTCGTGCGCGACGCTACGTGTGCAATCATCAGGGCTTCGTGGGATGGAAGGTCAAGGAACCGTCTCGCATATATGTGGGCTCTATGCTGCAAGACATCTGCGACTAGATGTGGAGGGGTTGGTGTGCCCTGTAAGGTAGCGTCTTTCCTGGACCCAAGTGGTGCCAAGTTTGTCAAAAAAGGCGTTGGAAGGAAATGGTAAATATGAGGCCCTTGAAGGTGTCATTGGTGGCTCCCTTCGCCGAGCATGGGCGCTCAGCGACGATAAGAAGTCGCGAGACGCTCGAGCGAAGATGGGACACGCCATCAGGGTGTACGGAACAAGGCTCACTACGGTGGTGATCGTCATGATGCGCGATAACGTCGGGGCAGAGTCTCAGAGATCTGTATGAAGTTGGAAATTCATGTTCTCAGCAGCTGATACTGACGAGAAAGAAATGACAGATGATAATAATGAACCTGCTCTGCCCGCGTCACTCCTGCCGTTGGCATCCAGGGGAACCCTTCGGATTGGATCGAGCTCGGCTGGCCACCAGGGAGGGGGAACAGCCGGTGCCAGAGATGGCGGCGTTGCCGCGACAGCCGAGCCGCCTGCGCGTGACGAGGCTTCTGGCCGCAGGTGGCAAGAGTCGCGTGGGCGCCACGGCCACTGGCACCCCCCCCGAAGCTGCCGCGGGCGACCATGGTTAAGGGACAGATTCGGCGAAGGGAACCAAAAGGGGGGCGTTCGTATCACCCGGATGCCCCTGCTCGCAAATCTCGCCCCTCCGGCAAAGGGACAGGCCGGGGCAGTGCCAGTGAGGGTGGCCGCGGTAACACAGATGCATGGGGTGATTCGAGTGGATGGTGGACCGGCACTCGTGCCGACAATCGGAGAATCAACCGGTGGCATAATCGTATTTGTCGTGACGATGGAACGTGGACCTCAGCGAGAACCGGTGGGACGATAGCTCTTGGCATGCGAGTTCGAGCGGAGCCAGAAATGACAGCTCGTGGCATGCGGTTCGGGTCGAGGCTGGGAAGGCAGCTCACGGTGAACGAAGTCGACGCATGAACCTGAGATGCTGGTGACGCGCGCGGGCTCTGTCTAATGAAATTCGGGGCGACGTCGCGCGATGGAGACTTCACCGCTGAAGCAGGAATCCATCGGTACTACTCGGACGGGTGGCGCTGTGAGAGTTTTTACCTAACATCGAAGACTGATAGGTGTCTAGTAGTCTCAAAAGAGAGCAGCACATTACTTCAACATTACTTCAACATTACTCCACAGGGGGGTCTGGGCAGCCGTTGGGGGCAGTTGGGGGGCAGTTGGGGGGCTGTTGGGGTTTGCCGGCGGGGATCGTTTTTCGCATACAGTCACACACTTCGTGCCCACTTCGTGCTCTTCGATTTCCCAGAACTCCATTCCCGGGCCACATTTTGGAATGCCCGGAGCCAACTGTAGGCCACTTCGTGCTCTTCGATTTCCCAGAACTCCATTCCCGGGCCACATTTTGGATGCCCGGAGCCAACTGTAGGCCACTTCGTGCTCTTCGACTTCCCAGAACTCCATTCCCGGGCCACATTTTGGATGCCCGGAGCCAACTGTAGGCCACTTCGTGCTCTTCGAGTTCCCAGAACTCCATTCCCGGGCCACATTTTGGATGCCCGGAGCCAACTGTAGGCCACTTCGTGCTCTTCAAGTTCCCAGAACTCCATTCCTGGGCATGATTTTGAATGCCCGGAGCCAACTGTAGGCCACTTCGTGTTCTTCTAGTTCCCAGAACTCCATTCCTGGGCCACATTTTGAATGCTGAGGCAGGCTGATGCTGCGGCCGAGGCAGGCTGAGGCTGAGGCAGGCTGAGGCTGAGGCCGAGGCTGAAGGCAGACTGAGGCTGAGGCTGAAGCAGACTGAGGCTGAGGCTGAGGCAGGCTGAGGCTGAGGCTGAAGCAGGCTGATGCTGAGGCAGGCTGAGGCTGAGGCTGAGGCTGATGCAGGCTGAGGCTGAGGCAGGCTGAGGCTGAGGCTGAGGCCAAGGCTCAAGGCAGACTGAGGCTTTGGCTGAAGCAGGCTGAGGCTGAGGCTGAGGCTGAGGCTGAGGCAGGCTGAGGCTGAGGCTGAGGCAGGCTGATGCTGGCAGGCTGAGGCTGAGGCTGAGGCTGAGGCTGAGGCTGAGGCTGAGGCTGATGCAGGCTGAGGCTGAGGCAGGCTGAGGCGGAGGCCGAGGCTGAAGGCAGACTGAGGCTGAGGCTGCAGCAGGCTGAGGCTGAGGCTGAGGCAGGCTGAGGCTGAGGCTGAGGCTGAGGCTGAGGCTGAGGCAGGCTGAGGCTGAGGCTGAGGCTGATGCAGGCTGAGGCTGAGGCAGGCTGAGGCTGAGGCCGAGGCTGAAGGCAGACTGAGGCTGAGGCTGAAGCAGGCTGAGGCTGAGGCTGAGGCAGGCTGAGGCTGAGGCAGGCTGAGGCTGAGGCTGAGGCAGGCTGATGCTGAGGCAGGCTGAGGCTGAGGCTGAGGCTGATGCAGGCTGAGGCTGAGGCAGGCTGAGGCTGAGGCCGAGGCTGAGGCAGACTGAGGCTGAGGCTGAAGCAGGCTGAGGCTGAGGCTGAGGCTGAGGCTGCAGGCTGAGGCTGAGGCAGGCTGATGCTGAGGCAGGCTGAGGCTGAGGCTGAGGCTGAGGCAGGCTGAGGCTGAGGCCGAGGCCGAGGCAGACTGAGGCTGAGGCTGAAGCAGGCTGAGGCTGAGGCTGAGGCAGATGCAGGCTGAGGCTGAGGCAGGCTGAGGCTGAGGCCGAGGCTGAGGCAGACTGAGGCTGAGGCTGAAGCAGGCTGAGCTGAGGCTGAGGCAGGCTGAGGCTGAGGCTGAGGCAGGCTGATGCTGAGGCAGGCTGAGGCTGAGGCTGAGGCTGATGCAGGCTGAGGCTGAGGCAGGCTGAGGCGGAGGCCGAGGCTGAAGGCAGGCTGAGGCTGAGGCTGAAGCAGGCTGAGGCTGAGGCTGAGGCAGGCTGAGGCTGAGGCTGAGGCAGGCTGATGCTGAGGCAGGCTGAGGCTGAGGCTGAGGCTGATGCAGGCTGAGGCTGAGGCAGGCTGAGGCTGAGGCCGAGGCTGAAGGCAGACTGAGGCTGAGGCTGAAGCAGGCTGAGGCTGAGGCTGAGGCAGGCTGAGGCTGAGGCTGAGGCAGGCTGATGCTGAGGCAGGCTGAGGCTGAGGCTGAGGCTGATGCAGGCTGAGGCTGAGGCAGGCTGAGGCTGAGGCCGAGGCTGAAGGCAGACTGAGGCTGAGGCTGAAGCAGGCTGAGGCTGAGGCTGAGGCAGGCTGAGGCTGAGGCAGGCTGAGGCTGAGGCTGAGGCAGGCTGAGGCTGAGGCTGTGACTGCGACTGCCGTTGCCACTGCGACTGTCATCGCGAATGCGTCTACGACTGCGAGAACAGCAGAATTCTACAACTGGATTCTCATCCGAATCTTAAGGGGAATGCTTCCAGATGTGCTCCTACACATCGATGTTAGGTTGCTTTGCCGGGATAATTTTGGGTTGGCGTTTCTTGACTAGGTGTACGGAAGGCCGGCACGTGGAGTGAATTTGCTCTGGGCCTGCCTCGGGAGGAGTCGTTGCCGTCGCTCCCTCAGCCTCTCTTTACAGCCTATACATGCGTGGTGTCGCACGTGCTTGGCTCAAAACAATTGTGGGGATAGGACGCAGCAGGCGTCTTCGCGGAAACAGGGTGCGCGCTTGCGCGCGTGCGTATGGTTGTCCACTCTCATACCGGCTTACTTACCAAAACAGTGCAGCTATGTCGGACAGCACCGTTAAGAGCCCATTCATCTACAGTATCCACATGAAGGGATCCCTAGGGTTAGGGAATCTGAGCAAAGGAATCGCTCGCTCGTCAGGGGAAGCCTGTTCTCTGGCGAAGGACACGACGCCTGTGCACCACCACCATGCTTGCAGCCACGCCTGGGCAGGGCCATCCTGGGCCACGCGATTAAAAGAGGAACACGTAAAAGTATAAACCTCAATTCTTTACGCTTCGCGTATCCCCACCAGCCCATCTCAAAACAGCAACTCTGGCGAAGCATGCCGACAGTCGTGTTTTTCAGGCGTGTGTCCGCTTGCCCTTCTCGTGGTGTGAGTTGTTCGGGCCCCTCGTCCTGGTGTGAGTCGTTCGGGCCCCTCCTCCTGGTGTGAGTCGTTCGGGCTCCTCGTGGTGTGAGTCGTTCGGGGCCCTCGTCCTGGTGTGAGTCGTTCGGGCTCCTCGTGGTGTGAGTCGTTCGGGCGCCTCGTCCTGGTGTGAGTCGTTCGGGCCCCTCCTCCTGGTGTGAGTCGTTCGGGCTCTTCGTGGTGTGAGTCGTTCGGGCCCCTCGTCCTGGTGTGAGTCGTTCGGGCTCCTTGGGTGCCTTGGGCGAGCCTCTTCGGGCCTCTTGGGAGCCTCTTGGAGGCCGTTTGGGGCGTCTTGGGGGCCTATTGGCGGCTCCCAGGAGCGTCTTGGGTGCCTCGGGGGAGCCTCTTGGGGCCTCTTGGGGGCCTCTTGGGGGCATCTTGGGGGCCTCTTGGAGGGCTCTGAGGGGGCCTCCTGGGGGCCTCTTGGGGCCATCTTGGGGCCTCTTGGTGCCTCCTGGGCGCTTCTTGGGGCCATCTTGGAGGAAATCGATGAAAGAAGAGGGGAGCTTTAATTAGCGCTGCCCCCTCAGAAGGGCAACATGGGCCCAAAACCTTCGTAAAATCAATGATTTTGCCTTGAAAGAAGAGGGGAGCTTGAAGGAGCGCTGCCCCCTCAGAAGGCCAAAATGGGGCCAACACCGTAGTAAAATCAATGATGTTGGCTTCAAAGAAGGGGCGAGCATTTTTTCGGACTCCCCCCGTCGGGGCCAGAATCCTCGTGAGGGGTGTCGTTTTTTAGCCCTCCCAGGAGTCGAAAATGACCCCCCTGACGACCCGCGGAGGGACCTCTCCAGGCCCAGGGGGAGGGAGGGGTAAACCCCTCCCCGAAGGGGAAGGAGGGTTGAGAACAGAGCGGGCTTTCTAAACCACTCACGCCCAAAGGGCTGGTGGGATTTTCGGCGCTCTGCGCGGATTTCTGGGATTGCGGAGGGCCCCCCTGGCGGCGCTTCTGGCGCCGCCCTTGGCGCATTCCGCGCGCCAGGGAGGAGGGTCTGGCGCGCATCCAAGAAATCTGCCTGGACCGCCGAAAGTTTATGTTTCTGCAGTGGTTTTTGTTCTCGAGTCCTGGTCCCCAGGGTGGCCGTTACAGACAAAACGCTGAAGCAAGGACCACTCTGGGTTCAGGAGGCGCTCTGGTTTTCAGGCCGCTCCGCGGCCCAAGGTCGGGAAACGTCTTCGTTGCCGAGGCTCGCCGTGCCCACGGAAGCCTGCGCGATGGCACGAAAACCATGCGAGGGCCCAGGATGGCCCTGGCCAGGCATGTCGGCGGTGTGCAGGTACACCTTGCGTGTGTTGATTTCTTTTGCGTCGCCCTCACGCCTGAGGCCATGAGCGCCCCAGCTGATGGCTCCGTCGGGCGCCGTCAGCTCGGCCGATCGCGCGGCACGCTTTTCAAAAGCGGGCCGCTCGTCCGTGCCCCCTTTCGCGCACGTGTGCCCGCGGGCCAGGGGACAAAAGGCCCCGCGGACCGTGAAGGTGGGTGCAGCTTCCGTAAGTGCAAAGGCCCGAGCATTTGTTGATGTACAAGCACGCAGAAGTATCTATACATAGGTGTATATATATATATATATATATATATATATATTGCATACACATATACACAGACGTATCTGTATGTATATATATATATATACCACATGTAAGAATGTATACATACGTACGTACGTACATACATACATAAAACTATACACACTTCAATACATAGAAATATGCTGGTCTATACATGCACCTGTACGTATTTTCCACCGTTTTGGGGGCCGATGCCCCAGGACTCCAGGTGGCCTCGGGGCCCGATGCCCCAACTCCGGTGCCCCCCCCCCGCGGGCTCGACCAAGACACGTGTCCAGTGCTCCTTGGGGCCCTGGCGCAGGTTCCCCCTGCGGCGGATACAGAGAAGTGCCGGCCCCCCGGGGCTTCTTGAGGGCAGCCTGCTCTGCAAAGGCCAGGCGGCAGCGCGAGCCAGCGGCGCGCCGAGGGTGGCCGAGCGAGCGGGGGCTCGGTACCTTTCAACAAATCAACAAATCCCATCCCTATCCCCATCCCCTTCGAGACCCCTACCAAAGTACCCCGCCAGTTGGGGATATTGTCCGCTTTCGTCTAGGCCTCCTAGATGGGGTCCGAGTAGATGGGGTCGGAGGGTCGCGCCGCATCACCGATGCATCGACGATGCGGCTCGATGCGGAGCCCGACTTGCTTCACGTCGATGTTGCCGATGCATCGCCCACGTCAACGATGGATCGCTGGTGCATCGTCGATACATCGCCGATGCATCGCCGATTCATCGCCGATGTATCGGCGATGCGGCCCGATCCTCCGACCCCATTTACTCCGACCCCATCTAGGAGGCCTCTATTTCGGTTCTCGACAAAACGCCGCGGCCGTAATTTTCAAAGCTTGCAGCCGCGAGGTTTGGGCCCGAGGTCGTTTTCATCAAGCCACGTTTCACTAAAGGGGGTTATGCCCATCCCCGAGCAGAGGGCGTCTCAGAAACCCTCCTGCCTTTGTGGCCTGTTTAGAAGAAGCCTCTCCAGACATTTCAAGGTAGCCCCCCTGCCTTCTGAGAAGGCATCCCCCATCGCTATACATGTTTTTTTGCGCGTCCCCGGGGAGGAAGGCGATGATGATCGCGGCGGCGAAGCAGTGGAGGATGATAGGATGTTGCGTTCGCAATTCAGGCTTCCTGAGCCCGGCTTGGCCCCTTCTCAATGTAATTGTGGGCGACTCTCCGGGTCTCTGTGTTTATTGTACATACTTTATACGTGTGCGGCGTGCGGTATGTCAGCGGGTTGGCGCGGGTCCCAAGTTTGTTGGGGAGTCCTCGGTGTACAGGGCCCAGTTTCTTGGGGCCAGATGAGGCTATCGCAGCGCAGACATGTACAGATCGGGAGATGCTTGCTATTTTTTGTCGCGCATCTCCCACCAGGTGCGACATGAAATCATCTGTCTGGAACGTCGCCCTCTCTCTCTCTCTCTGCTTTTCTTCCCACCTCCTCATCCTCGTTACTCCTCGTCCTCTTCGCCCTTCTCTTCCTCCTCTGCCTCCTCCCACTTCCTCCTCCTCCTCCTCCTCCTCCTCCTCCTTCTGATCCTCGCCTTCCCCTCGTGACGACGAGGGAGCTCAGGAGGGAGGGAGCGGGAGTAGGAGGAGGAGGAGGGTGTCAGATGCTGCGCCTCTCAGGCAGAGCTAGTGCAACGGAACCGGGAGGAGGGTAGGAGTAGGAGTTGGAGGAGGAGGAGGAGGAGGAGGAAGAAGAGGCAGAGGAGGGGCAGGAGAAGGAGGAGGAGGATGACTCTGTCTTTGTCGTTGTCTTTGTCTCTGCCTCTGTTTCTGTCTCTCTCTCTCTCTCTCTTTGTTTCTGTTTCTGTTCCGTCGTTTTCTCCAGGATGATCGGCAGTGGATGCCCTGAACGGGTCGAGTCGAGGCGAGGAGGAAGATGACCTCCGATGACGAGGAGTAGGGGGAGGAGGGGAGCGTAGCGGAGTGGAAGCCGTCACGCGGCAATATTATTAGAGAGGGAGGATGGGGAGAAAGAGTAGGAGGAGGAGGAGGAGGAGCAGGACGGGAAGGACCGAGAGGAGCAATCTGTTCCATTTTGATCCGGTCGGTCCGATTCGATATCGATTCTGGCCAGCCCAGTTCGCGATCCGATGCGGCGATCCGATGCGGCCCGATGCGTGCGTGGCACTGTTGGGCATCCTGGGGCGACCAGTTTGACTTCGACTCTGTGCCGAGGCATCCCGATCCGACGTACATTTCGATCCCGTCTGACTTCTTGATTCGAATAGGACTGATCCTGTTAGGAGGAGGACGCGGAGGACGGGGAGGAATAAGAGAAGAAGGAGCAGAGGGATGGTGATGCTGATGCTGCTGATGATGCTAGTGACGATGAAGACGACCACGACGACGACGGCGACGTCGATGATGATGATGCTGATGATGATGATGATGATGATAATGATGATGATGGGGATGATGATGATGCTGATGATGATGCTGATGATACTGATGATGCTGATACTGATGATGATGATGATGATGATGATGATGATGATGATGATGATGATGATGATGATGCTGATGATGATGATGATGATGATGGTGTTGGTGTTGATGGTGATTCGGGCAACTAATATGACGATGACGATGCGGATGGTAATGATTGTGGTGGTGGTGATTGTGATGGTGATGGTGATGGTGAGGATGATGCTGATGGTGATGCTAATGCTAATGATGATGATGCTGACGATGCTGATGTTTGTGATGATGGTGATGATGGTGATGATGATAATGGCGATGTCAATGATTATGTTAAGCATGACGCTGACGATGACGATGACGACGACGACGGCATCGACGACGTTGATGACGATTGTGATGGTGGTGGCGATACACACGATCGTGATGAACAGGCTTATGGTGATGAGCATGATAATGACGATGGTGATTGTGATGGTGGTGATGGCGATGATGATGGTGGTGGTGATGATGATTATTATGATGATGCTGATGCTGATGATAATGGTAATGATGATGATAATGCTGATGATGATCATGCGGATTGTGATGCTGATAGAGGTTGTGATGATGATTATAATGATGATGATGATGATGATGATGATGATGATGATGATGATGATGGTGATGATGATGATGATGTTGATGCTGATGGAGATGATGGTGATGATGATGGTGGTGGTGGTGGTGATGATGTTGATGGCGCTGATGCTGCGGCTGATGATGATGATGCTGATGATGATGATACTGACGATGCCGGTGATGATGCTGCTGATGATGATGCTGCTGCTGATGATGATGATGATGCTGATGTTGCTGCTGCTGCTGATTATGATGATGATGATGAGGAGGAGGAGGAGGAGGAGGAGGAAGAGGAATATGAGGATGTGGACGATGATGAGGATGTGGATGAGGATGAGGATGAGGGCGATGATGATGATACTGAGGGCGAGAATGAGAATAAGGATGAGGATTAGGGTGGATGAGGAGAAGAAGGAGGAATAGGAGAAGGAGGAGGATGACGACCACGACGAGGACGACTACGACGACGACGACAACTACGACGACGACGACTACTTCCTCCTCCTCCTCCTCCTCCTCCTCCTCCTCCTCCCCCTCCTCCTCCTCCCCCTCCTTCCTGGCTCCGTAGCCACTTCGAGCTCAGGCTCGGCGAGCCCCGAGCTGGTCGCGGCGGGCCGCTCGCGCGGTCTTTCTCTCTTCGAGCTGAGGGGGGCGGAGGGCCCATTCGAGCCGATGTCGGCGCTGCCGATCGCCCAGGCGGCTTTTGGTGCGGCCCTGGCAGCGCTCGGTGGCCAGCGCGGCTGGAGCGGCACCAGGGCCACCGCCGCGGTGGTGGCGGCGGCAGCGCGAAGTGTCGCCGAGGGCGTGGCGGCAGGCGCTGCTGCAGCATGCGCGGACGGCGCCGCTGGTGGCTACGGCAAGAAGTGTGAGCTGGTGCAGCTCGAGGTGGTCCTCGAAGCGGTCGAGGACGTGATGGACCTCACCGATCCCGTCCTCGGTCCAGGGCGCCAGGAGCAGCCTGCGCGAGCGCGGAGCGCCAAAGCTTGCTGCGTCCCGCGTCGGGAGGACGAGCAGGCTGCGCAACGCCAGGTCGCAGCCATACGTCGGATTGGCAGGTTCCGATGCTGGTAGCACGGGTGGCGGGCTCACAGAGCAGGAGGGCCTTGGAGAGCCGGACGTCGACACCCTCAAGATTATCGGCCGTTACGGAGACGGTGCAGCAGGAGGAGGAGCAGTTGGCCATGCAGAAACGGTCGGTGTCGCAGGCCGCCGCTCAGGATGGAGGCGAAGACGGGGAAATTGCAGCAAAGGAGAATCAGTCCCAGGAGCTGGAGCAGAAGCTGGACGCGAAGAGCTTCGTGAAGGAACCTGCGGAGACAGTGGAGACCCATGCCAAGAAACACCCTGCTTGCCTCCAGGGTGCCCTGTAATTCTTGAGTTTCGAAAGCTTTGCCACGGAAAGGCGTGGCGTTCCCACGCCGAAAAACGATGGACGCATTGGGGTCTCTGGGTTGGGCTTCTTGTGAAAGGTGTCTTGTGGTCGAGCTCCCCCTGTATCCTCGCCGGCGTGTTGCCGCACAGCGTTAGGTGCCCCTCAGGCGGCCGAGAAGATCGTGAAGGAGATCGTGAAGGTGCGGTGGGCCGAGGACGTCGAGGCGATGTTCGCGAAGGCCATGGCGAGTGCCCCGCCGTGGCAGCGCGTCGACCCCGATGGCATGGAGTACGATCGTTTCTCCAAGCGTCGCTCCCGCGAGAGACTGGCCGAGGAGGCGTGCAACGCAGCCACGTGGAGAGCAAGGCTGGGCAGCCGGAGCAAGTCGCATCCGCGGTGCTCTTCGGTGAGTTCGTTTTTCTGCACTCGGCTGGGTCAGGCGTTGGGGGCCCGCTATTCCCCCTTCGATTGTGTCTTCGGTACGTGGTCACTCTGCCTTTGCAGGAGTGGGGGCGTAACCCTCGTCGGTGTGCGCGGCTTCGACGGCTGAGCGGGTGGGTGCGGCGTGGAGGCTCGTGTCCTCCTGCTGGCGCCGCAAGCCGAGTCGCGAAGTTGCCCCAGCATTTTGCGTCGTGGGGAGGCCCCGTCGGTGCCCACGGCGAGACGTTCGCCACCGCTGGCGAGGATGTGGGTTGTCAGAATGCATTGCGGAGGCCACCCCTCATCTGCTCCTTGATCAATTCCTTCTTCCCAGCCGGCTAGCCTGCTAGCCAGGTGCCTCGGCGCGTTTGAGACGCTGCGCCAAGGCCACGTGGTGCTTCTCTTCTTCCTCCTTCTCTTCCTCCTCCTCCTCCTCGTTGGTGCCAGGTCCCCGTGTCACGTTCGTCTCCTTCTCATCCGCCTCCATGTCGTCGCTGCCCTTGCCATGGCCTTTTGTCGCCCTTTCCCCTTCGCCATCGCCGCTGACGCCGCTGCCGCTGGCCGTCGTCGGCGCCGTCGTCCGCCGTCGCCGCCTGGCTTCAGGGCTGAGGGCCAGGCGCCCGCCATGCGCCGCGCGGCCAGCAGCGGCGGCGATGGCGACGCCAGCGCCGGACACCAGGGCGTCGTTGGCGTCGCTGTCGACGCCGTCGTTATCGTCGCCGCCGCCGCCGTCGTCGTCGGCGTCGTCGTCGGAGGAGGAAGTGGCGGAGGAGGAGGAGGAGGAGGTGTGCAGCGGAGGAGGGGGAGGAGGAGGAGGAGGAGGAGGAGGAGGAGGAGGAGTAGGAGGAGGAGGAGGAGGGGGAGGAGGAGGAGGGGGAGGAGGAGGAGCTGGAGAGGAGGAGGAGGAGGAGGAGGAGGAGGAGGAGGAGGAGGACAATGAGGGTGAGGACAAGGAGGGGGAGGATGGGAAGGAGGGGGAGGGGTTGAGGTCGAGGAGAGGACCAGGAGGGGGATAATCTATTACTCTGATTATGATGATGCTGATGACGTTGATGCTGATATTGTTGATGATGATGGTGATGATGATGCTGATGATGCTGACGATGATGCGGCTGATGATGATGATGCTCACTCTGATGATGTTGATGATGCTGCTGATGATGATGACGATGACAATGCTGATGCCTATGATGCTGATGATGGTGTTGATGATTGTGATGATGCTGATGATGATGTTGATAAAATGATGCTGTCGATGATGCTCATGACGATGGACAATATGATGACGCATACGATGCTGCTGCTGATGGTGATGATGCTGTTGATGGTGATGCTGATGGTGATGATGATGATGATGATGATGATGATGATGATGATGATGGTGACGCTGATGGAGGTGATGACGATGATGCAAATGCCGATGATGCTGATGATGCCGATGACGCTGTTGCTGCTGCAGATGATGATGGTGATGCTGATGACGATGAGGAGCGAGGACGATGATGCTGATGTTGATGATGCGGATGATGCTGATGATGATGATGTTGATGATGCTGATGAGGGTGCTGATGATGGTGACGATGATGCTGATGATTCCGATGATTCTGATGGTGATGCTGCTGTTGATGATGCTGATGCCGAGGACGACGATAATGATGATGCTGAGTGTGATGCGGATGCTGCTGCTGATGCTGATGATGCTGATGATGATGATACCGATGATGATGCTGATACTGATGATGTCGTTGATGGTGATGCTGCTGCTGACGTTGATGATGATGATGATGGCGAAGACGATGGTACTGATGATAATGTTGGTGATGATGATGATGATGATGATGATGATGATGATGATGATGCTGACATTGCTGAGCATGATAATTACAATGATGATGACGAGGATGCTGATGATGTTGATGTTGGTGATGGCGATGCTGACGATGCTGATGATGATGATGATGATGATGATGATGATGGTGAGGATGATGATGAGGATGATGATGATGACGGTGATGATGCTGATGATGATGATGCGGCTGCTGATGATGATGCTGACGGTTATGCTGTTGATGATGATGCTGATGGTGTTGATGATGATGCTGATGATGCTGCTGCTGATGATGATGATCATGAGGATGATGATGCCGATGATGCTGATGCTGATGCTGCTGACTAAGAGGAGGGGGATGAGGAGGGGGAGGGGGAGGAGGCGGAGGAGAAGGAGGAGGAGGATGACGCTGATGATGATGATGATGATGATGATGCTGCTGATCATCATCATGATGCTGATGCTGATGCCGACGCTGATGCTGCTGATGATGATGATTATGCTGATGACGCTGATGATGATGGTGGTGATGATGATGATGCTGATGATAATGGTGATGATGATGACGATGATGCTGATGATGATGATGGTGATGATGATGATGATGATGATGATCATGATGATGATGATGATGATGATGATGATGATGATGATGATGATGATGATGATGATGACGATGCTGATGATGATGATGATGGTGATGGTGGTGGTGGTGGTGGTTGTGGTGGTCAGGAGGAGGAGGGGCAGGATGAGGAGGAGGAGGTGGAGGAGGAGGACTAGGAAGAGGAGGATGGGGGGGAGGATTGGAAGGAGGGGAGGGGTAGGCGAGCAGGAGGATGAGGAGGAGGAGGAGGAGGAGGAGAATTAGTACTAAGAATAATCATCATAATACGAAAAAGAAGAAGCATAATAATAATAATGAGAATAAGAAGGATAATAAGAAACAGTTGAGGAGGAGGAGGAGGAAGAGGAGGAGGAGGAGGAGGAGGAGGTAGGGAGGAGTAGGAAGAGGAGGAGGAAGAGGAGGAGGAGGACGAGGAGGAGGAGGAGCAAGAGTAGAGGGAGACTGAGCGTTGTGAGAATGAGGAGAGGGTTGAGCATAGGATGAGGTGAGGATGAGGATGAGGATGAGGATGATGACGATGAAGATGATGAGATGATGATGATGATGATGTGATGATGATGCCCCCGACGGGTCGATGATGATGATGAGATGATGATGATGATGATTGATGATGATGATGATGATGAGGGAGGAGGATGGAGGAGGAGGAGGAGGAAGAGGAGGAGAGGATGAAGAAGAGGAGGAGGAGGAGGAGGGGAGCAGGAGGAGGAGCAACAGCAGGATGAACAAGAGAGGCGGACGAGAGGATGAGGAGGAGGAGGAGGAGGAGGAGAGGAGGATGAGGAGGATGAGCAGGAGGAGGAGGAGGTCGGAGCAGGAGGAGGAGGAGGAGGAGGAGGAGGACGAGGAAGACGAGGAGAGAGGAGGAAGGGGAGGATTGTTATAGGCGGGGGATCTGGAAGATCTGAGTGAGGGGGAAGATGGGGAAGATGAGGATGATGGTGGAAGGAGGGGGGGGGGGAAGAAAAGTAGGAGAATGGTGGCAAGCCGGCTGGCCATCTGGGCCAGCCCCAACCGGCTTGGCGCCCTTCGCCTGACGCGGAGCCCTTTAGTCTCCTGCGCTGCTGCTTACATGTTCGGGCTCGGAGCCCTTTGCCTTGGTCGTTCGTCTTCGTCCGCTCGTTCGTTGGTCTCCCCCCGCGTCCCTTCCAACCCCCCACCCATGTCTACCAGTTCGAGGGTGCGTAATGGGGGAGGGGGGATAACCCAAGGTTGGAAAAGGGAACGAGCCCGGCTTGAGGCTGATGTTTCCCGCCGCCAGGGGCCGTCCAGAGAGAGTCCCCCTTTGCGTCCCAGGTCGGCCCTACGTATCTAGCGACCCCCCCCCCCCCTGTCACCCTGCCCCACTCTGTCCCTCGCCACTCCCTCGTGCAAGGGCCAGGGGCATGCGCGCCTCCCGTCTTCGTCGCCCGTTCGTTCGTGGCCCCGCTCTCGCCCCCCCCGCATCGACGGCCCCGAGACAGCCCAAGGGGTTGCCCCGAGAGGCCCGCCCGCCCCCACCCCCTCCTCACCCAGCCCCTCCTGCCCGCCTCCCCCGCGCACGCGCCAGCGCGTGCGGCTGCCACTCGCTCACGCGCGCGTTTGCCTTCGTTCCTCGGCACTGCGGCGCCCCTGCCGAACGGGGCCGGGACGAGGACAAAGTCCAGTCCTGCGCAGCCCCGAGCGGTCTCGGAGCGCACTGGAACGCTGCGAGAAGGCCGCGGCGCCCGAGACGTCCTCCAGGCCGCGGGATCTCAGAGATGATCGATTGTTCATCCTCACCCGGATTTATCTTCCCAGCTTCGTCTTACTCTGCCTGCGCCCCCCTCCCCCCCCCTAAACCTGATGAGCCGGCTTTTCACCATTGTTATAAGCTGGAGGGGGGAAAGGAGGTGGAGGAGGAGGAGGAGGAGGAGGAGGAGGAGGGAGGAGGAGGAGGAGGAGTAGAAGGAGGAGGAAGAGGAGGACCCCCTCCCCTCCAGCTCAGTGGTGGTGGAAAAAAGACCCCCATCGAGACCCGCCCCACCGCGCCCACCGGCAGCAGGAGCGCCGCCTCCGGCACCGGCTGGCGGAGCCTCCTCGTGCGACCGCTTCTGGGCTCGTGCGGGGGGGGGGAGGCAGGCACGCGAGAGGGGGTGTACGGGGTGGGAGGGGGGAGGGGGGGAGGGAGGGAGGGGGGAGGGGGGGAGGGGGGAGGGGGGAGGGGGGAGGGGGGAAGGGGGGAGGGAGGAGGGGGGGAGGGCTTCTTAGAGGCACCCCCGCTTCTTTGAAGGCGCGGGCCTCATCTATAGATGTAGCTCTGGCGCCTTCTCTAAGAAGCAGCCTCCTTCGAAGAAGCTCTCCCCCCTGCCTCCACCCCCTTTGTGCGCGCCGCCAAGAAATGGAGGTATCGGAGTGCAGATGTCGCCAGGAACGAGAGCGGCGCTTCGGTATCAGGTCACGGGAGTCTTGTGTGTCCTCGCAAGTCCGTCTCCAGAGTACACTCGCATGAGAGAGCGCTGATTTATTGTCGATCCGCGTCGATTCAGCTAGCGTCGATTTCGAGTCGGTTGACCTCGATTCGTGTCGACTCGCAAGAGCCAGCAAGATGGCATAGGAGATTTCCACGAGTTGCCACCGAAGGGTTCCTGCGGGGAAGGGCGTGCTGGAGGTGTTTCGTGGTTTCCAGGCCCCTGAGGGTCCTGGAGGTTTTTCGCTATTTCTAGGCCCCCTGGGCCTCCCAGGGCCCCGGGAGAGTCAGAAAGCAGCTCGGGATGGGAAGTTTGTGAGGAAAGCCCCAACAGGGTCCAGGACCAGTTGCCGTCAGGACCCGTTGCCGTCATGCCATAGATGGCGTTCTTCTCCGACGCGGGTCCTGCACTGGGAGATCGGGGCCTCGATCGTAGACCTGGGGGTCCAGAGGGCCTGCGCAGCCAGATCGGGACTTGTATAGCTCAGTGGGGCTGCCCTGGCGGTGTCACATAGTCAAGTCGTCGACCTTTCGCTCCTCAGATCAGACACCAAGGCCCCGGACACATCCGGATGGATAGGTCAGGGGCAACGATAGGGGGAGATAGGCATAGGGGGGATGCATCGACCTGGAATCAGTGATGCATCGTCGATAGATCGGCGATGAGCCCCCGACAGTGAATCCGCACTGTTCCTGGGCAGGATGGGACTATCGGGCCCCTGTCGGCGATCAATGGGCGATCGGGGGTCGATGCGTCCCCCCTGTGCCTGTCCCCCGCTATCGTTGCCCCCGAATGGGGCGTCTGAGCTTGCCGCGGCGCGGAGGAGGAGGAGGAGGAGGAGGAGGAGGAGGAGGAGGAGGAGGAGGAGGAGGAGGAGGAGGAGGAGGATTGGAGCCGCTTCGGGAGCTGACTGAGTGCAGGCAGACGCGCCGCGCGCCCGACCCGCCTGCCGGGTGTTTCTCTCTTCGGCCTGCCTCGTCTGTAATGTCAAGCCGGGCGTGTTCCCCATACGGGCGGATCTCGGACGAAAAAGAAAGCATACTCAGCAACCTTCCCAGGTAGCAGAACGATCGTCACCATATTATTTGTTTGGCTATGTTTGGATATTCCTCGTGTGGAGGGACAGGCCCGACTTGAGTAGAATGGCCTGCGGCCCATGCCGCCACCGTGCCTGGGTTGTGGGTCAGTGTCCTCAGGGATGCTTTTTGAAGGTTCTAGTGGGAGCGCTCTCAGGGGCCCCACTGCCAGCTCTCACGCCGCCGCTTGGTTGGGTGATCTGGTCCTCGGTGCTGGAAATGACTGTACCGTTCCCACCGTTCTCCATTCCCCCACCGTCAGCGAAGGCGCCACCGCGGGGATTTTGAGTCTGGGTCGCCGTCCCGATGCCAGGGTCACTCACGTCGTCATCGCCGCCGGCTTCGCCGCCACGGCTCACGCACCGAGAGGCTTCGGCCCACCGTCCATGGATGGCTCCGGGGCCGCGCTGCTCATGGGATCTGGGCATCGGCCGCCCGGGCGCCCGTGGCCTGTCGCTCTGGAGCATTGCCTGATCCGTACCGCCTGGTCGAAGTCGGGGTCGTCCTGGTAGTCGCAGTCGTCATCCCCCTCCTTTGCCCTATCAGGGGGTGGGTGCAGGGCTGGAGGCAGCGGAGGTGTTCCCGTCGCTCTCAGGAGCTTCGGCCGCCCGTCCGTCCGACGGTCCTGGAGCGCGAGGGCTCAGGTGATTGGGCATCGGCCACCCGCGCGTCCGCGGCCAGTCGGTCCTGAGCCTTACCTGCGCCACCTGGTCTGGCCGCACTCGTCTCTAGCGTTCCCCCCACTTCACTCGCAGGGGTGGGTGCAGGGCTGGCGGCGGCATCGGCGTTTCCACTGCCACCAGGGGCATCGGCCACCCGTCCGTCAACGGCCCTGGCGCTGGGGGGCTCAGGTGCTTGGGCTTCGACTACCCGCGCAACCGCGGCTCGTCTACCCTGAGCTCTGCCTCTGCCATCGGCTCTGGTCGTAATCCTGGTTGTCGTTCACTTCCTTCCTTCCCCTCCCAGGGTGGCTGCTGGGCTGTTCGAGGTCTGCCTTTGAGCGGGCCCCCTTCAGGCTACTCCCTTCCCTGGCTTTCGGACAGGCTAGGGTGAGTGCAGTAGCCCGCGCCTCGATGCCGTCAAACCTGCTGCTGCTGTCGCCCCCTGGACGCCTGCAACAGGAACTGGACCCTGTCGTCTCCGCTTGGAGTAGCAGTGCCCACAGGAACAGCAGCCGCGTCCACACTTGCTGCTGCTGCTGCTGCTGCTGCCCCGTCGATGTCCCTTTCCTAGCGTGCTCTGTTGCAGCTGGCGGGGCCATACGTTTGGGCGCTGCGTCTGCCCGGGCTGGTTGGGCAGTTGCTGTAGCGGCCTCGCCTTCATCACGTCTCTGCTTATTCGCCTCAAGGTGGTCCTGCATCGCCTGTGCATCGGTGCGCACCTTGCCCAGGTTGCGCGCTGACTCGCCGGATGGCTCTTGCACCTCGTTGTCGAGCTCCACGGCGCACCCGTTCTGGAGTGCAACGAATGCCTCTTTGTCGCTCTTCTCCACTTCCAGGTCATCGAACGCGAACGCAGGGTCTGGGTCGAAGCAGGGCACCTCCGACTCTAGGAGCATCCTAGGGCTGTCCGCCGCCTTCGCCTTGGAGTTTCTCGTGCCTGGGTCCATGACGCCTCATGGCCGCCTCCTCTGAAGAACCGAGAACGCCTCTTCAGTATCCGTTTGGGCTTGTGCCAAGATCTGTGCTGCCCTTTATGATGCCTGCTGCCGTTCTTGGTAACATTGAGGCGCGTTCCTCTCGCTCTCCGCTACGTTGTCCGAGGATGCATGTGCTTTGCGTTTCTTTGGGCCATCGCACTCTGGTACACCTGAGTGGGATCGACAACCTTGTTTGGCTGGGCCGCTGGACGTTGCTGCTTGAGCCCGTCGTTGGTGGTCTTATCCAGGTGGGGTGTTACCTGCTGCAACGCTTACAACAGTTCCTCCGCTGTCTTAGTCGCAGGCAGCACCTCCGTCCTGGTCGCCCCGGTAGTACCGCTTCTCCCTGTGCCCTGCACAGACCCGTGACTTAGGCCATCTTTCCCACACAGACCAACCTTGCTCCAACTCCAGGGCGTGCTGCACCCGGCTTTACCACTCACCTTGGATTCGCATCTGCCATGGGGGGCGGGTTCCACTTCCAACCGTTTGCCGCAGCTGAAGCACTTCTCCAATCACTTCCACTTCCACTTGTAACTGCACGACGCATATCGTACATAACCATCCCGCTGCTTCCCGACCGTGTGCTGACTGCTACTGGTAGCCGCCCCGCACGGCGTACGATCGAAAGACGGTGAGCTTCCCCGCGGCAGTGCGCAGCTCGACCGCGGCATGGGCTCTGTCAAAAGTTTCGACGCTTGCCGCGGACCATCATATTCCCTTGTGTTCCCGAGGAGCCGTTTGCCTTGAGCAAACTTGTCCACGGATGATGAATATGATTGTGCGACTGATCTTGATGACAATGATGATGCTGATGATGCTGAAGCTGCTGATGATGACGATGGTGCTGCTGATGCTGATGCTGATGATGCTGATGCTGATGCTATTGATGACTATGGTGATGGTGGTGATGATGCTGCTGATGCTGGTGATTATGGTGGTGATGCTGCCGCTGCTGCTGATGATGACGACGATCACGATGCTGCTGATGCTGACAATGATGATGATCATGATGATGATGATGCTGATGATGATGATGATGTTGATGATGACGATGAGGCTTATCATGAGGCTGCTGATGATGCTGATGATGAGGTGGATGGTGATGATGCTGATGATGCTGATGATGCTGATGCTGATGCTGCTGATGCCGATTATGATGATGCTGCTGCTGCTGATGATGATGGTGATGGTGCTACGGATGATGAGGTTGTTGATGATGCTGATCTTGATGCTGCTGCTGCTGATGCTGGTGATGCTGCTGCGACCGCAGATGATGCTGTTGACGGTGGTGCTGATGCTGTCAATGCTGATGCTGATGCGGCTGATGGTGGTAATGATGATGCTGCTGATGCCGCTGATGCTGATGACACTGATGATGATGCTGCTGATGCGGTTGCTGCTGCTGATGATGATGAGGAGGAGGAGGAGGAGGAGGAGGAGGAGGAGGAGGAGGAGGAGGAGACGAGGAGGAGGAGGAGGAGGAGGAGGAGAGGAGGAGGAGAGGAGGAGGAGGAGGAGGAGGAGGAGTAAGGGAGGAAAATGAGGAGGAGGAGGAGGAGGGCAGGAGGAGTAGGAGGGGGCGGAGGAGGATGATGAGAGAGGAGGAGGAGGAGGAGGCGGAGGAGGAGCAGGAGGAGGAAGAGCAGGCGGAGGCGGAGGAGAAGGTGACGACAATACTGCCAACTAATCAGAGACTCATAGGAGGACTCGCAGGACTCAAAGGACTTGTATGACCCATCAGCATCGGAGCAGGAGGAGGAGGAGGGCAGGCATGAGGAGGAGGAGGAGGAGGAGGAGGAGGAGGAGGAAGAGGAGGAGGAGGAGGAGTGGAACGACAAGGAGGATAATGGACGAGAAGAGGGGGGGGAGGAGGAGGAGGATGAGAAGGAGCGAGGAGCGAGGAGGACAAGGAGACGGACGAGGAGGAGGAGGAGGAGGATGAGGCTCAGGATCAGGAAGAGGAGGAGGAGGCGGAGGAGGCGGAGGAGGATGAGCAGGAGAAGGATGCGCAGGAGGAGGACGAGCACGAAGAGGAGACACAAGCGGAGGAGGAAGAGGATAATCAGCAGGAGGAGGATGATGATGAGGAGGAGGAGGTGACGACCATACTGCCCACAAGTCAGAGACTCATAGGAGGACCCACCCGACTCACAGGACTTGTATGACGCATCGAAGGAGGGGGAGGAGGAGGACAAGCAGGAGAGGGAATAAGGAGCAGTAGGGGAAGGACAAGGAGGAGAGTGGACGAGAAGAGGGGGAGGAGGAATGGGTAGGAGGAGGAGGAGGAGGAGGAGGAGGAGGAGGAAGAGGAGGGAGGAGGAAGGAGGAAGACCCGCCCTCCCCGTGAGCGCGCTGAAGGCCCCCGGGGAGTGGCTGCCGTTCTCCCGCGCCTCTGACGACGAGTGCGTTGTCGAGGACACGCGCCCGCCCCTCGCGCGCTCAGGCGCGCGCGTGCTGCCTCAGTTCTTCAAGAGGAGGTGGAGCAGCAGCAGGTTGAAAGGCCGACGCCCGGCGACTGAGGACCGAGGTCCACAAGGGGCCCGAAGGCGCTCCAGCTCGTGCCTCGCGGCACGGCTGTGGATCCAGCAGGTCGTGGGGCAGCAGCGGCAGCGGCAGCAGGCCCCAGGGCAGGCAGGGCCCAGGCTGGGCCCGAGCACAGCTGTCCCAGGGGTGGGCAGAGGACGCACTGCCCCTGATCGGTTCCAGATCCCGACGCCCAGGCGAGACAAACAGGGAGCGTGGGGGGCGGGAATGAGACGGTCTGAGGAAGGATGGTACGGCATTGCCTCCACCTCGTCGTCTCTACCTTCAGTGCCCTCCTTTGGTGCAGGCATCACCGCACGGCCAGCAGGAACTCTCTCCCTCCGTTCGCTCTCCTCGTCGCCCTCCTCGGCCTCCCTGCCTCTCCTCGCTCCCCTGCGCTCCCTCCCGCTCCCTGCTCGTCGCTTTTTCCGGGAGGCTCCAAGGATCCGTGCTCCAGGCCAGGGATAGAAGCATTGCGTACGTATACGCTGTGGGAGTTTTCGCATGCGAGCGAGCCTCGTGAACTGTTTAGCTGGAGGACAACCGGGCGCCGCCATCCTCTCCCCTCCGCCTTCGAGCCTTCCAACACAACAGCAGGGAAAGGGGGGAGAGCAGGAACTCTCCCTCCCTTCTCTCCCAAGTCATCCTCGTCGGCACCCTGCTCCTCCTCACTCCTCGCTCCTCCTCGCTCCTCCGCTTCTCGCTCCTCCTCGCTCCTCGAGGCTCCTCGCTCCTCGCTCCTCCTCGCCCCTCGCCCCTCGCTCCTCGCTCCTCGCTCCTCCTCGCTCCTCGCTCCTCGAGGTTCCTTGCTCCTCGCTCCTCCTCGTTCCTCGAGGTTCCTTGCTCCTCGCTCCTCCTCGCCCCTCGCTCCTCGAGGTTCTTTGCTCCTCGCTACTCCTCGCCCCTCGCCCCCTTCTCCTCGCGGCTCCTTGCTGCCGCTCATCGCCCCCTCCCTTTCTTTCTGCCCCAGCGTGCGCGCCGCCCTCCGCGGCCTCTGTGCGTTCCAGCCAGCTGGATGCTTCACGCTCTCTGCATGCCTCCGCCTCCCGGGGGGCCCCTCCTCCTCCTCTCCTCCTCCTCCTCTCCTCTCCTCCTCTACTCCTCCTCCTCCCCCCTCCTCCTCCTCGTGTCCTCCTCTCCTTCCCCCTCCTACTCCTCCTCCTTCTCCTCTCCCCCTCCTCTCATCTGCTTCCTCCTCCTCTCATTTTTCCCCCTTCCTCCTCCTCCTCCTCCTCCTCCTCCTCCTCCTCCTCGTCCTCCTCCTCTTCTCCTCCTCCTTCTCCTCCTCATGCCTGCCCTCCTCCTCCTCCTCTTCTCCTCCTCCTTCTCCTGCTCCTCCTCCTCCTCCCCGAAGGTCTCCGGAGGCCTTTCGGGGACCCTGGAGACCCCTGGGGGCCCCCACGCGGTGCGGGGACCATGCCGGTGTAGTCAGCCTGAGAGGATTCGGGATGAACGCACGGTTTTGGGGAATTGGGAGCTTGGACTCGGGATGGCCGTTCTCTGGAGGATGTCTTGGGCGCTTGGGAGCCTTCGATGGCGGTGGCGGAGCGTGCGGGGAGGTCCTTCGGCCCCAGAGGTCCCGACTCCGTCCCCGGAGCCCGCTTGCCTCCCCAGATTCATTTTTGATGGCACAGGGGCCCGCAAACGGCCCCCGAGGGCACTTTTGGAAACTCTGTCGGCGCCACCCCAATATGCTAATAATATGCGCGTCGCCCCCACCAGGGGCGACGCGCGAACCGAGAAATCTCATAGTATGCGTCGTGGCGGGCACTTTTTGGCCACACCGCTCGGTAAACGATATACTACAAGATGGGTATACTAGATGTTCGGGTCGGACGCGCGCCTCCAAGGAGGACGCATAGTACTAGCATGTCCTTGTGCGTCCTGGTCTAAGGCCTTCTTGCGGCGGCGACGACGACGAGCAAGCAAGTCCTCCCAGGATGTGGCCGCGGCGCTCGCGGACGCGCCGAGGCTCCGGGCGCTGGTGGCCACCAGCTGCGCGCGCGCGGTGGGCCCCTCCGAGGGCGCCGAGGCCGTCACCGTGGTCGTCGCCTTTCGCAGTCCCCGCCGCCGCGCTGTCTCAGCCGCGCCGCCGCAGCCGCCGCGTCGGTGGCGCCGCCACCGCGTCGCTTTCGTCGTCGTCGTCGTCGCCGCCTCCGCCGCCCGTCGTCGTCGTCGTCGTCGTCGTCGTCGTCGTCGTCGTCGTCGTCGTCGTCGTCGTCGTCGTCGTCGTCGTCGTCCGCCGTCGCCGCCGCCGCGTTGCCGCTGCTAGTCCCTGCGGCCGCGCCCTCGCAGCGGTCGTCGCCGCTCCCGCTGCGTCGGCGCGGCCCGTGAAACGCGTCGTTGTCGAGCCCGCCGTCGCCGCGTCGCTGTCGTCGCCGCCGCCGTGCCGCCGCCGCCAGTCGTCGCTGTTGTCGTCGCCGCCGCGGCTGTGTCGTCGCCGCCGGCGCCGCGTCGCCCCCTCCGCGTCCTCGCCGCCGGTTGTCGCTGTCGTCGTTGCCGCCGCGGCGGTGTCGTCGCCGCCGCGTCGCCGTTGTCGTCGCCGCCGCCGTAGCCGTCTTCGTCGTCGTTCCCGGGCCTCCGGCGGATCGGCTTGCAGTTTGGGCTCTCGGGGGCCTGCTGCGGGCGCGTTGGGGCCGTGAGCAGAGGTCGGGGAAGGAGGTCCACAGCACCAGGGGTCCACGCCACGAGCAGATATCGCGACGTCTGTGGCCTGGGGGTCGTCGAGTGTGTTGTCGAAGGTGTCGTCGCCGTCGTCCCCAGACTTTGTCGCGGATTGATGTCTCCAATCCTGTTTTTTTTTTTGTCAACTTCGGCCTCCAGGAGCCGCGAGCCTCCCGCACTCTTCTGGCTGCATCGCACATCCGGCCGATCATGTCGCGCGTTGCCTGTCGCCTGGATTCAAGAGTCCGTGGGAGATCTTCATCGCATGGCTTTTGACAAAGAGTGCGAGTCTCAAACATATCCCTGTCCTTGTGATCGGTATCACCTTTTCTCGACGCCGATCTCAAAGGGTTACCTCAGTTTCTGAGGGGGCCTCCCAAAGATCGCCATTGCATTCGAGCTCGTCAACCTTAGGACATCCAGCAATAGTCAAACCATAGTCAGGGGACGATTTGTTCAATGTATGTTTGAGCATTGCTTGTGTATTTGTCGAGCATGTTTTTATGTTTCGTCCAAAATCCCCCTGCAGGAGGACACGCCCGACCTAACCTCAGGAATGAGCATCAGAGCGAGGTTGCTTGCACGATGGCGAGGGGTCAGAGCGGTTTTCGGTGCGCGCCGGCCCACTGCCCCTGCCAAAAGCAGCATGCGAACTGACTGCGGGCGCACGCAGCAAACAACGTTCGGACCAACCTGCCAAGTGATCGTTTTTTATTCATTGCTTTGCCGATCGACGCGGGCCCCCCCCCCCATGGAGTAGATCTTGGCTGTTTTTGGGCGCCACTTTCGAGCAGGTGGAGTCCCCCCTCACAGGACGCACAATCGCAAACAGTCGCCCTAAGCAGAGGTCCGGAGTCCATATCCAGACCCGCCCCTCCCCCCCCTCTTCGTTCAGTGTCGAAGCGCCGGATAAGAAAACGCTCACTAACGCTACGCAGGGGTGGGGGGTCGACAGTATTGCTCAGGGAGTGCTGTCCCGTGCAGGGCGAGCTCCTTGGGGAAAGCGCACTGCGGGAATCGTCACCCATCTGTAGTGGAAGCCCGTGCTAAGAGACCCCCCTTTTTTGCCTCCAGGTTGCCCTGGGTTTCTAGGGTTTCGGTGGTTTTGCTGTGGGAAGCTTGACGTCCCCACACCAAACATCAATGGACGTCCTGGGGTCTCAGGGTTGGGTTTCTTGTGTGTGCGTGTTTATGTGTATGTGTGTGTGTATGTGTGTGTGTTTGTGTGTGTGTGTGTGTGTGTGTGTGTGTGGGGTGAATGTGTGTGTGTGTGTGCGTGTGTGTGTGTGTGTGTTTGTGTGTGTGTGTGCTTTTTTTGTTGTGTGTGTGGAGGGTTTTGTGGTCGAGCTCCCACGTATTTGCGACTTCGGAAGCCGGTGAGGGTCTCCGTGCGTTTGCCGCGTGTCTTTGGCACGCGTTGGCCGCCCCCGGGGCTCGAGCAGAAGCTCGTGGGAGGCGGCCAGCCGACCTCGTCCCTGGGAGCGTAAGGCTCAGGAGTGAAAAACACACAGGCACGGACACAATTAATCGTCGACTCCCCAGGAAATATGGGAACATACGGGAAGTGTGTGGGGGGGGGGGAGACAAAAAACCCAGAACATATGGGAAACATATGGGGGACCCTGTTGTTCGTGTCTATTTCGTTGTGTGTCCCAGGGCCCCTTCAAAGACGGTGCTTCCCAGTCTCAATCGGGACTGCCTCTCCGTGTTCGCGCCTGCAGTCTGGTGTTGCAGAGGAGCGCGTGCTGCCAGGCAGTCTCAAGCAGCTCCATGCCGATGCATCGTCGTCCCCACGTGGCCACCTGGACACCGCTCATACGTTTCGTCTGATGGGCCAATTCTCCACCGCCACTACCATAGGTAGGACAGAGGAGAAGGGAGGATGGGGAGGTCCTCCTCCTCCTCCTTTTCCCCCTCCTCCTTCTCCTCGTCCTCCTCCTCCTCCTCCTCCTCCTCCTCCTCCTCCTCCCTCTTCTTCATCTGGTAGTGGTGGTGGAACATCGGCCCATCATCGTCATGGCGGCATCATCGATGAAGTTGAGCATGTCTGGCCCCCGCCCCCCCGATGTTACAGACTCCAAACGCATGCCCCCCACCACCCTGCTTATATGTGTGCCAGCGTGCGTTCGAAGAGGAGCAAGGATTAGGTCGTGGTGTGTCTCGATTGCCTCGAGGTTGTAGTAAGTCCAACAGGTCTTAGTTGTTGCGACGCGATAGAAGGGGAACACTTGCCAGGAGGTATCTGCGGATGACGAGGCTGTGGTGGAAGGGGAGGTGGAGGCCGACGATTAAGAGGGGGTGGGGCATGGGGGTGGCAGGGCTCATTCCGATTCCTCGGATTCGATTAGATTCGATGTCGATGGATTCCGATGCCCATTCGATTTGACTTCGGATTGCGATTTGGGATCCGACTTCTCAAGGGAGAGCTGCTAGCCTGCCGTGTCTGGCGTCTCGGCTTTTCCCGACTCGCCTGCCGGTTTCCGCCAATCCGATTCGTTCCGACACGCCGATCCGACACGCCGATTCGATCCTGTGCTCTCCTGGGGGAGGAGGCGGAGCAGGCGAAGGCGGGGGCGGGTCGACGCTTTGCCCACGAAGAGGGCATGCGTTGGCCGCACCACCGGGACTCGGGGTCGGTGCCGAGGGCGGTCGCCACCCGCGGGCCGGGGCTCTTCGGGATCGGAGCGCTCGGGGAGGTGCCTGGAAGTTTTTGGGGTCGTGCCCTGGGGCCCCCCGCGTGCTTCCGAGGAGGCTCCGCTGCCTCGGGGCAGTGGCCACGCCCCCGAGCATCAAGGAGGGGAAAACCGACCGGACCCGACGAGGTGGCGCTGACCGAGCGGCTCTGGGCGTGGACTATCACGGCTCCGCCCCGTTCGTTTTTTCTTCTCTGGGCGCACTTCCTGGACGGCTCCGCGTGTCGGGGTGAGTCTTGTGACCCCCCTCTGGCATCGCCTGGACGGCTGCCGCCTCGCCCTCGAGAGGTCGGGCCTTGGCCGTGTGGGCCCAGGCCGCGGTCCGAGCCCCGGGTTTCGTCGGATCTGCAGCGGGGGCGGCCGCGGCGAGATGGTGCCGAGAGCTCGTGCACCTGCCCGCTGCTGGGTGTTGGCGGCCGGGTTCTTCATGTGCCACCTGCTCTTCGAGACGCTCAACGAGGCCTTGGTGTCCCTCCCCGACGTGCCTCATGCAATCATACTGTGGAGTGTTGCTGCGCAGTTCATCTGCTGTGCGTCCCTCCCGCGCCTGCTTGCGCCGCAGAGGAGTGCATGTGAGGTAGATGCCTCCAGTGCCCTATCACCATTGCGTGCGTGGGCGTGGTATGTCGCAATCGCTGCGATGGTATTCGTTGCGAACTGCATGTCGCAGCATGCTACGCTCTACGTTGACTTCACATTAAAGATCGTTGCGAAATCGAGCAAGATTTTGCCGACGATGCTCATCGCAAGCGTCTGTGGGAATTCTGCCAGATACGGCATCTTCGATTACGCAGCAGGAGCATTGCTCTGTGTGGGCACGGCTCTTTTCTCTTATGGTTCTGGGAAGTCCCCAGCCTCTTCGAACTCAGCAAGCGGAGCTTGGTTTTTCTACGGCGTTGCCGCACTCGGTATGTCTTGTCTCTTCGACGGCCTCGTGCCAAACGCCCAGCAGCGTGTGATGCGATCCGGGGTAGATGCTGCCACACTCATGGCGCGAACTAATCTTGTCGGCGCACTGGGCAGTGTCGTCTCCGTCGGACTTTCCGGCAATGTTTCCAGCGTTCTCGCATTTGCTCGCGAAGTACCGCACGCCATCATACTTGTATTGGGCATTGGTTTGTCCCTTGCTGGCAGTGTGACGTGCTACACCGAACTGATTGGGACCGCTGGATCAGTGTTTGCAGTTGGAGTCGGGACGTTGCGAAAAACAGCGTCGATTTTACTCTCGCATGTGCTGTTTCCAGGCAAGCTGTTTGATGGCCGGAAGGCCTCGGGACTCGTACTTGTCGCTGTGGGCTTGCTGCTCGCCGAACGTCAAGCAATGAGCAGGAGGGCTTCTGAAGAATGTGAAAGCAAGGCGCTTTGATGCGAACGCCAGGTATGTTTGCAACATCGTTTCTGTGGTCGCGCTCCCCTTCCCACAGAAAGGTATGTTTGCAAAGACCTGGCAACGCAAAAGGCTCGATATACGTTCGCGCTTCGCGGCGGCCTTTCCGGACACGGGGCAGTTTGCGTGCAGCCTCCGCGCTGCTAAAGGTGCACGATGGTGATTCAGGCCAGAGGCTTGGAGTCAGGATCTCGATTGCACTGGCTGGCTCCTGACTGGCACGCGGCATGCGATGCGTGTGCCGATGTCTCCCAGAAGCGCACAGCGTGGCTTGGTATAGTCTGCCCGACCCCCCTCTTCGTCGGGCCACGGTACCCCAGCTTCACCATCCCACCACCCCAGCTGGGGATGCGCCCCTCGAAACCCGAAGGGACCCGGAAGGGGGGGAGGAGGAGGAGGAGGAGGAGGAGGAGGCGGAGGCGGAGAAGGAGGCCGAGGCGGAGGCGGAGGAGTAGGAGGAGGATCCTCCTCCTCCTCCTCCTCCTCCTCCTCCACTCCTCCTCTTTCTTCTTCTCCTCCTCCTCCTCCCCCTCGTCCTCCTCCCCCTCCTCCTATATATGGTCGCTTTCGACAAGCTGAAGTGACGTGTCTTTGCCCCGAGGGCTCGCCGCATCGACGCCTGCCGTCGACGTGTCTGCTCAAGTCTTAGCGGGGCTCAGCCTGCCCCCAGCCCATGGTCGCGCGCGGCCTTGGCTTTTCAGTCTTTTGCCACTTGAGTGCCATAGGCGTGGCGCGCTGGTGGTGGCAGGCTGCGCCGAGGCTGCCACCCTCCGCTCCCTCGGCGGCTGCAGGCGTGGTCCAGCCCGAGTTCTCGGCGCTGCAGCGGGAGGGGCCGCCCGAGGTGCTGGTACCGCTGTCGGACTGCATCGCGGCAGCTGCGGTTGCCAGCCCGACGCCAGGGTGCCCTTCACCGTGTACCCCTCGCCCGGCCTGCCCTGAGGCAGGCGAGTCGTCGTCACCTTCTTGGACGCTGCAGGTTGGGACCGGGCTCCTGGGGCTGCTTTTCGTGGAGAGTGCTAAGCTTGTGCTCACACTGGTCCGTCGGCTCGGGAGTGTGCTGTACCAGGTTGTCGGAGGCGAAGGGCCGCGCCCACGCGTCGCCCTCGGCGACCGCGCGCGCGCCTGGCCGGGGCCCGAGCGTGAGTCAGCCGAGGTGGTTGACTTCCACGCCCTCGCGATCGAGCAGGCGCGAGCCAGCCAGCTCAGGCGCTCCCAGGCTCAGTGATGGCTGGATCCGTTTACCTGGTCAGATGCCGCGCTCCCGGTCCCCTTCTTCCATGAGAGAGTGACGTTGGGCGAGAGGGGTGCACTGTCCTACATCTTGACTCCTGAGGACGACAGCTACGATAGGGGACACCGCGCCGACGCCGGACATCGCAGAGGTCGTCGGGCTCGTCGGCCAGGGCGGTGCTCCCGCTGGCATTGGCGGTACTCCCGTGCATCGGTTTCGGCGCGCGCCGGCCAACCACTGCTGAGGCTTGGGCTGCTATCAGGCGCGGAGTCGCTGCGGGTTTTGGCGCGGCCAGCTGGCGATACCCTGAACCTCGAGCTCGCCGCGGGGAACGTGCTCGGGGTGGCCGCGGGCGTCCACGCCCTTGTCGACCCGAGCGCACCTGCCGCAGCCCCCGCTGCCGTGGCTGCTGACGGCGCCCCAGGGCTGGGCGGGGGAGTCGGCGCCTTGGTCGCTGCCCTTGGTGGCGATGTACCCCCGCTTGCCGCCCCTGGCGCTGGAGCGCCTCCCGCGGCCGCGCCAGCGGTCCCTGGGGCCTTGGCGGCCCCTCCGCCGGCCGCTGCGGCCGCTGCTGCTCCAGCCGCTGCCCCGGTGGCGCCCGTCGTGGCGCAGTCCGTCCTGGCGCCTTTGCCCGGGGCCCCTGCCGCTGGCGCTGGCGTGGCCCCTCCCAACCCGCGGGTCCTTGCGGCCTCCTTCGACATGCTGGGTCAGTGGCACATCGAGTTCAGGGGTGGTGTGCTCAGGTTGGTCGAGCATCCCTGGTCTGTTCAGAGGCACTCTGGGCCTAGGACGTGCCTCTGTGTCTGGAGATTCATCTGCCAGAATCGGGGCCCGCCTCTCGGGCGGTATCTGATGTTCAAGACGACGTGCCGCCTCACCGACTCGGACGTCGGGATCGTGGAGCAGAACCTCTGTGTTTGCCTGCTGCTGCAGTCCGTCGCGGCCGCACATCCGGCCCGTGAGGCCGCACTTGCCAAGGCGCGAGGAACGAGCCCTCCCGATGCCCTCCGCCATGAAGCTTGGCAAGAAGGGACAGCGAGGGCAGGGTGGCGATGCGCGATCGCCCCGCGGCGGGGATCTTGGGCGCCCCCGCCGCGCCACCAGCCCACGGTGCTCTCCGCTCCTCTCAGGTCATGGAGGAGGCCCGCCAGCGTGACCTCTCCCCGCTGCCCGCCTTGGAGCTTGAGACCGACATTTTTGACATGGTCCCTGTCAGCCGCTGCGTTGCCCGCCGCTGCCTTCGCGCTGCCCATGTTGATCGTTGGGCTGCCGAGGGCGCGGACGCGTTGAATGACTTGTGCGGCAGTTTTGTTTCCAGCTCCGGCGTCGGCCTCAATGCAGGTCAGCGACTGGCCCTGGATCACGTTCGCCGCTGCTATCGACGTGTCGGGCAACCTCCTGCAGACCTCCTTTCAGGACGGGGAGCCCTCAGTGCGCTCCTGTCAGGCGCGCCCGGCTCCACCAGTGGTGGCGGGCCCGTCGCTCCCTGCGACGGCGAGAAGATCGCCTGGCCTTCCACTTCCAGCAAGCCCATCCCGTTGACCGACTTGCTTGGTGAAGTGGACGCCTCGTGGCTTAGGGAGGGATTGGAAGGAGCGCGTGCTACGACCGTCTCAGGCTGCTCGGAGCCCCCGCGCGGA
Organism: Prorocentrum cordatum; assembly: GCA_963575745.1. Taxonomy (NCBI): domain Eukaryota; class Dinophyceae; order Prorocentrales; family Prorocentraceae; genus Prorocentrum; species Prorocentrum cordatum. Next base: position 347,368 of record CAUYUJ010013658.1, on the reverse strand, counting down.
GGCTTGCCCTCGGGGCGCATGCGTCGACCCGGTGCTGCAGCACAACGTTCGTGAATATGCTACATTTCTGAGAGAGGCTTGGCGCCGTGGGATGCTGACTTGGAAGCGTGGGCACGGCGGCGACCTCGGACTGTTTTTCGTCAAGCGCAAAGATGAACGCCTTCGGATCATCTTCGACACGCGGGTCATCAACTGTGATTTCGTGTCTGCCCCTTCGACGCGCTTGCGTACTCCTTCGGCTTCCTGGCGCGCTGGAGGCGGATGAGAAGGTCTTCGTCGCCTCGGAGGGCTTGGAGGCGGCTTTCTCTCACATGCTGGTTCCGCCTGACATGGTCGGGCGCTTCTCCTTGCCGAGCCTGGGCGCGGGGATGCCGCTGAACGGCGGGGTCTCCGACTTGCCGGCTGGTGCGGGGCAGCCGATCACGCCGCGTCTGCGCGTGCTGCCCATGGGCTTCTCGTGGGCCCTCCACCTGTGCCAGGGCGCCCATAGGCGCGGCATCAGCCTCGGCGGCTTCCCGGCGAGCAGCCTCATCGAGGACGGTCAGCCCGGGCGGCAGGCGCGGCATGGAGAGCCCCCCGTGGCCGCCGGCTACGTGGGCAACTCCTTCGTGATGGGTGCGGAGGCCAGCAGCACGGGCCGCCACTGCGACAGCGTGCGCTGCCAGCTCGAGAAGCTGGGACTCGTCGTCCACGACCGGGAGCCGGCCAGCCACGACGCGGAGTTCCTTGGGCTCAGCCTCTCGGAGGGTCGTTTCCTGGCAGTCCGGCCCAAGTGCTTGTGGCGTCTGCGGCTGTCGATCGAGAAGCTCCTCCGCGTTGGCAAGTGCAGCGGGCTGCTCATGAAGGTGTTGCTTGGCCATGTCACGTGGTCGGCGCTGCTCGAGCGTGAAGCACTGCGCCTGCTGCGGGCGTCGTACGCGTTCGCCGCCAAGGCCGGCAGCCAGGCTCTAGCGCTGTGGCGCTCGGTGCGTGAGGAGCTGTGGCGCGTGAGATGCCTGCTTCATCTTCTACAGGCCGACGTGCTCGCTCGCTGGCATGGGCTGGTGGTCGCGTCCGATGCATCCGAGTTCGGGCTCGGGCTTGTGCGGCGGCGGCTCCCGACCGACCGTGTCGCGGAGCTTGGGCGTCAGTCCGAGCGTTGGCGCTGTCGAGTCGAGGGTGGTTCACGAGCCCGTGAAAGAGCGCTGCGTCACCTCTGCCCCTCGTCACCTCCTCTGCCCAGCTTTTCATCTTCCACATCTCTTGGAGGCCCCTTCCTGAACGTTTCGGTGGCCGTCTTCGACGAGATCCCTGGAGATGTTCTGGAGGCTTCGTCTTGGGCTGGCGTGGCCGCGGTGCAGATCTCGGAGGGCCCCGACATCTTGGAGCTCGAGGGGGAGGCACTGGTGTTAGCAGTTCGCCATTTTCTTCGGAGTTCGCAGGCTTACGGTAAACGTATTGTCGCTCTGGTCGATAACCTGCCCCTGGCCCTCGCGGCCACCAGGGGGGGAGCGCGGTCTCGTCATCTTAGAGGGCCTCTTCACAAGCTGGCAGCTCTCAGCCTGGCCGCGGGATCTCGGGTCTACGTTCGGTGGGTCGCCTCAGAGCTCGACCCCTCGGACCCGTTCTCACGTGGGCACAGAGGGTGGTTCTCGGGCGCGCGCCCTCTGCGCGCCTGGGCTGAGCCTTCTCCAGCTGCCGAGACAGGCGGCCCCGACAGTCCGACAGCTGATGGCGCGGCGAGCTCCCGGGGCCTTGGGCCGCAGTCGGCAGTCGCAGACTCGCGCCACACTGGCGCGGTGCCTGCTGCAGGGCAGGAAGCCCGTCACCGGGCTCACCTCGCTGGAGCAGCTGGCGATCAAGGAGTCGACCGAGGAGCTCTACCGCTCGGCGTGCCGCAAGTTCACGGATCACCGCATCCTCCACCAGATCTCCTGGGCCACCCGCCGCGAGCTCGACTTGGCCGTGCTGCTCTTCCTCAACAGCCAGTTCCACTCTGGCGTGGCGGCGGCCGAGGGGAGCCAGCTGCTTGCGGCGCTGACGCACTTCTTGCCGGAGGTGCGGCGTGCTGGCAAGTCGGGGCTTTTGCAGAGCTGGCGCGCGGCGGTGGCTTGGAAGCGTCGGGTGCCCAGCTTCACACGCTGCCCGCTGCCGCGATCGGCTACTTTCGCGATCGCGGGTGTCATGCTGGCCCTCGGCCAGTCGCGGATGGCGCTGTGGATCATGGTGTCCTTAGTGTGCTACCTCCGCCCGTGCGAGTGCGTCGAGCCGAAGGCCCAGCATCTGGTGGCTCCTTCCGCCATTGCGGGGCCCGCCTACCAGGCGTGGGGGCTCCTGCTCCACGACGTGGCGGAGGCCCAGCCGGGCAAGACGGGCCTCTTCGAGGAGTCGGTGCTCGTGGACCTGGGCGCGTGGCTCAACCCGCTGCTCGAGGCGCTCTCGAAGGCGACGCCGCCCGGGCAGCTACTGTGGGCTTTCAGCCCTGCGGATCTCCGCAAGGTGTTCGTCCAGGCCGTGTCGCTGCTGGGCTTGGGCAGCCTCAGGCCTCACCTCTACTCCCTCAGGCGCGGCGGGGCGTCGGACGACCTCCTGTCCAATCGGAGGACAATGGAGCAGGTCCGTCGTCGAGAACGCTGGAAGGCAGCCTCGTCGATGGCCAGGTACGCCAAGGAGTCCAAGCTGCTGCGCGAGATCGGCCTCGTCCCGGACAGCACCTACTTGTTCGGGGCCCTCGTGGAACTGAGCTTCCAGGAGCTCGCGGGCAACGGCTTCGTCCGCGCGGGGATCGTCGACCAGGTGCCCGACCCGCTAAAGCTGCACATCGCGCGCTTGGCCACGGCGGCTGCTGCTGGTCCGCCGAGTTTCGCCTTCCTGAGCTCCGCCCGAGCGGTGCGGAAGCGGCCAGCCAGCGCAGGCAGCGCAAGGCCGGCTGCTCGCCGCCGCTGAGCCGCACTACCGCTGGCATCTTGCGCCAGCTGCGGCATGAGCTCCAGGTTGCCGTGCAGGGGGCCACGCGGCGGCGCCGCTGCGTCTTTTTGGAGCTGTTCGCAGGCTCGGCAGGGATTTCAAAGAAGTTTCGAGCTGCTGGCTACGGCGTCGTTACCATTGACATTCAGTATTGTGTTCATGGGGATTTACTGGTGCGGTGTGTCGAGCGTCTCATCAAGGGGTGGATTAGCTCCGGCTTCGTGCTCGGCGTTTTCCTCGGCAACCGCTGCGGAGCGTAGAGGCCACCATGGGCCTGGACGTGCTCACTGACTCACAGCGTGCTCGTCTGACTCTGGGTAACGCCACGTTATTCGACACCTGCAGGCTCATCGACGTGTGCAGACGCTTTCGCGTGCCAGCCCTCTTGGAAAACCCAGACAGATCGTTGATGTGGATGGCTCCTCGTCTGAGCCGCCTGACGCATGGCTCTGACTTCTCCAGCGCTCGTTTTCATCAGTGCCACTTCGGGACGCCGTGGAAAAAGTGCACTCGTATCGTTTCCTGGAATGGAGGTTGTCTCTCGAGGCTGCAGCGCTGGTGTCTCGCCAACGGCAAAATTTGTAGCAGATCTTGCCTGCGGCATCAGGAGCTCGCTGGCAGGGCTCCAGGAGGAAAGCACTGGACCGCCATTGCCGCCTCCGATCCACCAGCGCTCTCAAAAGCTGTGTCTCGTCGATGATAGAAGCTGCTGAATCTCTTAGGGTTCCGACGCTCTGGAACAGGTTTAAGGTTTGAGTTTTTGTTTCGGCCATCCTGGCCATTCGTCTTCCTGTTCGGGTCTGGGAGTCTCTCCGAGTTGCGCCTGAGCGCTAATCATTTGCCGCTGTGAATAATGTGCCCTGCTCCAGACACGATAGAAACAGTGTCTGGCGATCCCAGGGGGGCTGAGGGCTAAGTCCCTGCTCGCTTTTGACAAGCTGAAGTGACGTGTCTTTGCCCCGAGGGCTCGCCGCATCGACGCCTGCCGTCGACGTGTCTGCTCAAGTCCTCCCTCCCTCCTCTCCCTTTTTCGCCTCGCGTCCCCTTTTCGCTCCTGCTCGTCCTGTCCCCATCGTCGGCTGGTCGCTCTCAGAAGGTCTAAGTTCCCGTGCGCGTTTTTGCTGATGGGAGTCTCTCCGGGTTGCGCCTGAGCGCTAATCATTTGCCGCTGTGAATGACGTGCCTTGCTCCAGACACGATAAAAAAAACAGTGTCTGGCGATCCCAGGGGGGCTGAGGGCTAAGTCTTTTTTTTTTTCTCTCTCTCTCTTTTTTTTTGTTCTCTCTCTCTCTCTCTCTCTCTCTCTCTCTCTCTCTCTCTATATATATATATATGGTCAGCCCCCCCCCAGCGCCCCCCTGGTCCCATTGCTGTGTTTTCTGTCTCTCTCCCTCTCTCTCTCTCTCACTCTGACTCCTCTTTCTTTGTCCCTCCTCCTCCTCCTCCTTGTTCTCCTTCCCCTCCTATTCCTTCGCCAGGAAGGCTTGCGGAACGGGGCGTGGCCACCAAACCATGCTAGTCACATGTTTTTTTTTTTGGGGGGGGGTCAGGGAAGCCACGAAACCATGCTATTCACATGTTTTTTTGTTCTTTTGGTTTCAGAAGCTCCACAACCCCCCCGCGCCCCCCTCTGGCCAAGCTTGTGGAGCTTCTGAAAACCAGAGAAACTTAAACAAAAACTGTGAATAGCAAGGTTTCGTGGCTTCCCTGACCAAAAAAATAAAAAAAAAACATGTGAATATCATGGTTTGGCTGCGCATGCTCCTCCTTATCCCCCTCCTCCCGCCCCCTCCCCCCTTGTTTCCTCTTCCTTATCCTCATCCTCCCCCCATCCTCCGCTCTCTCCTGCTCCTCCTCCTCAAACTCATTCCTCCCTCCTCCTTCTCCCCCCTCTCCTCCTCCCCCATCCTCCTCCTGCTCCTGCTCCTCCTCCTTCTCCATCTCCTCCTCCTCCTCCTCCTCCTCCTCCTCCTCGTCCCACTCCACCTCCTTATACATCTGCTCTCAAGCATCTGGGCCCGAGAGGTTTGCAGGGGGGCAGGTCCAACGGGCCCACTGTTGCGCGCGCGCCGCGCGTCCGCCCTGCTTGCCCTGCGGCAGGTGGCGAGGCGCGCTCGCGGCTTGAGGGGCGCACCTTCAAGGTGTGGCAGAAGTCGCAGCAGAACGACGACGGCTACGAGACATACATGGGAGGAACGCGCCCGCCCTGGAACGAAGGAGGTCGAGCGGCTAGCAGAGCTCGATCGCACTCACGTTCGAAGAAAGAGTACCAGGGCGGGAAGAGGAGGCCTTTTGTGGTGTGCAGCACTTGCTCTCCTGTCGGCAGCAGTTGGATCTATTTTGACCGTGTCGCTGACAAGGCCAAGTGCGCAAAGTGTGGAACCACGTGGTCAAGCATATCGACGGAGACAGCCCCGCCAGATCCACAGACCCAGGCCCTGGTCGCCCTCCTCGCAGATCAGTGCAAAGCGGCCAAGGACGGCAACGCCAAGGAGCAGATGGATTTGTTGGAGCGAGCGTGCCCTCAGTTACGAGTTCCCGAGCCAGCACCGCCACCAGCGCCCAAGCCTTTCGAGGAGTTGGAAACGGCAGCCCAGGCGCTCCGTATGGTCACGACGGCGGGAGAGAGGCTACGCAGGCGACTCCAACGCAATGCAGAAGAACAAAAAGACATCCTGGAAAAGCTGGCTGACAACAAAATCGCCGAGAAAGAAGCTCAGCAACAAGTGGATTTGTGTCGTGAGAAGGCGAACAGAGGACAACCACCTTCAGCAGCGACAGTCCATGACGATGCAGCTGCCCCAGAGCTCAGCAGTGAAGAGCTGGCATTCCTGGGTGAAGCAGAAAAGAAAGAGTACGAGGCAGCCAAGGAAGCGGCCGCGGCAGCGCAGAAGACCTTGGAAGCGGCGAAGGGGGCCACCCAGGCCCGCAAGGAGGCCGCCGAGAACCTCCGCAAGTTCGCAGACAAGGCTCAAGAGTGCAAGAGGCGCCGTGGCAACGGAGGACAACCATCAGTTGGGGGCACCCAGGCCAAAGATGAAGTCCAAGAGGAGCCAGCCGCAGAACAGACCAAGCCGTGCGACTTCACGAACCCTGACGAGGTGGACAGGTACCTGGAGACCACAGTACGCATTCGCGAGAGGAGCAAGACGGTTGCGGCGGCAAAGACGCAGTCCAAGACGTGTTCCTAGCACTCGGCGCAAGGTCACGTTCCAGGACCCCATCAGCGGTGAGCAGGACCCGTGTTTCACATGTATTCGTGGCGAATATCTCACAGTACAATGCGTCAGTTCGTGATTTCATATTGGGTTCGAAATGCGACATGGTGGGCTCAGTGGAACACCACCTTCAGAGGACGAGCGCAGCCAGCGAGGCCCAGCGGCTTCAACCAGACGGCTGGCATTCACAGTACACTTGGACAGCAGCCAGAAAGACGGGGCGATCAGTAAACGGTACCCATGGGGGAGTATGTTGGCTACGTCGCTCGCACCTCCAGACTGCAGTGCACCTGCCCACCGTCAAGGGGAGCAGCGCCTTCGAGAAGGAGTTGAATGACATTGCGGTGGTGCACTGGGATTTGAAGGGAGGAATACGTATCACACTCTTCGTGGTATACCTCGACAGCGGACCGGGCCTGACAGGGCCCAATGCAGCGAAGATGAAGCAGCTGACACAGTTGACGGCTAGTATCTCTACACCGTGGATGGCAGTGGGTGACTGGAAGGTTACCCCAGACGAGTTCATGCAGTCCACGTGGGCGAAGAAGCTCAAAGTTACCCCAGTTTGCCCGAACATCGATGCGACGTGTACGAGTGGCAGAGGCCGCATGTTAGATTATGTCATTTGCCCACCAATATGCAGGCCTTTCTTGGGTGGTGTCATGGCGGTAACGAAGGTCCCGTGGAGACCTCATGTTGGATTGCGCATCCGCATCGCCAGGAAGCCAGCCAAGTTGCAGATCTTGTCTCCTGTTAGGGCAGAGCAGCACAAAGTACCATACATCACGGTGCACGTCGAGAAAGGCAGCAAAAGGAAGCAGCGAGACCGAGAGCAGCATGCAAAGCTTACGGAGCACCAACCAGAGTTGGATGACATAATCTACGACACAGACCTGACGGAAGAACAACAAGCTCTCCAACAAGAACGAGCAGACATCGACAAGCTCCTTGAACCGACGTACTCCAGAGAGGTATTGGCTACGGTCTCGGACGATGTATGGCAAGATATTCGAAGGCAGACAGAACATTGTGAATCATTCAGCCCAGACAAAACCACGGTGGACAGTTTGGCTTTTCAGTTAACAGAAGCGAGCAGCGTGCAGTTGGGCGAGCAGTACACTCGATGGGCACAAGCAGCAGACCATGCCCTGGCCATTTTGTGCAACAGAGAAGACCAAGTTAAAACGGTTCGAGGACGGCCAGTGAAGTACCGCTTGGTCCCAGTAGCCCCTCGGCGTGAACACCGCGCGCAGGAACCAGAACAAGCCAGACATGACCGCTGGGTGGAAATGGGACCTCTTACGGCAATTGGCAGTTTCAAAGAGCTCTACTCGGCAGCAGCAACTTCGAGGAATGTTACGATCTCAATTGACGCACATCGAATCATTGGAGTACCCACCACTGCCACCGTCCAGCCTCAACTGTGTACGCCAAGATGAGAAAGAAGACTCTTGGGCCTTGGATATTATTCGCAGGACAGAGCTGGACACAGGCCATCAGTTGTGGAGTGAAGCAATACTTCAAGCGGCGCAGCGGGCTGAGCGACACGGCAAGCGAGCCTGGCAGAAAGCGAAGCAGAGCATCCACCGTTGGGCAAGGAAGGCCATGGACGGCAACATGAAGGAGGCTCATGGATATCTCAAGCGGCCCGAATCCCTCTCGCTCCCTGAGCTGTGCATCGACCCCGACAGCAGTGGAGTTATCGCCAACTTGCAAAGTGCGGTGGAGACGAGAGCCAGACAATGGAAAGCAAGATGGACCAAGCACGACGGGTACAACGAGACCAAGGCACAGATGCAGAAGCTGCGCTCACGGGCTGAAGCAGACCGTCCTGAGCGTGAACCCATCACCTTGGACCAATTGGAAGCAGCTCTCAGGACGACGCCCAATTCCTCAGGCCAAGGTTCGGACATGTGGAAAGCGCAGCATCTGAAGGCGTTGGCACCCCAGGCCAAAGAGGAATTGGCCGTCTTGCTGACCAGATGTGAGCAAAGCCTTTCATGGCCGCACCAATGGTTACACATTTGGTATGAACTTCTACGCAAAGGATCCAACTTGAAAGCTGGAGACGAGAGGCCGATCGGCTTGATACCTTTACCAATGCGACTTTGGGGGCGAATCCGACAACCAACTATGGCAGAGTGGGGCAGCAAGAAGGCAGCCTTTTGGGATGCAGCGGTGGCCCAGTCGTCAGCCCTCCAGGCAGCTCTCTTCAGCATGGCCATGGACGAAAGCAGTGCCTGGGATGGAACGCAAGCGTGGGGCTCAATCTATTTGGACATCAAAAAGTTCTACGATTCGATCAGCATCCCGATCTTGATTGATCTCGCTTTGACGCTTGATTTTCCCCCCGTGGAGCTCTACCTCAATTGTCTGGTATACCTCGCTCCGCGAGCGATCAGAGCAGGAGGTGCATTCGCTCCACCGATAATCCCTGGCAACAGCATCGCATCAGGGTGCAACAATGCAAATAATGGTGCAAGGACTTTCTTATACGAAGTTTTGGGACGAGCTCACCATCAGGTACCCCGAGCGCTTCCCAGACAGTATGTGGACGATGCCACGGCGAGGTCAGGCGGCTCGTACAAGCAGGTCAAGCACGAGCTGACCACTGTTGCGGTCGAGTTGGTCAAAGGATGCATTGAGAGCAAGTTGGAGATGTCGGACAAGTCGGCAGTGATGGCATCCCACCCAAGTATTGAAAAACAGTCTCGCAAGCGGTTCGGCAACTAGGGGCAACAGTCAAAGGAGCCTCGTACGTACGCGACCTCGGCATCGACATGGCGAGAGGACGCAAGAGGCGCACCACGACGGCAACGGAGAGACGCAAAGCGGCCAGAGCACGAATACGCCGAGCCAGGGTTTTCAAAGGGGCGGGCAAGCGTAGACGGAAGCTGGCCACGCTCAACTTAGTCAATGTCCGTGCTAAGTCAGCATATGACGTCCCTGCAATAGGCCAGTCTCCAACAGCGGTGCGACGTGCAAGAGCTGAAGCAGCAGACATGCTCGGGTACACGACAGGCGGCAGGAGTACATCCGTGGTGATGCTGTTGCATTACTTCGGGAGGGACCCCAAAGCTGTTGGGCTCCGCCGCCAAGTTGCAGAATGGATTAAGCGTTGGAAGCGGTGGCCAGATTACCATGACAAACTACGAGGAGGTTGGCATGCAGCCGTACAGCGACTCCAGCGGGCACGACCTAGAGGACGTTGGAACGTGGTGACAGGGCCGATGGCGGCCCTTATCCAAGGACTTTCTGAACTAGGATGGCAGCTACCTGAGCCAGACACGTGGACGGATGCGCAGGAAAATGAATGGACGATGGCCCAGCAACCGCACCAGCACAATATGTATGCAAGCCGTGAGCTGCCACCTTCAGACGGTAGCCAGGACGGTCAAGGTAGCAGAGTCCACCGACTTCCAGAGGGCCAACCACAGCAGGCTGCGACCAACATGGACGGCGACCACGACCCCTTCCAAGACGTGGAGGACAACACAGATGGACAGCAGTTTCTGGCTGGAATGGGTTCTTACACAAATAAGCAAAGAGGAGCTGGAACCAAAGTTGAAAACTATGTGCCAAGTCAGGTCCCAGCTCCAAAGGAAGACAATGACCGTCGGAAAGTGCCGCCATCTCAGCAGTCAGACTGCATACTCGGAGATGAAGACACCACCCAACTCATGGCGATCATCACGGCGGACGGCATCAAGGAGCTGTGGCAGCAGGCGGCCAGAGATCGCCACGGAGGAGGCTGGAGTTCTACGCCAGACCTCACGACAGCAAGCAGAACCCTACAGAGAATGAGACGTACAGAGTCACATCGTGAATCTGGTGCGCTAGAAGCATTTATTTGCAATACCATTTGGACCGAAGATCGTTGCCGTGCTGAAGGCTATGAGTGTGATGGAGTATGTACCAGGTGCGCGACAGGCCAGAAAGAGACGATGGCCCACCGCGTCTGGGGCTGCCCTCACACATGCGGTCAGGACCACCCGTGGATCCGTCAGAGCGCCAAGCTATGTGATGAAGCAGTCCGAGACATTACTAACGGGACCAACCTGGAGCTGTGGCTAAGAGGGCTACTACCATCCACGTGGAATTCCGTACCGCCTCCGCCTTCGTGGGGCACGCCTTGCCTGCTGTACTACATCGATTGGGACGGGCCGGCCGTCGCGTTCGAGGGCACGGTGAACTTCGAGGACCGCATCGAGTGCAAGCTGGCCTTCCTGGGCGGCTCGGCTTCGAGCAGCGACGCGCGCCTCCATTTTGGTTCTACACGGACAGCCAGATCGTTTACGACGGATGGCACGGTTCCTCGGACACCTCGGGAGAACTCAGAGGTTGGTGGAAGAGGGTCTTCTCCGAAGCTCAAGGTCGACGAGTGATGCTCAGTAAGTGCAATTCGCACCTAGATAGAGTTTCGCTAGCCTCCCTGGTCCAGACCCCCTGTGTCTCCCGAGGCAATGACCTTGCCGACAAATTCGCCCAACTAGGAGTTGAGCAGGTTTCAGCTGAAATTGACCCAGAGGTCAGAGATATAGCCCGTGCTGAATTTAAAGTGTGGTTGGTCCAGAGGAGGCTGGCTATGGTCAACGCGGCGTCCGCTTGTGCCGACTGCGAGCGTAAGAGCCGCCCGCGTAAGGACTGCCGTGTGCCGCCCGCTGCCTGGCGCGTAAGGAAGGCTCTTGAAGCGTCTTCGGGGCACCAGGTCCCCAAGGTCGGCCCCTCCTGGGTGTGTTGCCACTGCCAGAGTGGCCCTGGGGAGTTTTCTATGTTGGACTGGCTTCGCAGTGGCGCATGTCCAGGACCCCAGTACCATAGAGTAGAGTCTCAAGGTTTACCTGTGCGCCTCCCCCCTCGGTGCAGTATCGGGGACAAGGCGGTGCATGAGTCGCACAATGCAGCAATATTGTATGGCCAGATTTTTTGTTGGAGGTGTGGGCGCCTAGGCTCGAAGACCCCCGCGGGTGGTAGACTGGGGGCGGGCCTCGTCGGCATGTGCAAAGGGCACCCCACCCCTGCAGGCCAAGAGGCCTTGAATAAAATTCGGCGTTGGGAGGTCCCCTCATCGAGGGGTGATGCCGCGTGGCCCGATGGCACCCCCAATGCCCCCAGGCGCCCAAAGCGTGAAGTGCGCCGCAAGGGTTAAGGTAACCCCAGATGCGCCAGCGGCATATCGGCGGGATTTGCTGTCTGGTTAGTAATCGTCCTGTAATCGTCCTTATGCATCTGCTGATCATCCCCATCACCCTCGGCCCCCGCCCCCTTGTTATCATTATTGTCATGTCGCCGCACTGGCCCCCCTTGCAAGTGCCCCTCCTCATCTAGGGAAGGAAGCGCGTGAAGTTATCATCTGGGGCTGAGCGGCGGAGAAAAGGAGGAGAACGAGTGGGGAGGGACAAGAGACACTAAGCAGGCAGAGCAAGTGAGACTAGGAAGAAGAGTCGGCTGAATAGTAAGAGGGGGAACCAGGCAGAAGAGTAGGTGGAGGAGGGAGGAGGAGAGATGAGGACGAGAGATGAGGCGGAGAGACGCGAGGAAGAGGGACCAGGAGAAGGAAGAGGAGCAAGATAACTGAGACAAGAAACTATCCACGGTTAGTGTCGAAACGTGGCCACACGAACGTAGATCAAACACACAAGCCCCTTCGCCGAATGGTAATGACGCCACCAGCGAATAAGCTCCCCCCCATCCTCCTCCTCCGCATAATCCTCCACATCCTTCTCCGCATCCTCCTCCGTCTCCTCCTCCTTCCTCCTTATCTTCATCATCCACATCATCATCATCCCCCTCCGCATCATCCACCTCATCATTCTCATGTTGCTCATCATCATCATCGTCAGCATCATTATTGCCATTCTCCGCATCATCATCATCATCATCAGCATCATCATCATTATCACCACCACCATCATCATCACCATCATCATCATCATCATCATCATCGTCATCGTCATCATCATCATCATCATCATCATCCCCCTCCTCCTCGTCATCACCATCATCATCATCATCCTCATCCTCATCCGCATCCTCAACATTATCCGCCCCCTCCGCCTTATCATCATCCCCGCCCTCCTCCTCCTCCTCCTCATCATCTTCATCATCAACATCATCATCCTCCTCCGCATCCTGATCCTCAGAATCATGCGGATGAGGATGAGGAGAAATGCGATGGGGATGATGATGAGGATGACGGGCCCTGGGGGGGGTGCTGGGGTGGGGCTGAGCACATATATATATATGAACATATATATATATATGCATGTATATATACATATATGTAAATATATATTCATAAATATACATATATATATATATATATATATATTATTTATTTATATATATATGAATATATATATGTGTATATATGTATATATATATATATATCCCATCTAGGGGGGCACATCGGCCCGAGGGGTGGGGGGCCTAGGCCACGCCGCTGGGGATCGGGATCGGCGAAGCGCTGCCCAGTGGCGATACATCCTGGCTCTTCCTGCCGCTCCTCCTGCGCTCCTCCCCCTCTGCATCCTCTCCCTGCCCCTGCTTTTGCTGCCGCCCCTGCTGCCCGGAGGAGCGGGAAAAGCAGGAGGAGCAGGAGGAGGAGGAGGAGGAGGAGGAGGAGGAGGAGGAGCTGGAGCTGGAGGAGGAGGAGGAGGAGGAGGAGGAGGAGGAGGAGCTGGAGCTGGAGGAGGAGGAGGAGGAGGGACCAGGGGGATAAGGAGGACCTTCTCCCCTTCCCCTCCTCCCCCCCTGCCCCTGCTGCTCCGTGCGCGTCGCCCCCCCTGCTGCTGCCCCATCCCCCTCCTCCGTGGTCGTGGTCTCTCCGCCTCTGGCCCTCCTCCTCCGTTCTCGCGTCCCCCCTGCTCCTGCTCGTTTCTGCACGAACGAGATTGGCACGGAAAGTATGGGTACAATGCCCAACAGCAGTCCCTGTTCATTTTGAAGAGGACTCGCTGTCCGCGCCGCCGCGGCCTGTGTCCATTTGAGACAGAAGGCAGCCTGCCCAACAGCGGCCGCTGTTGGTTTGGGACAGCATTTGTTGTTGGGCATTGTACCCATTTTTTCCGTACCCATTTCGGGCGTCCAAATCGTTCGGTACAGTGGAGCACCATGCCAAGAAACACCCTGCTTGCCTCGAGGGCTTCTTGGGCTTCGATGTTTCGTGTCGATGGAAGGCACGACATTCCCGCACCACTGCGGACCAGCCTCCACTGCAGCAAAATTCATGGGGGCCTGGTCGACCCTCATAATTCCGCATTCAGCGTTGATTCGCGTCGATTGGCGTCTGGGATTCGTTAAGATAGCGCCGATGTTGCGTCGGTTCGCGTCGATTTGCAGCGATTTTGCATCGTTGAGCGTCGATTCGCCAGAGCCGACAAGATGGTATGGGAGGCTCCCATGAGTTGCCGCCGAACCCTCGCCCAGCTCTCGTCCCCCTCCTGCCCCCCCGTGGTCACTGTCCTCGCTGCTCATTCCGTCCTCCTGTTCTTCATCCTTTCCTCCTCCTTCTCCTTCTCCTTCTCCTTCTCCTCCTCCGTTCTCCTTCTCCCCATATTCGGAGGCCTCCACAGGCTCGACCATTCTCCTTCTCCTCCTCCGTTCTCCTTCTCCCCCTCCATTCTCATTGACACACACACACACACACACACACACACACAACACACAGCACACAACATAGCACACAACACACAACACACGACACACGAGCACACTCCGGCTGCGCGCCCCTGCTGCCGCCCGCCGCGCCGGCGCTTCGCCCCCCCGCCCCCCGCCCCCCGACCCCGACGTCCTGATAGTTTCCCATCGCGTCGACCGCCCGAGATGCAGCGTCGACGACTCCGCATCGACGCTTCCCATGACGTCGACGATTTGGCGTCGATGAGCGTCGATTCGACGCCGATGAGCGTCGAATCGCAAGAGCCGGCAAGATGGCATGGGAGGCCCCCATGTAAAAAGAGGAGGAGGAGGAGGAGGAGGATCGAAGAGGAGGATCGAGGAGGAGGATCGAGGAGGAGGATCGAGGAGGAGGATCGAGGAGGAGGATTCGTTCGCTCAGTTGTTGTATAGCGCGTGGGGCTTCTCTTTGGAGCATCTGCGGCTCTCCGTCCCGAGGCGCCTCTGGGTCGGGCGGCCCCGAGGCCGGGCGAGGGCCCGCGGAGGCCCAGGATGGATCGAGCGGCCGCCGTCGTGTCCGCCTCCGCCCGCCAGGGTCGGGAGCCACGAGGCGGGGGTCGACGCAGACTGGGGTCAGCCAGAGCGCCGGATCCTGCAGGATCCTGCGAGGACCCCCTCTGGCCGACCCGGGTCCGCGAGCCGCTCGTGGCCGCGGGGCGGCCGCGCCTGCTGGCTGACCCGGGTTTGCGAGGACCTGCGTTGCATGTTTTTTTGTTTCTGCACTGCAGTTGTTAGTTTCCTGCTGACCCGGGTCTGGATTGACCCGGGTTCAGAAGGTCGCCGACAGGGGCCGGGACAGGCCCTGAGATCCGACGCTGCACCAACAAAACTCAGGCAGTGGCGGAAGCGTCCTGGCTCGCCTGCTAGGTCCACCAGAGGATGTTCTGAGAACCTTTTGTGGCTTGCGCGAAGTGTTCTCAGAACATTCCTGGCTTAGGCTGTCCTGTTATAACACATCGGGTGAATGTTCTAAGAGGATTGATTTTGCTCCTAGAACATGTTCGGGTTCTAAGAACATTTCCTGCTAGGCCTATAGGAATGCCGGGACGGTCGGTCCCAGCTAAAACAATGCAGCATCGCGCAACAAATCACGCCAGAGGAGGAGGAAGAGGAGGAGGAGGAGGAGGAGGAGGAGGGGAGGAGGAAGGAGGAGGAGGGGGGAAAGGAGGGGATGGAGGAGAGGAGGAGGAGGAGGAGGAGGAGAGGAGGAGGAGGAGTAAGCCGAAGGAGGGAGGAGGAGGAGGAGGAGGAGGAGGAGGAGGAGGAGGAGGAGGAGGAGGAGGGGACGTGAGGAGGAGGAGGAGGAGGTGGAGGAGGAGGAGGAGCGAGGAGGGAGGAGCTTGGAGGGGAGAGGCGGTGGAGGAGGAGGGGGAGTAGTCGGAGGAGGGGGAGAAGGAGAACGATGAGGAGGAGGAGGAGGAGGAGGAGGAGGAGGAGGAGGAGGAGGAGGAGGTGGAGGTGGAGGAGGAGGAGGAGTAGTCGAAGGAGGGGGAGGAGGAGGAGGAGGAGGAGGAGGAGGAGGAGGAGGAGGAGGAGGAGGAGGAACTGCGCCCTGCCGCGCGGGGCCTGCGAGGTCCGTTGGGCCCGGCCGAGGCTGCCTGCCGCCTCTGCGGCAGGGCTCCTCGGCGCGCCCTCGGCGGGGCGCGGACGCGGCCGCGCCTCGCTGTGGGGCGCGGCGGCCGCGCCTCGGCGGAGCGGCGCCTCAATTGGCGCGCCCGCTGCGGCCGCGGCCAGCCGTGGCCTCCCGGCGGGAGGGCTTCCCGCCGCGCGCCGCGGCCCATGGCGTTGAGTAGTTAAAAATTGTCGGGGGGCGATGTTTTGACTATTTTTGATCATTTTGGGGTATGTTTTGGGGGTATTTTTTTCGTCCAAAATCTGCCTGTAGGGGGACATGCCCGACCTAAGCCTCGGCTTTCCCTGAGGTCCCGGCGCTGCAGTTTTTGTCACGGCGGGGGGGGGGTCGCTCGGCTCCGAGCCCCCGCGTTCCGCAGGGGTGCAGCCCGAGGAAGCCGTGGAGGCTTTGGTGGAGCCCGCGCCCTGCAGCGGCTGCCTGCGCGGGGCGCTCGTGCCGTCCTCGAGAGGGCGTCGCGGCCGCACTTCTTTTGCAGGCCTGCGCCCGCCGGGTCCAGCCCCGGGTCTGGCCCCCCGGAGTTGCTTTCCCCAGATGGAGTTTTGCTCCTACTCCTCCTCCTACTCCTCCTCCTCCTCCTCGATCCTCCTCGATCCTCCTCCTCCGTCTCCACCTCCTCCTCCTCCTCCTCCAAAGGGTCCTTTTGTCCATCCCCGGAAATCAAGTTCCCCCCGCCCTCCCTCCCTCCCTCCGTGTCTCCCTCCTCCGCACCAGTGGGGCCCCTGCAGGCCCGTCGGCTGTCCCCGGGCAGCTCGTCGGCGCAGGGGCGAGGAGGGGGAGAGGCGCAGGAGGAGGGCGGAGGAGTGAGAAGCCAGCAGCGCAGGAGGAGGGCCAGGAGGAGGGCCAGGAGGAGGGAGGGAGGGAGGGAGGGAGGGAGGGAGGGAGGGTATGAAGAAGCTGTAGGGCTGTAGGGTGAAGAGCAGAGGGAGGAGGGAGAGGAGGGGGAATGGGGAGGGGAGGTGAGAGGAGGACGAGGGGAAGAAGGAACTTCGAGAGACACGCACATGGTTGTTACCACTGGAGAAAGAAAAGGAGGAGGAGGACGATGACGCGGAGCAGGAGGATTGAGAGGTGGACGGCGGCAACGACCACAACCGTGCCCGCGGCGACGACCTCGACCACCCAGACCAGAGCGACGACGACGACGACGACGTTGACGACACCAGCGGCGGCGAAGCCGACGACGCCGACGACGACGACGCCGCCGACGACGACGACGACGACGGTGGCGGCGGCGGCGACGACGACGACGACGAGAGCGACGCCGACGACGACGACGGCGATGACGACAACGTCGACACCGTAACAGCGACGCCGACACCGCTGGCGACGGCGGCACCAGCGACGACGACGACGCCAGCGGCAGCGGCGACGACCACGACCACGACCACGACCACGCCCACGCCCATGACCACTCTCAGGAGTGGACAAAAAACACAGACAACGAATCGTCGACCCCCAGGAAGTCATGGGAAAACATGTGGGAAGTGGGGGGGGGAACGGACGAACACCCAGAAGATATTGGAAGACCTGGGGCATCCTGGGACTCGTGTCTCTTGACCTGTGTGCCCGCACCAGGGCCCCTCGCAACTTCCCACGACCTCGACGACCGCGGCGACGGCGACGCCGAGGCCGCTGGCGGCGGCGGCGGCGGCGCCCGAGGGCGGGGCGGCGGCCCTGCAGCGCTGGCTGCCCGGCGTGCGGCTGGAACCGCAGGAGGCCGAGCGGGAGGCGCGCGGGGCGCGCGCCGCCCTTCCCCGGCTGGGTCTCGGTATCGTTCCCAGACGCGCTCGCGTCGTAAAAGAGAATCAGGACGGGAGGTTTTTCACTAGTTTCGACCCTCGGGGGCCCTCGCCGGTCCCCTGAGACCGTCCAAAAACGACTCAGGATGAAAGACCGGTCCCGGGGACGGGGTCGGGACTTCCAGGGGACGCCGTCGTGGGAAACTCAGGACGTCGCATGTCTGGGCGTATAACCGATCCCCATCCCCATCTCCATCCCCTTCGAGGCCCCCGCCAAAGTACCACCCCAGTGGGGGGTGCACCCCTCGTCGGAGCCCGAAGAGCACGACCCAGACCCCCCCGACCCGGGGGGGTGGGGGATCGGCCAGCGAGGGGCCCAGGCCGCGCCGCGGGGGAGGGGGATCGGTGCAGCGATGCTCAGGGCCGGGGCCGCTCGGCCGGGGGGAGCCGTGCTCCCGATAGCACTCGGAGTGGAGCAGGGGCCGACCGTCCCGGCATTCCCACACGCCGACCACGAGATTGTCGGGGGTCCCCAGACGGGGTGGTGACCACGCCGTGCGGTGACTCGGTGGGGATTCGGGGTCACCGCACGGCATTGGGACTCGGGCCGTTCTCCGAGGACGTCTCGGGCGACAGGGGCCTCCGGGTTCCCAAGACCGTGCGGTGACGGACCGTGCGGTGAGGTCTCGTGGGATTTCGAGGTCACCGCACGGTCTGTCACCGCACCGTTTCGGGACTCCAAAGACAGGTTTTTAGAGCCCCATAATGTGTTCTTAAGAAGAGAAGCGGTGTTCTCAGAACGTATAAGTCCGACCTGCTGAACCAAGACAGCCCCAGCCAGACATGTTCTATGAACATGTTGGGCAGGCCACAAAATGGTTCTTTTAGAACATCCTTTGATGGGCCTGTTCAGGCGATCGCAAACATGAATGAAGAGGGCATGAGTTAGCGACGGGGCCCGTTCCCATGGGAGTCGCGGATTTCCGCCGCCGAGCGAGGCGGCGCTGGCCGCATTTGGGGGAGGGCACCTCCCCCGATCCATGGAGTTGGCGACTGCGCGCCAAGGCCATGGATCGCTGATCCATGTTTGCGCGCCCCCGATCTGTGGTGCGGGCCTCGGACCCGGGCCCCTCGAGCCATGGAGAGGAGGCGCGGAGGGAGGATCCTCTCGCTATGTTCGGCCTCTGTGGGCCCTCGCCGGGCCTCGGGGCCGTGAGAAGACGACTCAAGATGAAAAGCCGGTCCCGGGGAATGGTTCGACACTCCTGGGGGTCGTCGTGAGAAACAACTCGTGGCGTCGGGGTCTGGGAAGAGGGGGGGGGGATGACCGACCTGAGGGGGGGGTCCTTGGCGTGGGGAGCCGTGATCCCGAGCACCCAGAGGTGCCTGCGGGGGAGGGCAGGGATCGTTTCCGAGCGCCCTTCGGGGGAGGGGGGGGGATGAACTGGGGGGCTCCTCGGCCGGTGCTCCCGAGCAACCTGAGGGGTCTGTGGGGCAGGCCTCGGGGGGAGGTGGATCGCTTCAGAGCGCCCGTCGGGGGCGGCCGAGGTAGGTGCTCGTTCTGGGGACCTTCCTGGGGCCCACCTAACGGAGCTGGTCGGCACTAGTTCGATTCAAGTTCGACGCAAGTTCGACTCAGGTTCGGCTCAGGTTCGGCTCAGGTTCGGCTCTGGTTCGACTCAGGGTCGACTCAAATCGACGGACGTTCGACGCATCTTCGACGCACGAGTGGAGCGAATGTCTCCAGGAAGGTTCCAAGAATTGGCATCCAAGCCAAGAGGGCGGTGATGATTTGGGGGGGGTATCGCGGCCGGGGGCAGGTGTCTCCCCGGATTTCATGCCCTCCTCCTCTTCTCGCAATGCGTCCCGTGCCCCTCCCCCCCCCTGGGCAGCGCACGTGCTTCGGGCCATGATTTGCGAACCCCTCGCTTGGGCGCCCCCCGTTGGATGCAGGTAAAGTGCTTCAGAGTGGCCTGGAACGCTTTCAGAACCTTCTGGAACGCTCTGCAACATCAGAAGGCCCGCCAGCTCTCAGAGATCCCGGAGTCATGTCGGTCCTGAATCGTCTTCATCTTGCCAATGTCTGACTAATCTCGACGAGCAACACATAGTACACATGTTAGCCAGTGAGGACCCCAAACAGTGATGCCTTGCAACGTATGCGGTGCAATCTAGGTGGGGCAATCACTGTGGTGCAATCTAGATGGTGCAATACATGTGGTGTAATCTGTGTTGGGCACAGCACTGCAAATCAATGCAACGCAATGCAAAGCACTAGGGAGCAGTGCACAGCCATGCATAGCAGGGCGGAGCAAGACAGCACAAGGACACGCAGCAACGCAACGCACGCAACGCAGCGCGAGGCAACGCTTCATGCAGAGCAACGCGAAGGCAGTGCAGAGCGATGCAGCGCGATCGACGCAGTGCAGACCAGTGCGAACCAGAGCGATCCAGTGCGCTTGCAACGCGGCGGCGGGCGGCGCCGAGCTGGCCAGACCGCCGCCCGGGCCCGGCGGCGGCTACTGCGGCGACGCGCGGCGGTCACACGCCGTCCAGAGCGGCACCGGAGCGCCCGGAGTTGCCCTAGGAGAGAAGTGCAGCTTGCCATGGGAACTCCCATGGGACCCCCAGGGGATTCCCAGGAGTCCATGGGAATTCCGCAGGGACTCCATAGAATTCCTTAGAGCCCCATGCCAAGGATTACCCTGCTTGCCTCCAGGGTGCCCTGGGCTTTTTAGGTCTCGATGGTTTTGCCATGGAAAGCGTGCCGTTCCCACACCAAGTCGCTGGACGTCCTGGGGTCTCAGGGTTGGGTTTCTTGTGGAATGTTTCCGATGGTCGGGCCCCCACTGTAAGATGCCCGAAGGCATCCGCTGGTGCGGGAGTAAGGATAAAGTTTTGGAGGTCCGCGCGCATTTCTTGTGTCGGCACGCCATGGAGGGGGGCTGTCCAGCGCCGATCCAAGAGATCCGAGCGGACCCTCAACAGTTTATGCCTGTGTAGCTAGTCTTTAGAGGCCATGGCATCGCCCACCTGGTCTTTGCTAGGCCAAAGCTTTGTCCGCAGCGGTGGTCGCGCGTCCGCTCCCTCCGGGGGCGGCCAAGAGGGGGGTGGGTGATGACTGGGGCGGGGCAGGTATCATGGCCAGAGCCATGAAGTCTCCCTGGATTTCGCTGCCCCCTGTTCTCCTGGAGGAGACCCCACGGAGTCATGAACCAGTCACGACGGGCGGCTTCTCGCCCTTCCTCGGCCTCCGAAGGGGCCCTCACGCCGGGCCCCGGGGCCGTCCAAGAGAGCGACTCGGGATGGAACACCGGCCCCAAGGGAACGGGCCGAGGTGCCCGGGGGTCGACGTTATGAAACACTCATCACGTCGGGGGCCTGGGGAAGGAGGAGGAGGAGGAGGAGGAGGAGGAGGAGGAGGAGGAGGAGGAGGAGGGCGGAGGAGGAGGAGGGCGGAGGAGGACAAGAAGGAGAAGGAGGAGGAGGAGGAGGAGGACGAGAAGGAGGAGGAGGAGGACGAGAAGGAGGAGTCGCGAGCCCATGGAGCGACGCGCCGAGTCGGATTCGGGACGGAACAGGGGGCAGGAAAAGGTGAGAAACGCGCAATCGAGCACAGAGCGATTTCGGGCCCCAGGGCGCATTGGCCCAGCCGAAGCATCACGGCCGCGACGAGAGGTCCCGACGGAAAACGCCCAGGATCGGGGGCCAGAGACCGAAACGACCGAGGACGGATCAAAGCTAAACGAGTTAGCAGAAACAACTATATGGAAAGCAGGCCGAGCCACTGGACCGCCGAGTCCGTGACCTCGAGCCTGCGGGGGGTCGGAATGGGTGGGGCCTTCCCCCCCTTTGGGTGGGTGCCCTTCATAAAGTTGTCCCGTCTCCACTTTCGCTGGGGATTATCTTTAAGGGCAGCCTCTGGGTCACAATCCCAAAACAATTGCGTGCGCGCCGTTCTGGCCGAGAACGCCCCACACTTGCTGCACCCCACCAGGTCCCCAGACAGATACAGGACATGGCCCCGAGCGCTCGCGGGAGGGACCTCCCCCGAGCGTGGCAACGGGGCTCTGGGCACCACCGCGTCCGCTCTGGACGGCGGCGTGCCCTTCCACGCTCGCTTCACGCCCCGCGAGGTCGCCGCACCCACCGCGCCCCTTATGGCCTCCTGGGGCCGCTCAGGTCCCTCCAGGACCTCCGCGAACCTGACCCTCGGACGAGGTGCGACGGGGGTCGGCGGCGGCGGCGAGGAAGGGGGAGGCGAGGCGAGGTGAGGCGAGGGAGGTCGAAGCGAGGGAGGAGGAGAGGGGTGGGCCTCTGGAGTCCCAGCAAGCCCTTGGGGAGCGCCCCCGACCGATCCAGAACGGCGCTCACGCTCGAGCGAGGGGAGGACCGAGGGGGAAGGAGGCTCCACGAGAGGAGGAGGAGGAGGAGGCGGGGGGGAGGTGACCCGAGGTCTAACATCCCTGTGAGACGATGACGCCCCGCCCTCCAGACGTCCTCCTCCTCTGGCTGGGCAAACCTCCCTCCTGAGCCTCTCGAGGCCCCTACGCGATCTGGCAAATCGAGGGCAGTGCATGCAGCGCCAGCCGCGGCCTGCCGCTACTACCTGGTGTCTTTTACTCTGCTCGCGGCCGCAGAGGCCGTCTGGTCCAGCCGACTGCGCCCGAGCTGGCTGAACGCGCCCGCCGCGGCGAGCCTTCTTGCCCACGGTGGCGACCCTGTCGAGCTGGTCGCCGACGCCGATGTCCACCTGGCAGCTGCCTATCCAGGCAGCGACCTGCCTGACCGCCTTGAGCAGCCGCTTGTGTTCCTCGTAGGCGTCCTCGGGGAAGCCGTGGAGCGCCGTGCCCTTCTTGGCGGCCGCGTCCGCGAAGTCATTCCCAACCTTGTCGATGCTGTCGCCTGCCTCCAGGGACGTCTGATGGCCCTCGACCCACGTGATCTGCAGGTCTTCGCTGAGCCCGCCCAAATCCTCGATCGCATGCCAGAGCTGCCGCCACAGGTCTGCATTGTCCCTCCTCACGTGCGTGCAATGCTCCTTGCCGAACGCCAGCGACTCTACGAGGCCCAGGCAGTCGGTCTTGATGTGCAGCAGGAGGTGACCGTGCTTGAGCACCTGGAGCACGGCATAGATCTCGCCCCGCTGCGCTGTCTGCTGGGGCCCTGGCAAGGGGCCGAAGGCCATGCCACGAAGGCGCCTGCCTGCTAAGATGGCAATGCCCCATCCTGCACGGCTCGCCTCAGGCCAATAGAATGGTGACCTGGCCGATCCATCAGTGAACACTTCTCCTGTGATGTCCATGGTCTGGCCTCCCATGCAGTACCACCACCTCTGCGTGTCCAGGGGTGGCGGAATATCTGGGAGTACTGCTCGAGGAAGCAGCGCCCTGGTGTAGAAGGGGTCATTAGGGGAAGCCTCCTTAACCATGTCCACTATCAAATCATCCACAGCAGCTGTCCTCGTATCTGCACAACGGGGGCACTTCCAAACTCTGTGGTGTAAATCGCCAACAACGTCTCCGCAATACTGGCACATCTGAGAGTCCGCGTAGCCTATGGTGTAGAGGCGCTGTTGTGACCATTGCGCTCCAATGATGGTGGACCTGAGGGCGCCTCTGGCCTTGGGCTGCAAGTTCCAAGTAGACGCCTCAGGAGGTGCGTGCATCATGGCTGCGATCGGCTCGATCCAGTAACCTCGCGGGTCGCGTGGGGCAGGTGGGTGTTCAGCTGCATGTTCCACTTTGGATGCCCACTCCTCCCACTTCACCGATCTGTAGCTGCGTCTCGCCATCGTGCGCACCCACTTGGGTGCAACCTCGTCCAGCTTCAGCGTGATGCCGTTTCCCGTCTCCCAATGCGTGGCTGAATGCGCCCTCCAGCCCAGACGCCTAAGGTTGAGGGTGACGGCGCCTGCAGGTCCCGCGATGGAGCTCCATGGGGCCGATGCCGATGCCAAAGCTGCCGACTGAATCTTCCACGCGCGCTCGATCGTGTCCATGGGGATCTTCTGGTCGAGCACCAACTGCGCCCAAGTGAAGATGGGCTCCACGGCCGCCATCGCATCAGGCATCTGGTTGGGACCTTCTTCCAAGAGCGATGCAAGCCATGTGGATGAAGCCGTGGGTGTCTTGCTCCAGCCTGTGCGGGCCACGTTCGTCATCATGGCTACCGTGGCTGGCGGGGCCCCCACCGCATGGGGGCCGTAGGTCATGCCAGGCGCCAAGCATGGCCGAGCGATCCGCTTGGCCAGCTTCGCCATGCCTTTGAGCTTCCTGAACCTCGGGATCCGCTCCTTGATTTTCCGGACGCGCTTGTGGATCTCCATGTAGGTCAGACGAGCCCCATGCACGACATTCCAGGCCAAGGACGCTCAGCTTGTTGACCACCTGAAAGCCATACTGAGAAACTCCTCGAACCACTTGCGCTGCGATGTCCTCCGCTGACCCCAGGATCTTAGCCTTGTCTTTGGCGATGGGAAGCTCAAGTGCTTGGAGGACCACCGCCAACCTGCCGATAGCCGCCTGAGCTGCCTGGACAATCTCATTCGCCTTCATCATGATCTGAAGCGTGATATCATCTGCATAGATGTCCAGGGTGCGCGGTATCTGCGTGATCGACGCCTGATATCGAAGGGCAGGATCATGATCAGTTGCAACAAATGCATTGCCACCGAGCAGCCAGGTAGGGCCCCTTGCGTGGCCCTGACGGCATATGAGAAGTTCGTCCCCCATCGAATGCGCCTCGGAGCGGCATACATGGCCAGGGCACTGCGCAGGACGCTGAGCGGAAACCCAACGTGTTTGGCGGCCTCGATGATCTTGATCCACTTGAGCCTGTCGAAGCACTTGCTGATGTCCATCGGGGCTGTGATGATGGCGTCCTGGTCTCTTGCGTCGGCTGCCTCAGCGTAGACCATTGTGCGCGCACCCACATCTATCGTAGATCGTCCTGAGCCCAGCGCGAGGTAAGGACGCGTGTGGTTGGCCGCCCACCTGCGCACGTGGGCGATCCTGATCTTGGTGTACACCCTGTAGATGGACGGCAGCAAGGCTATCGGCCTGAAGCCGCCTTGGGGCTTCGCCAACAACATCACGTGAATGGCCATGATGGTGGTGGGCCGTCGCCCCCAGGCCTCCGCAGCCCATAGAAGGTACACGAGCATGGCCACGGCGTCGTCGACCAAAAGAGAGTACGCTCGTGGAGGCATTGCGTCAGCACCAAGTCCCGTCTTCCACGCAAAGGAACTCGAAGCACGCCGTACGTCATCGATCGTGGGTACCTGCATGGCCTCGCATGGTAGGGTGCGGATGAGCTTCACCAGGTCGTCCTGGCTGTCTGCAATGTGCTCGACGTCGAACTCGTTGTCGCCGAGGCTGACGGCACAGGTGATGCTGCCCACGTCCTTGTAGATGATGTCCTTATCCGCAGCTTTGGAGACCTTTGTACCTTGCCATATGTCATTCCACATGTCCATCTGGCTGTCTGCTACTGCTTGAGGAAGCGCTGAGCGAATACCGAACCTGTCTACCTCATTGTGCGCCCGCCCCTTCAGCTTGGTCATGCCGGAGACTGGGGAGGCGCCTGTGATCAGCGCGTCCTGGCCCACTTGTGAAAGCTCTTGGCCCTCTTGTTGGCTGCCTGCTGCTCGAGAACCTTGGCATGGCCTTCGAAGGTCAGGGCGAGAGCTTTGACAAACAGGATGTACTGCGAGGCCTCCAGTCTGCGCGCATAACGTAGAACAGGCCAAGCCCACTCGAACAGCACCACGCCCTCCGTCGCGTGGATGTCCTGACGATGACCTGGCCGAAGAGCCCTCGTGATGCGCGCCCAGTTGGGCCCAATAAGACCTGGACCCCGACGCCTCGGTGGGGTAGGTCCCTCCCGATCGCCTTGGTCTTGATCGTCGTGCCCTCTCTCGTCGCGAAGCCCTCCTCGATCTGGCCCTTCGTCGTGTCCATGTGGCTCCGCCTGCTGCTCGGCCATGCCAGCGACAAACTTTAAATTAGCGCTGGAGCCCGAGCCGCCGACGTCGCCTGAATGAGTAGAATTCCCAAGGGAAGCTGCTGTCCTTGCTCGATGCCGCGGTGATGCCCGCTTCTCAGCCATGCCGACTGCAATCTTCAAATGAGAGCTGGAGCCCGAGTCGTTGGCGTCACCTGAATAAGTAGATGTCACGCGAGAAACTGCATCCTTGTCACGATCACGTGGCGCCGTCCGCTGCGCAGCCATGCCAGCATCAAACTTCAACTGAGAGCTGGAGCCCGCGATGCCGACGACGCCTGAGTAAGTCGAAGCCGATGTGGTAGCTGGCGAAAGATGACCTGTTGGCTCTGCCCTTTCAAGTTGAGCGGCCAGGTCTTGCAGCGCGAAGGTCACGTTGCGCATGCAGCGGGCTTCGGGGCCAGCTGCTGGAGCCCCTTTGAGGATGGGCCCTCCCGCTGGACGCCAGACATGTGCAGGAGCTTCCGCTCTACCACAATACTTCTCGCGATCCTGCACGTCCACCTGGTTGATGTGGCAGAGGTCCTGCTCCACGAACGAGATGAAGTTGGCGTGGAGGCCGTCGAGCCGCCGCTGTGCCTGATCACCATCTTCAGGTTGTCCCAGATCCGCATCTTGCCTGACCACGTCCAGGTAGGGTTGCAATTTGGGCGGTCCATACAAGGGACTGGCCCGTGAGCACCGCGGCGCCTGCTTGGGGAAAGGCTTGGGCGCCTTCAGGTGCATCTGCATGTGCGCCCTGGGCTTCGCGTCGAGATCCATGCGCACAGGATAGTGGGGCCTCGGGACCCAAGAGTCGAGCACGTAGGGGACGCCACAAGCCTTCGCAAAGTCAGGTGAGGCCAGCCAGTAGTCGATGGTGCTGTAAGTGCCCGTCTTTGCCGAACGACAAGTGCCCGACGTTTGAGTGGCCACCGCAATGGCAGGCATGACCTGCAAGAAGCCCAGCACCTCCATGTTGGCAGGCTCCGTGTTCCAGTCACCTGCGAAAATGAAAGGGGCGGAGAAGTAGCGCATGCTCTCCGCGATGCGCATGAGCTTCTGATAGTTAGCGGTGAGAAAGTCGGGGTCTGGGACCGACTCCATGTACGCCGACCCGACGATGAAGCCTCCCTTGATCCCAGCATGTACGTGTACTGCCACCGCCCACGAACGTACGATCTCGAACCCATCCGTAACGCCCCCAGCACCACTAAGAAGAGTAGTGGATACATGCGCCCTGACAAAGATCCCCACGCCCGCGCTCGGCAGCTTGGAAGCCAGGCGCCTGCACGGACTGAATGGCTGCCATCCATTTCTCGTCGCCCATGTTCGCGCCTGATCCAACGCTTCGCCATCAAGTCGAAGTTCCTGAGCCGTTACCACCAGCGCATCTGTCGCTCCATTCTGCCAAAACTGCTGGCACGATCGCCAGCAATACCCATTGAATGTGACAACCCCCATGCTGGTGCGCGCCCTGCGGCGCGTGGCTCGTCTACGTGGTGCCCGCAAACTCCCGCGCTGCCGCTGCTGCTCCTGCTGGCGTCGGTGCTGCTGCGACTGGTGGTGCTGCTGGTGCACGTGCTGCGCCTGGTGCTGCAGGCGCTGCGGCTGCTGTGACTGCTGCTGTGTGGGCGCCGACGCCAGCGGGCTGCCCGCCCGCGGTGCGAAAGGCCTCAACCTCCATCGCCGTCTGGCCTGGCGGAGACGGCCTCGGCATTGCGTCCCCCGGCGTGCGCACGTGTCCCACCAGCTGCTCCAGGATGGCACCGCCCACGATGTTGCGGTCCTGGCCCTGCTGGATGGAGTTGTGGGCTGTCTGGAGAAGTTGCTGAAGCGCCGCCACCGAAGATGCCGCATCGCCGCCCAGTGGTGCGGTATGTGCCGCATTGGCCAGCTGGGCCTGCGCCACCTCCTCGTTGGACTCCACAAGCTGCAGCTTGACGCGGTCCAGCCTGTCGGTGGCCGATTTGAGTTGGGCTGCCAGGGCGTCGACCTCCGTCTGGAGCTTTGCACGCCCCTCTTCACGCGCTGCCTGCCTGTCCAGCGCCGAGCGGAGCACGTCGGCAGGCGCCATGTGAGCCCGCTCTTGTGCTTCGGCCTGGCTGAGCTCGGCCTTGGCAGCCACGACGAGGGAGTGCTCTTCGTCATAGATGCTGCGCAGCGCCTTGAGGGCCTTACGGCACTTGGCCACCGCGTTGGACTCCGCGGTGCCCCCGCCGCCAGCCCCAGGAGGAGCGCCGTGAAGATGGCGACCGCCGCCAGCGCCCAGCGAGCGAGGCCTGGACGCCGAGCGCGGCCTGGTGGGCTGGCGGGCCCCCTTGGCTCCCGTAGGCCGGCCCTGGCGGTCGAGGCCGCAGGCCCAGCAGGTCTCGCGGGTCGCGAAGTTGTTGGCGAACCCGCGCGCCCGCGTGGCCGCGCATGCCCACACAGGGCCACCGCCGCCACGCCCCTGAGCTGTGCGCCAAGGGGCTCCATGGGCCGCCTCGTCCTGCGCCATGGCCTCGCCGTGGTGGCCAGCCAGCGTCCTGCGGGCCTCCGCGACGCGAAGGACCTGGCGAGCCTCCGCGCGGCGCCGCCGCTGCCGCCTGTGCCAGGCTGGCGACGGCGAGCGCCGTCGAGGCGAGCGGCCAGCCGTCGTCGAGGTGCACCAGCGCCCGCAATCGCCGCGGGCCGCCGGCGTCTGGGGCCAGATGGACGCCCCCCCCGCGCGCCCCCGCGCGCGTGGGAGCCCAAATGGCAGCCTGGACGAGAAGGAGGAGGAGGAGGAGGAGGAGGAGGAGGAGGAGGAGGAGAAGGTTCGGGAGGGATGACGGGGGCCCGGGTTCCCAACTGGGGCCGGGAGCACGGCGCCCCCAGCTGTGGCCGCGCGGCGCCGCCCAAGCGGCCACGGCGGGCCTCGGCTGCCCGCCGGCCGCCGGCGCCGCCGGCGCCGCCGCCATTTTCGGTGTCGTCTTCGTCGGCGCGTTGCGCGCCGCCGTTGCGCTCCTCCCCGTCCTCCTCCACGTCCTCCTCCACGTCCTCCTCCTCCTCCTCCTCCTCCTCCTCCTCCTCCTCCTCCTCCTCCTCCTCCTCCTCCTCCCCCTACTCCGTCTCCTCCTCTTCCTGCTCTTCTGCCTCCTCCTCTTCCGCGTCGCGCGCCGCCGTCGCGCTTGTCTGGAAGAACATCCTGCCCTGTGACCCAGACCCCCTCGAGTCATGAAACAAAACACGACGGGTGTTTCTTCGCCATTTTCGGCATCTGGGGGCTCTTACTGGGCCTCGGAACCGTGAAAAGACGACTCAGGATGCAACAACGGTGCCTGGCAATGGGTCAAGACCTCTGGAGGTTGACGTCATGGAGAAATCATGAAGTCGGGGGTCTGGGGATCGCGGGTTGTTCTTCAATCCCACGACTTCCTGTGAGGGTTTGGGACGACGTCGGGGTAAGGGAAGCATCGACAAAATGTATGCACCAGTATCCCGTAGACGCCCCGACCCGCTTTCCTGTGCGAGCTTCAGTGCGGGGCCAGAAGACGCGTCCGTGCGTATATAGAGATCGGCTCCTTCCGCAGGCCCTGAGCTCTCGGCGTTGCACTTCTTGCCAGAACAAGGGCGCTTCCGCCCGGTGTGTGGGCCCCGGGCCCTCGCAGCTCGATCCCGCTCGAAGAAGGACGCTGCTGCTGCTGCGGAGGGGGAGGGGGAGGAGGAGGAGGAGGAGGAGGAGGAGGAGGAGGAGGAGGAGGAGGAGGAGGAGGAGGAGGCAGGAGGAGGATGAGGCAGGAGGCAGGAGGCAGGAGGAAGGGGGATGGGAGAGGGGAGGAGGAGGAGGAGGGGGGGGGAGGAGGAGGAGGGGGAGGAGGTCGAGGAGGAGGGGGCGGAGTAGTGGAGGAGGGGGAGAAGGAGGGAAGAGGAGGAGGAGGGAGAGGAAGGAGGAGGAGGAGGAGGAGGGGGAGGAGAGGGGGACGTAGGGGGGAGGAGGAGGGAGGAGGAGGAGGAGGAGGAGGTAGGAGGAAGGAGGGAGGAATGAGGAGCGAGGGGCGAGGAGCGAGGGGGAGGAGGAGGAGGAGGAGGAGGAGGAGGAGGAGGAGGAGGAGGAGGAGGTGCCAAGTATTTCGCAGCGCAGCGCCGGCTCTCAGAGAGACGTGCGCGCCACGTGCGGCCGAGACAATGGCAAGCGACGTCGACAAGCAAGGGAGGACCCCTGCCCCAAGAGCAGAGACGACGAGCAGAGACGACGTCAGAGGACCACGTAAGTCGGGCATGTCCCTCTACAGGAGGAATATTCAAGAATAGTCAAAGCATAGTCGGGGGACGATTGTGTGACTATTTTGAATCTGTGCTGGATATGTTCGAGTTTTTGATTTTTCGTCCACAGTCCGCCTGTAGGAGGACATGCCCGACCTAAAACACATGCATACTTTCCCGGAGGTCCGCGCGGATCTCTTGGATCGGCCTTGGGCCCCACTGGCGGCGCCTCGGGCGCCACCCCTGGCCCGCTCCGCGCGCCTGGGAGAGCGCGAACCTCCGAGACGCCCGCCACCGTGCCTTGTGCACGTCGAGGCTTGGAAGAATGTCAGCGTCTACCTGCTAGGGTTCTTGGACTCTAGCGAGGGGCCGCCCCTCCTCTACCAGCGGACCTCGTGCGCGCATACCCCCCCACCTCACCGAGGCCACTTCCCTCGTGCCCGCTCGAGGATGGGTGCACTTCCCGCATGGAGTCCCTACCCCCCCTCTCCACGTTTGCCCGCTCGAGGATGGTAAACTTCCCGCATGGCAGCTCATGCCTGAACCCCCATTCCACGCGTACTTCCGCATGACGGCTAATGCCTGATCCCTCATTCCATGCGCACCCGGTCGAGGATTGCGCAGTTCCCGCAGGGCTGCCACCTCCTAGACCCGTCATCCCAAGCTCCCGCTCGAGGATCGCGTACGTTCCAGACACCCTGGCGCTGCTGCCACGCGCCCCAAGGCCTCCCAAGCGACGAACCTCCGTGAAATTACCCAGGAACGTACCCAACCCTTTCTAAACACGTAGTGGCTATACCCAAGACTGCCCAATACAGGCGAACCTGTTGAAAGAGCCGCAGTGCGCAGAAGCGGCCAGAAGTGAAATCAGATGCGCGCAGCAGCGAGGGCAATGACAGCCACCCGAAAAATGGGCACAGAGCGGCGCTGCTGTAGGACAAGCGCCCAAGAACACTTGAAACAAGAGGGCCGCGGCGGCAAGGGCAGGGGGCAGCGAGACGAGCACAGCAGATGCTGCACACGAACAGGGCAGCGCGACGAACCAGAAGAGCACCCCAGAAGTGCAGACCGAAAGGGCGCCCGGCTCCAGCCCTTTGGCCCGCCGCCCCCCCGCCGTGATGCGGCGGGCCGCGCCGTGGCCGTGCCGCCCCTGGGCCTGGGCGGCGGCCGCCCTCCTCCGCGGCCCGGCGGCCGCCGCCTCGTGGGTCGCGGCGGTGCGGGGGCCGGGCGAGCAGGTCGGGGCCTGCGTGCAGAGCCCGAACTACCCGGGACGGTGCGCGGCTGCACGCGCACACGTTGCTCACGTCTGCTTCTTCGGGAGGCCTCTCGGGGGTAGCTTAGGAGGCCAGGATCCTCTCATGTCTGATGCCTCTGTCCTGGGCCTCTTC